>JAKJMR010000744.1:96459-136144 GCA_024449315.1 Daboia siamensis | reverse complement strand
ATTATTATTATTATTATTATTATTATTATTATTATTATTATTATTATTATTTATTGTGGCCACCATTCCTTTTATGGAGTGAAGCAGAAACACCAAGATAACTTATTAAAAGGAAGTGACGAGAACCTCAGGTTGAAGTAGATTATATCCTCAGTGGATCAGTGAAAATCCACTAATGGGAGAAGCAGGAAAACAAAGCAGCATACATCAAAAACTAAAGGTATAGTAAAATGTTATTTACACATGTACATGTATTTTCACTTGTTATACTTATGGTACATTATTTTATTTTCTTTGTTCATGGGAAACTAAGAGGCACTAATTCTCAGACATGCTGGCATTGCTTTGCAATGTCTTTGCTCATTTGTGATGTTGGTTGATAATTTATTCATATGTTATATTTGGATCTTTCTGCAATCTACATGATTATGAGCTATTAATATGACACAAAACACTATATCAGTGGAAAGCATGCAAGTCAGCATAGAATCAAATCTCAGTAACAATAGCAATTACCCAAAAATCAAATAAAGATGACCCCAGTCTAGTCAGAACAGTATCTTTCTGAGAGTAATCAAGAAGGACAGCTGCTAGATCTTCAAAGTTGTTTTTTTTTTCTCCCAGAGAGCTGACACTGTTGCTGAGAAAGCTGAGGCCTGACCAGAATCTTCTGCCACCCACGATCCCCTGAGAAAGTAGCCAGTGTCAGCAATTGCTCACAAGAAGAACAGACCAGAGGCTGTCATGGTCTATGACAAAGCAAATGAGAGGTTTTTTAATCAACAGCTCAATTCCCACACAATTGCAGAAATGGATAAGAAGGAAGCAAGTATTTAAAAACATATTTTCTGTAGATATAGTCCTTTCTGTCATTTACCCTCTAAACTTCCTGAGTCATTCGGGGGTTTAATGATTTTAAGTTTTTGCTGAAACATTTCTAGTTTATGCGACAATCTATTCCTGACATCTTTGATTATGGCAAGACTTTCCTTTCACTTTTTATTTTATTCCAACTGTCCCTGGGTTGTGGAAAATATATATCTCTATATAGAGATAGCCAATGAAAATTTTGTGGATTCAGTAAATAAAGCTTGAGAATACTGTATAATGATAATCTGGGGGTAATTCAACACATTTTTCAATGAATTTAATAAATGACCTACTTCAATGAAGATCTCCTATGAATGACAGTTTTTCAACTTCATTGAAAATTTAAATAGCAACAACCAAAGGATTTTCACTGGTGAAAAGAAGCAGCATCAGAAACACACATACAAAAAAAGGAACTGTGCGTCTATCTATGTGTAGCAGTCATTTCCCCTCTTTTGGGCAATATGCTTACTCTTGGCAAGTATTGATTCAAACTCACACACTCTCCCCACCGCAACATTGCTACACCCTGTGGAAAAGGTATTCTTCAAGTGACTTTTCTAACAAATGTTGATTGGGAAATGTGGGGAAATTTCCCTTGCGTTTTCTCTGGGGTATTTAAGACCATCTACTCTTCTATTTCAAGAAAGTGGTGTGTTGTGGTTATCCAGATATTTCTAAGGCCAGAGAATGAAGAGCTACAGGTAAGAGAATATGGGGATGTTTCTTTAAAAAAAATGTTGATGAGGAGAAATGTTGATTACAGCCAGAATAGTAGAAAGACAGGGAGTTTGACTATTAAATGGAAGGCCGCTTGGTTATTCTTAAGTTGTAATAAGTCATATGTGTGGAGAACCTTCTGGAAACATTTGTGGGAATATACATTTTCAAAAATTAAAAATACTCCTGCCTATAAAGCCTCCTCCTCAGGCTGCTGCTGCTGTGCTTGCTCTCCTTAGCCAGGTTGCTCATGATGGGTACAAGGACAAAGTCAATAGGGAGGCCTAATCCCTCTCCATGCGAGGAGACCTGGCTTAGTATCCAAAGCTTCCTCAGCAATAGGATGGGAGACCCCCACAGGATAGGCCAGGAGGAGGGGCCAAGGGGATGGTGAAAGGGCAGCAGGGAAGAACTAAGGCAGGACTTCCCTCCCTCCCTCTCCTTCCTTCCTTCCTTCCTTCCTAAGAACAGAGTGGTGGGAAAATATTTGAGATGAAGGAGGAAATAAAACAAGCAAGAAATGCAGCTGGGGAAGTGTCATCCTTCGTGAGGAATGAAGAAATGCACCATCACCTGGAAGTGGCCAATACATGGCCCACCCCTATTTCACATATCCAGCTTGGTGGGCTCTGGGGGAGGGGATGTCATGAGCAGCATGAGAGTCAATGTTACCTGAACAATGCTGCTCAGCCCCCAGCCTGCCCGATTTTGTCAGGCAACAGGGTGCTTTCCTCACAGTGCCAAGAGGCTGAGCTGGGTGGCATGAATCTGAACAGAAGCACAATGCTGTCCAGCCCCTAGCCTGCCCGAAGTAGGCAGGGCCATGTGCTGGCCACTTCCAGGCGATGGTGCATTTCTTTATTCCTCACAAAGGGTGATACCTCCCCAGCGTGCACCCAGGGGGCAGTGTCAATGCAGCATGTATAGATGTGCATATGTATAAAATAAAAATAGCAATTGCCTTCAAAATAAAAGCAATACAATTGTATTGCATGTATGGGATATATTTACATTTGAATTCTAATTTCTTATTGACTTCACATGGTTCCAGCCAAAGGGAGGGATATCACCTGGGAGTAATAAAATGCCCAGGTCTGTTATATAAAAGGTTTAAAGGTTTTGCCTGTCCAGTCATGACTGACTCAAGGGGCTGGTGTTCATGTCCAATTCTTAGCCAAGGGAGCTTTTGTCATCATACAAAAGTCAGATTAATTAGAGGTGAATCTTATTCAATAAAGGCAACAGAATTCAGGATATTAGGTACGTTATATTAATATTAACTTATTAGGTATGTTAAAAGCAGCAAGAGTTTTTAAACCCATCATATGAACCATTGCTTCTTGTTTCCTGTTGATTCTGTATCAAAACATTCCTCACTTTTCCTCATACATTTTTCAGTATTACTAGGATTTGTTTTTCCTTCTGGCCGATAATCTGCTTCCCAATTTCAGTAGGGATTAGTTCATCTGGATTGTTTTATCTGAAATTATGAATGCCAAAAAGATATCTGCTGTTGCAGAAATCAAGGCTGCTCAAATCACAATTTTATACCTGACCCATGATTTGCTTAACTGTTGTTGAATAAATAGCAGGGTACTGGGTCCACTTATCACACTAAGGAAGAAAACATAGTTTATAAATTGCAATACTGTCATGCAATTTATGGCATTGCTAAAGCCAAACAATCCACATTAAGGGATTAGCACTCTGTATGAATCAAATTACAGTACAATTCTCCTTTGTGTGACTTTGTAGGATTTCAAATTGGCATATTGGTAAAACCTGTCAATTTTATTCAGAGACTTGCACTGCAGAGGAGGACTAGGTATGCATTTTCACGTTTTTTCAGTTCTGAGTAATATCCAGCTTTAGCAAGCATGAGGCAAGGTTCAAGTTTCACATCACAATTGCAAATTTGAAGAGGCAGGAAACAAATAATTGAGTAATGAGTAAAGTACTGTACACTGTATTCAGATGCCTTAAGGTTAAACCACCATGAATATAATTCAAGCACTTTTAACTGGCTTTTTCCTGTGTCATTCATAAACAATAGCCTTGTAGCAATAAGAAGTATATTCTTGAGCAAGAGACCTAAACAGTTCATTAACTTGTATTGTTCAGGGAAATAAATCAGTTCCATTAGACCTTTGCTGTCAAAGGTTCTTTTCCACTAACTCTTAGCTAGAGTTCTTCTAGCTGGAGTTCTTCTAGCTGGAGTTCTTCTAAGCTGGAGTTCTTC
The DNA here is from genome assembly GCA_024449315.1 of Daboia siamensis. Lineage (NCBI taxonomy): Eukaryota > Metazoa > Chordata > Lepidosauria > Squamata > Viperidae > Daboia > Daboia siamensis. Next base: position 132,315 of record JAKJMR010000744.1, on the reverse strand, counting down.
TAAGCATCTCTGGTCATTTTAGTATTCATTTTTGCTCCCCCCCCCCCAATATATTCAAAAGAAAGAAGTGGAGGATGCAAGACCTCCAACCTGTTTGAGATGGCCAAGATTCTTGCAACGCTATGGCTTTTTTTCCTTCAAAAAAGGTAAAAAATAGTAGGAATTGGGGAGGAGAGCGGAGGCCAGCAGCTTCTGTTTCCTTTGCTACGCTAGTACGACTAATAAAATAGCTTCTGGTAATTAAGGACTTAATGCTGGTGGACTTTGAATGATCCCAATCTCAAAATTAGAGCCAAGGAGGGGACTGAGAGCATGCATGTGAAATTTCCTCAGTTGTATGATATGCCATCAGTACAGAGTTCAGAATCACAACCATATTAGGAGAGAAGGGATAACCGCAGCACTGTAGACTTTTAGCTTTGTGAAAATATGGATGTTGTATTGATTGACATTCTAGTATGCAGCCATCCCAGAGCCTGGCAGCTGATATCCCTTAGAAGTTTTGGATTTTAGTTTGCATTAAACTCAACTAGTATAATCATGAAAAATGACTGTGGGGGTTGTTTAAAACATCAGGAAGGCACCTGCTTGCTTTAGCTACCTTAGAACAGGGGTGAGATTCCTTTCATGGCAAAGCATTAGAAATGACATGCATGTATAGCATTCCTTTTCTATGTGAGTATACACCTTCAAGTCACTATTGACTCCTGGTGACTATCTGAATGAGATTCTATAGTTTTCTTGGCAAAATTTCAGAAGTGGTTTGCCCTTACCTTCTTCCAAGCCTGGCTTAAGATCATTTGGTTGGCTTTGTGCCTGAAGCAGAGCTAGAACACACAATCTCCCATTTTCTATTTTGATGCCTTTAACCACTACACCAAAATGGCTTTCTATGGCATTTCTTAGCAGAATCTAAGATGCTACCTGCTACCTGTGCCATTCTAAAGCACTGAGTAAGTTGTCCATCTCACCCATAAGGCAACTTGCACTACTACATGTGGTTCAAGTGTTTCCAAGTTCATAATTTAGATCAGACCTGGACATACTTGTCAAGAAAGGCAGTTGTTGGTAATATGGAGGGCTTACTGGCATTTTGTTTTCTTTTGCAGGTCTCCATATGTCATCCATGATTTTTCTCTTTCCTGTTTCATATGGAAAGTGGTGCCCAGACTCGTGTGCATTTTCAGTGCTAATATGCTCAACATTTCTGCCTTCCGAATCCATCGTGTGGAAAGTGCAGGTGAAAGTTCTCATCATGATAGACAATCCATGGAAAGTTGGTTCTTCTGATTCTTCTTTCTCTTCTTTAATACAAAATAATTCTGTGTTTACGCAGATAACTGCCAAGATCATACCATATACTCCTGGCCTACGTTTGTCCTGGAAGGAGAACCCATGGTCCTAAAATGTCTACAATACAAAAATACAAAGCCTTTTGATCTACCCCTTAACTTGACTTGGAATAAAAAAGATTCATCAACTGTTATCCCTGTAGGATTCAAGGGGCCAAGAATAATGTCACAAGGTGATTGTGTCTGGCTTTTACCAACCATTCTTCAAGACAGTGGGGAATACATCTGCATTCGAAGGTAAGCATACAACTCATGGGATTGTTCAGTTTTACATAGTTTAACTTTGGAAAAAGAGTGCATTTAGCCAGGAGTAGTTAAGAGTTAGTGGAAAAGGCACTAGAGTACTAACACATTACTCACACTATATTCTTTGAACGAAAATTGTTTCTTGTACAACATATCTTATGTATGTTGAATACAGTTTGAAAATATATTAATCCACTTTTATTAACACAAAGTGTAACTATTCAATTTAGGATCATGAAATAACAAAATACATTTAATGTGCATATTTAAGTGAACTAATTGATTTTTTTTTATTCCTGGACTAATGTGAACATAGTTTCCTTCAGACTGTACAGATTCCCTGAATTCTGTGATATTTGGTGGTAGCTATTTTATGGAGTAATGGTGTCCATCTTAATAAAATGTATTCATGATAACAAAATGACGTCTCAGTTAGGAAACTTCTGAATATTAAGGATTGCCAAAAAGCAGACAAGATATATTTTTATCATTCTTGTAATATCTACAAGTGAAGAGTGTGAGAGTTTAGAATTTCCAAAACATGATTCAGTGGGCTGTTAAATAAAGCATCAATTCAGTAATTCAGTCAGTGCTACTACTGCATATAATCATATAATTCTTGATTAATGTATGGACCACATTGAAATATCACACACAGACACATGCACACCATGTTTTCCCGAAAATAAGGCCTACTCTGAAAATAAGGCCTTGCTTGATTTTTGGGGTGGGCCTAATATAAGCCCTACCCCCAAAATAAGTTTTGGGGTGAGGCGCATGCTAGGTGTGGGGGATGTCAGCTGGGGTGGGGGGTAGAGCTGCCCCACGTGCCTCACACCCACTTACCAGGCCTCCTATAAATTGACACCTGCCTCTCCTCACTGGCCCACTTCTTCTGCAGTGTTCCCCAGCCTGCATTTCACTCTCAGAGGCCTTTCCGGAAGGCCTTTGGTGGGAAATGTAGGCCCCAAAATAAGCCCTAGCTTGATTTTGGGGTGTGGTCCTAATATATGCCCTACCCCAAAAATAAGCCCTAGTTTGGGGGCAAGGCACACGCCTAAAAGTTAAGCTAGGGTGAGGGTGTGGATCTGCCCACGCGCCTCACACCCACTTACCTTGCAACCAGGCCTCACCTCGTCCACCCACTTCTTCTGAGGCATCTTCTGCAGCCAGGCATTTCTCAATGAAAACAGGCCTTTCCAGAAGGCCTGTGCAGCCAAGGACGAAGCTAGAATCCATAGCTCAGTACTTGGGTACATAGGCCTTCTGGAAAGGCCTGATTGCAAAATGCAGGCTGGAATGCAGCTGCAGAATGAAGCTGCTCCTTTGGCCCAGAAGAAGTGGGTGGGGCTGTCAGTTCCGGAGGTGAGTATAAAAGACACCCCCCCCCAAAAAATAAGACCTGGTGCATCAGGCAAAGAGCGAGACTGAATTGATGAAAGGCAGCTGGGTGACTTTGGGCCAGTCACTCTCTCTCAGCCCAAACCACCTCACAGGATTGTTGTTGTGGAAAAATAGGATATATTCACTGTCTTGAGTTACTTGTAAAAATAATAAAGGTGGAATATAAATAAATAAAAAATGAATAATTGTGGGCCCTCACCACACAAAGAATGGAGGATTTGAGAAGGTTTCCTTTTGCATTGGAGAGGTTTCAGAAGTTACTTTTAGCATTTTCAAGAGAGCTAAACAATCATTTTAAAGAGCAAAGTAAGTCTCAAGCACCCCGAAAGACCTACTTAAGATCTGTCTCTAGCTTTGTCCAAATCTGTACAAATAAAGGTACAGCTCTTGATTCTATACAAGTTGCACTTGGGCATATTTTGTTGTTGTTAGCTGTGAAGTTGTGTCCGTCCCATCACGACCCCATGGACAATGTTCCTCCAGGCCCCAAAAGAATAGAAGACAAAAGAGAATAGGCGAGGGGTTTTGGGGTCTGAAAAGGGACGCGGTGGCTCAGTGGGTTAGGACGCTGAGCTTGTCGATCAGAAGGTCGGCAGTTTGGCGGGTCAAATCCCGAGTGCCGCGTAACAGAGTGAGCGCCTGTTACTCGTCCCAGCTTCTGCCAACCTAGCAGTTCGAAAGCACGTAAAAATGCAAGTAGAAAAATAGGGACCACTCCGGTGGGAAGGTAACAGCGTTCCGTGCGCCTTTGGCGTCTAGTCATGCCAGCCACATGACCACAGAGATGTCCTCGGACAAGCGCTGGCTCTTCGGCTTTGAAACGGAGATGAGCACCGGCCCCTAGAGTCGGAAACGACTAGCACGCATGTGCGGGGGAACCTTTACCTTTTTACTTTGGGGTCTGACATTAATTTTCCTTTATTAGTGACCCAATTCTGGTAAAATTAGGCTACTTTCATTTCCAAGGCTTTCTCCTTGTAGACCAAAATATTGCCTATAATTTCTGTAAGTGAAAATGCCAGCACTGAACTTAAAACCTGTACATTTCCCATTCAAATGGCTGGCCAGCTAATTGTCTATTAGTGTCATCTTAGTTAAATAAATCTTAATTAAGTACATCACATCGTTGAAATTTTTAAAAAATCATATTAATAATTTTATCATCAACATAAGTTGTCAGTCATATTTGATACCTTCAGTCTTATATATGATACAAAAATTGAATGGATGAATTATATTTGTAAAAATGATATAATATGTATTAGATGCAATTGAGTATGTTGAACTAGCACAATAATTATCAGATAAATATGTGACCCATTGCAGTGATCTGTCCTACAGGTATTCATGAGAAATTTTGCCCCTTTCTTCAATTTTGGGTGAAGTTATAATTAAGAGGCTTTGGGAAAAATTAATGATTTGTTGTTGTTGTTGTTAGTTGCAAAGTCATGTCCGACACATCGTGACCCCATAGACCAGGGGTGTCAAACTGCCGGCCCGTGAACCGGAGCGTCACGGAGAAGCCACGCCCATCCCATTGCCGGCAATGGGAAAAAGTTCCGATACGTCGCGCGACGTCACGTGACGTCGCGGGTTTGACATGTCTGCCATAGACAATGCTCCTCCAGGCCTTCCTGTCCTCTACCATCTTCTGGAGTCCATTTAAGCTCACGCCTACTGCCTCAGTGACTCCATCCATCCACCTCATTCTCTGTTATCCCCTTCTTCTATTGCCTTCAACCTTTCCCAGCATTAGGCTCTTCTCCAGTGACTCCTTCCTTCTCATTAGGTGGCCAAAGTATTTGAGTTTCAACTTCAGGATCTGGCCTTCTAAGGAGCAGTCAGGATTGATCTCCTCTAGGACTGACCGGTTTGACTGCCTTGCAGTCCAAGAGACTCGCAGGAATCTTCTCCAGCACCATAGTTCAAAGGCCTCAATTCTTTGGCACTCAGCCTTTCTTATGGTCCAACGTTTACAGCCATACATTGCAACTGGGAAAACCATGGCCTTGACTATAAACACTTTTGTTGGCAGGGTGATGTCTCTGTTTTTTAGTATGCTATCTAGATTTGCCATACCTTTTCTCCCCAGGAGCAAGTGTATTTCAATTTCTTGGCTGCAGTCAACATCTGTGGTGATCTTGGAGCCCAGGAAAATAAAATCTGTCACTATCTCCATTTCTTCCCCATCTATTTGCCAAGAATTGAGAGGGCTGGATGCCGTGATCTTGGTTTTCTTAATGTTGAGTTTCAAGCCCACTTTTGCACTCTCCTTCTTCACCTGCATCAAGAGGGTCTTTAGTTCTTCTTCACTTTCTGCCATTAGAGTAGTATCATCTGCATATCTTAGGTTGTTGATATTTCTCCCAGCAATCTTAATTTCAACTTTTGATTCATCTAGCTCTGCCTTTCTCATGATGTGCTCTGCATATAAGTTAAATAGGCAGGGTGACAGTATACAGTCTTGCCGGACTCCTTTCCCAATTTTGAACCAATCAGTGGTTCCGTGTCCAGTTCTCACTGTTGCTTCTTGACCCGCATATAGGTTTCTCAAGAGATAAATAAGATGGTCTGGTACTCCCATCTCTTTAAGAACTTGCCACAGTTTGTTGTGATCCACATAATCAAAGGATTTAGCATAGTCAGTGAAGCAGAAGTAGATGTTTTTCTGGAACTCTCTAGCTTTCTCCATGATCTAGTGTATGTTGGCAATTTGATCTCTAGTTCCTTTGCCTCTTCGAAATCCTGCCTGTATTTCTGGTAGTTCTCGATCCACATACTGCTGGAGTCTAGCTTGTAGGATTTTAAGCATAACTTTCTAGCATGAGAAATGAGTGCAATGGTGCGATAGTTTGAACATTCTTTGGCACTGCCTTTCTTTGGAATTGGAATGTAAACTGATGTTTTCCAATCCTGTGGCCACTGTTGAGTTTTCCAAATTTGCTGGCAAATTGAGTGTAGCACTTTTACTGCATCGTCTTTTAAGATTTTGAATAGCTCAGCTGGAATACTGTCACCTCCACTAGCTTTGTTGTTGCTCAGTTTTTCTAAGGCCCACTTCACTTCACATTCTAGGATGTCTGGCTCGAGGTCAGTGACCACCTCATCGTGGTTATCAGGGACGTTAAGCTCATTCTTGTATAGTTCTTCTGTGTAATTTTGCCACCTCTTCTTAATCTCTTCTGCCTCTGTTAGGTCCCTGCCATTTTGGTCCTTTATCATACCCATTTTTGCATGAAACGTTCCCTTCATCTCTCCAATTTTCTTGAAGAGATCTCTGGTCCTCCCTATTCTATTGTTTTTTTCTATTTCCTTGCACTGTTCATTTAAGAAGGCATTCTTATCTCTTCTAGCTATTCTCTGAAATTCTGCAATCAAATGGGCGTATCTTTCTTTTTCTCCCTTGCCTTTCGCTTCCCTCCTTTCCTCAGCTTGCCTTTCTCCCTTGCCTTTCGCTTCCCTCCTTCCCTCCTTTCCTCATATTTATGCCACCATTAATATGAGCCTTTACTATAGTTACACTTAGCTTTATTAAGATTAGAATTTTACTGTTGTTTTGGAGAAAATGGTATGGAGAAGGCTTATTTATGAACTGGGCAATAAGTAAAAAAATTAGTCTGGAGTTTTACCGACCTCTTATTCTGTTCCAGAAAATCCCCTAGCTCTAAGGAGTAGGGGTGAAAGAAGAGCACCAGGATTTCTGTGAGCAGGAGTGTTTTCAACAAAATCAGTGGACACAATTCAGTATGTTAGTACTGTCCAGTTTCTGGTATTCCTATTACATGTTGTCTAAAATGATTAAATATGGGTAATAAAGAATGAAAAGATTCATCTTTGTTTTAATTCTGCAATTCCTCATTATGAATTTGTCTTTTCTCTGCAGAAATTCCTCTTATTGCTCTAAAGTGTCATTCCATTTAAAAGTTGTCAAGAAAAGTGAAGCCAATAATATTTCCTATCCTCAGAAGGCATTCCTGTTTAGTTCCGAAAAGATAGTTTGTCCTAATCTAGAAAATTTTATACAAAACAATACCAATTATGAACTCAAGTGGTACAAGGTATTATTTTCAAATCATTTTTAAATGTCTTTATGGGGATGTGAATGTGAATTTCCAATATTCAAAATTCAGTATTATGTTCTGTCTTAAACTCAAGGAACTATACAACTGTCATCAACTCTGTTATACATTACAAACTGAATAGGATGAAACATTCAGTAGTGATCAACTTGTGATCAACTCTCAGTTATAGTTTAAATGAAGCCTTTGTTTGACTTCTGGACCACTCACATCACCATATCATTGTAATTGAGCAATATTGTTTTGGGGGCCTGTAATGCTCTCGCTACAATTGTGAACTTTTTTCCTCTTGCATTTTAAGATGTTATTGTTTTTCCCCAAAGTGCTGAATGTTAACATAATGGCCATTTTCCACTAGAGTCCTTGAGTATCTTCATAGCATCATCCAGCCATTGTGGAAGTGATATCAAGCCTGTTCTTATTCCTGTTACTTTAAATCAATGATTCTATAAATCACTGTTTGAGAAATGACCAAACCCACCCCCCCTTTGAACTTGTAATAGATAATTAGAGGTGCTAACTCAGGTGAGTTGGATATGCTAAAACTCATTTATTAAATATATCTGAAGATAATATCTCTCTGCATTAGATGGCCTGTATCTCATAATATTTTCTTCTAGGCTTCCTACCCCAATTTGGCTTTTAAAAAAAAATATTGGCATGCTACAAAGCAAATAAACAGCCATGAGAGAAAGCATTTCCTGACATCCATCACATGCTCTCAAAATCCCAAAGATTCTATTGTTAAAAAAGTAGGCCACTCTCCAATGAAAGCAGAAATGGCCCTGACCGTGTTATTATTTTTGAGCCAGTTCAAATCTTTCCTTTTTGTCCATATTTTTTTTAGTTCTATCATGTTTTCTATTGCCTCCTCATGTTGATTTCAGATGGTAGATTTTTTTTTATTGTATTGCTTTTTGTATGTTTTTGTCTGGCTGACTTTACCTTAGCAACGTTCCTAATTTTTGACAAAAATAACTTTATATTTTAAGAATTAAATATCAATCAAATCACATAGATTCAAGCTGCCTGTTTCTAGCTTATAAAAAGTTATTTGATTATTTTTAACAAATCATCAGGCATTCTTGAAAAAAATATAGGAGATCTCCAAAGATCATTGTCAACATCACACATCAACAGTATGATCATTAAACCAATCTGGACATTTTAAATAGCCCAAGATCAATAAAAAAATATATGCAAGAGGAAAATTGATGTTACTTTTACACTGAAGCAAGGCTGATACTACAATTAATCATTAAATATTCCTTTTATTTTTATCTTTAGGACTCTACACGTCTGAACATGGATAATAAAAAGTTTGCAGCTCTGAATGGCACTAATTATCTCTTGATCAATCCTATTTCTATAAATGATTCAGGCTATTATACTTGTGAAATGACCTTTGAGTTTGAAAAGGAACAATATAATATTACCAGAACTATTCAGCTACAGATACTTGGTAAAAGAAACACAAATCAACCAAAACTATTTGAGTGAATGGAGTATTTATAAATATTAAATATGACACTAATATTTGTATTTTTAAGTTAATTTGATTTTTATATAATGAGTTTCCATCAGGATAAACTTTATAACTTGAGGTAGGGTTGCAAAGTATAGAAGATGGGTCCGTAGCTCATTATTAAGAGGACCAAAAAAGACAAAAAAGATTAGAGTCAATTGTTAGTTCCAGGTAAGATGGTAAAAAATTCCTTTCTGTGATTCTTAAAAGCTGTGGCCAGGGTAGACAGCACTTATGTAGATGGGACAATGGTTAGTTTTCAAATAAGGCAATATTATTTTTGCTAACATACACGTGGTTTTTTTCCCTGCTAATTCATTGGATGGCTAGGACATGACATGTAAAACTTGCAACCAGCTATATCAGTTACTCTCAGTTTTTGGATTTGTTTCTTGATGTAAGACCAGAAGTATGATATAGTAAAGGAAATATAGATGTGTAGTATGTATAATTATACACCAATTGATTAATCCAACTTTTTTCTATGTAATTGCAGATGCACAAAATCTGCTTATCTTTAAGTATAAATAGTTTGCTAGAAAGTGATCTGGCAGAAAATTGTGAAAAAAAATAAGGAAGTTTCAGAAACTTCCTTATCTTCAAGTTTCTCAGCATTAGAGCTGTCAAATGCCAAAATTACCAGATTATCCGGTACAACATTCCAGCTACTTCGTTCAGATAACTTCTGAAATATCTTCATGGATTGAGAACATAAATCCTTAACTGTCGAAGGAAGCTAAAACTGATGTCTTAAACAAGGAAATCTAACAATTATGTCCAAAGATAGCTGTTTGAAATAATTTCAGACAAATAGATTTACTTAGTGATGCAAAAAATAAACTAAGGTATGAGATTTTCTTTAGAAGAAAAAATGGCTCTAGCTAAAGTAGCTGGCCCATTCTCTTTTTAAAGGTTTTTAAACTAGCTTTCTTGATGGATTGAACCATAGACAAGATGGGAATGTGTTGTCTGTTAAATAGCCAAAAGATGGCAGTAATGTCTTTAACAACTCAGAGTAAACAGCACATTTCTCCTCTTTCCCAATGTTAAAATGTTTCCAACTAGTACAGATATTTTATGAAATTCAGAAAGACTAGTGAGGTCTTACCTCTGTGTTGTAGGTGGTGAAGAAAGGCTAACCTGAGGTAAAAGGTAGCACTGGAAATGGACTTTAGAATATGTGCTATACTCCAGCATACATGCTAATTCCTGTATTTATAGCAGAACTACTAGATTCTGTAATAGCTTTGTTTCTTATGCCATCCATCTTGTAAAGTCACAGGACTATTTCTATTTCTCCACCTATATGTATACATTCAAACTAGGCTGTGATGTTTCTCTGTGTCATATATGTGTGTAGGGGGGGTATATGCATGATGGGGTGTTTTTTTTTGAGAGCTGAATGGAATGAAATTTCATTTTAATGTATGCTGATTACTATACATTTAAAGTGACAATGTTTCTATTCTATTCTATTCTATTCTATTCTATTCTATTCTATTCTATACCACGCAACGCAACGCCACGCTACGCCACCCCTTCCCATCCCATCCCATTCCATCCCATCCTATTCTATGCCGTTTGTTTCTTTTCAACTGCCAGTCTGATGCTGAAAACCACCCCATATCCAATCTTTACTCTTTATTTTTGTGATTTTGTAACTTGAAGAGAACAAGAACTATTTTGGTGTTTTGCATTTTCTTCAAACTATAAGCTATGTCCTTTTCTGCTTCCTACAGCTGGGACAAACTATGGGCCTATTGCTGTTACAGCCCCCATTTCTCCCACTCTCTAGTGCAGGGATCCCCAACCCCCTGTGGATTGTACTGAGCTGCGACATACCAGCAACTGGGCTGTGCAAACAAGCAAAGCCCCATCTGCAAGATGCAGGCAGCACACAAAACCATCCCCTCTCCGGTCCACGGAAAAACCTCTCTCCACGTAACCAGTCCCTGGTGCCCAAAAGGTTGGGGGCCTCTGCTCTAGTGGGCCAGATTAGTTAATTCTGCTCTGGAATTCACAAAGATGCAATTGTATTCAGTGTTTTACTTCTTCTTCACACCACTTGCTGCTCTATGAGTTTGTGTACATTTCTGATATGTTAAACTGAGCAAGCAAGCAACTTTACTTACTAAGCATGGTTTTAAAAACAGATTAGGGATATGCAGTTTCCTGTTTTAAATGCCTTGAATTGTAAGACCATGATGATTATCGAAATAAAATGAACTGCTGTGGGTATTCTGTTGCTAACAAATAATCACCATTTAACTGTAGAATTGAGTGTATATATTTGAAATATTAATAAGCATGTTCAGCTGGATAACCCCAATATCCACTTTGTGAACTCTAGCATGTCTATATGACACCTTGTTTTCCATAGATCCCATCATTTATTGATCTCTGGATAGTCACTGTGAAATGTCTAGATTTTTGGCCTTGAGCCCCAGCAAATCTAAACAACACAAAGGATTAGTTATTCTAAGAAGTGAGGTCCATATTTCTGGAGCACTCCTAGGCTGAGTAGGCTATCTTTATTAATGAATCAAATTTAAATAGTCGTCCATCTCACAGGAAGTGACTCTGGGTAGTATAAAATAATCCTTATGCTTCAACTCTCTGCCAACAGAAAGCTGCTTCTGCAGATAGCATTACAATAGCTTTACTTGCAGCCTAGATTATAGTTCAACATGTGAACCAGAACTTGGGCCAAATATTGACTTTGACATTTTTGATTGTTGATTTTCAGTTTTATCTAGTTCTTTGCAAAATATCACTGTGTTCTTATAGCTGTTACTAGAATGCACACATATTATAATGATAGTATGTTGTTTCAAACATCTAATAATTTCTCCTGATTTTTTTCACTAGAACAAAAGAAAAAAAATATCCCTATGATTGTCAATCCAGATGAAAGGATTACATCAGCAGCTCTCGGTAAGGCCAATAATTTATTTAAGCTACTTCTGAACAGTGAGGGCAATGATTAACCTAATGTCAACTTCTTTTCTGATAATGGCAAAACCAGATTAGAAGTAAGCTGGATAATACTATTCCATTCTTCATAAATGTTTTACAATAGTTGTCAAATCTAGGATACATTCCAGCTGAATTTACAGCTAATATTAATGTTAATGGCTAAATGTCTCAGCTAAGCCTACCTTGTCTGGGGTTAGATGTTAAACAGACTTAAGCTATAACAACAACAACAATAACAAAACAACAACAACAACAACAATAATCCAAATTGCTGACTTTGCAACTACAAAGTTGAAACTGTTTCACATCTAATATGTGAGTGCACCAAAATTGCACAAACTGATTACAAAGCTAGACATGACCAAGTTGCTAAATTAATCCACTGGGCATTGTGTTCAGACTTCCAAAAAGTCATGGGAACATAGGGTGGAGAAAGTTGTTGAGAATGAGAGGATGAAGATCTTGTGGGAATTCTGAATACAGACAGATCACCATTTGGAACACAACACGCCAGATATTGCAGTTGTAGAGAACCAAAGCATACAGCTGATTGATATCACCATACCAAGAGATACAGAAGAAAAAGAACTGGGAAAAATTATGAAATGTTGCGACCTGGCCATCAAAACTGCGTGATTATGGATGAAACGTGTAGCAGTAATACCCATTGTCATTGGGGCACTGGGAACAATGTCCAAATTTTTGCAAAATACATAAAGAAACTGTAGTTTCCTGCAATAACTCCAGCAATGCTACGAAAAACTGAGCTACTTGGAACATCTTACATTTTAAGGAGGTACCTGGTTGATACCTGATGCTGGTAGCAACCCGTGTCAACCATTATCGCCAGTCAATTTCAATGTTCAGTTGACTGAGGTTCATGTTTATTGAATAAAAGAAATCATCATCATCATCATCATCATCCCCCAGTGAGGCACTACCATGACATGGTTGTGGGGCTTGTGTACTCTGAGGAAGATGAGAGCTATGCCAGAGGTTCAACCATACTGGACAGGTCTCATTAGAGGAGTCAGAAAAACAGAACTGGACGAACTACAAAGTTTTATCCAGGGCAAAGAAATCAAAGCCTTGCCATAAGTAATTCAGAATGTAGAGGCTAGTCAGGGGGAGTTGGCAGTGAAGGAATCCAGCAGAGATATACAACTGTTCTCATTTGGAAACCAGGCACCTCTTCCTCAGGAAGAACAAAGCCCTCTAACTAAATAAAAGAATTGAAACAAAGAATAGCTGAGCATCTAGAACAACACAAAAACAACAGAATAAGGCTGCCTGCATTGAAGCTTGTTCCAAAGAAACAGCTAGCACAAGCATTAAAAGATGCAAATACTGCAATATCAAGTATAAGCATCAATTCACCAATGGAAGGTTAGACTAGAAAATAAAATCAGTAAGTTAAGTTCACATGCAAGCAAGCTAGAACAGATGAAAGAAAAGTTGAAGAACAAAAAGACCAAAGAATACCTAATCAAGGAATACCACCAGAAACAAGGAAGATCGAGGAAGCACTGGAAATAATAAAGCAGCAAATAACAGCTATAGTCAGGAAAATCAGTAGATATGAAGCTCAAATTGCAAATTATAGGCAGAACCTCCAATTTCAATCCATTCAGAAACATTTCTACCAATCCATCAATGGAGAAACTGCAATGAATCAGTCAGTACCTGACAAGGAAGAAACAGTGCAGTTCTGGAAGCAGATATGGGATAGCCCAAAGAAATACAACAAGGATGCAGCTTGGTTAAGAGGTGGATGCAAATAAAACAGAAGTTGAAATGAAAGAACTAGTAATAACAACAAAAATGGTAGAAAAAAGAGCAAGGAAGATCAAAAATTGGTCAGCACCAGGTGAAGATGAACTGCATGGGTTTTGGTTGAAACATCTAACTGTTATATACCCACTCATTGCCAAGCAGTTCAACAATATACTACAAGGAGGAGAAATTGAAAAGTGTCTAACAACTGGGGAAACCTACCTAATAATGAAAAATCCAGCAAAAGGGGCAACACCAGACAACTACAGGCCAATTACCTGCTTACCAACAACTTTCAAATTGCTAACTGGTCTGGTAGCTGATGCAGTCCAACAGCATCTAGTTGAAAATAATCTCTTTCCATGCAAACAGAAAGGAAACCGCCCCAATAGCAGAGGAACAAAAGATCAACTCCTAATAGACAAAATGATCATGGAAAACTGCCAGAAAAGGAAGACCAACCTGAATGTTGCATGGATTGACTACAAAAAGGCATTTGATTCTCTGCCACGTGACTGGATAATCAAGTGCCTAGAAATAACAGGAGTCAGTAGAAACATCAGAAAATTTGTGCAAAGATCGATGGCACAGTGGAAGACACAGTTGCAGGTCAATGGTGAAAGACTGGGAGAGGGTAATATCAAGAGAGGAATATTTCAAGGAGATTCATTATCACCACTACTATTTGTTATTGTACTGTTTCCTCTGTCAACAATACTGAATAACTCAGGACATGGCTATCAAACATCAAAAACATCTGCCAGACTATCCCACCTCCTTTACATGGATGATCTGAAGCTGTATGGAAAAACATTATCTGAAATAGAATTGCTGCTGAACACTGTCCGTATATATAGCCAAGATATTGCTATGGAGTTTGGCTTGGACAAATGTGCCACACTTACTCTCAAACAAGGAAAAATAGTGAAAACTGAAGGAATAAAGATGCCCCACAAAAATAACATTAAAACTCTGGATGAGGAAGATTACTACAAATACTTGGGGATCCTTCAAGCTGACAACATCAAGCACATTGAAGTCAAGAAAAAGATTAGAGGTGAATACATCAAGAGAGTGAAGAAGATCTTAAAATCCAAACTCAATGGAGGAAATATTGTGAAGGCAATCAACACCTGGGCAATTCCAGTCTTTAGATACACAGCTGGAATAGTGGACTGGACTCAAGCAGAACTAAAAGTAATGGATAGAAAGACCAGAAAAATAATGACAATGAATCATGCCCTTCATCCACGCAGTGACATTGACAGACTCTATCTACCAAGGCAAATAGGTGGACGTGGAATGTTGCAAGTACATCAGATTGTCGAAGAAGAAAAAATGGCTTTGGAAGAATATCTGAAGGACAATGATGAAGATGCACTGAAATTAGTATATCAGGAAAGCTTACTGACTACTGGAGAGACCAAACTGGCTTACAAGAAAGACCAAATGAAGAACAGAATAGAGGCATGGGAAGACAAAGCACTATATGGCCAGTACATTAAAAAAAATAGCTGGGAAAGCAAATAATAACAACACCATTGGCACTGACAAATTAGTCAATTGCAAAAGGCGGCCTTACTAGGAACTGTTTCCATCCTGCAACAATATCTGTAATACCATCAAAAATCCATATCTGCCTATCCTAGGTCCTTGCTAAAGACGTGATTGATAGACAAAAATGCAAATCCAGACTGAACATCTGGCTGACTGTGTGATGATCAATAATAATAATGTTGGAAGGGACCTTGCAGGTCATCTAGTCCAACCCCCTGCTCAGGCAGGAAACCCCATACCATTTCAGACAAATGGCTCTCCAGTCTCTTCTTAAAAATTTCCAGTGTTTGAGCATTCACAGCTTCTGGAGGCAGGTGGTTCCACTGATTAATTGTTCTAACTGTCAGAAAATTTCTCCTTAGTTCTAGGTTGCTTCTCTCTTTGGTTGGTTTCCATCCATTGCTTCTTGTCCTGCCTTCAGGTGCTTTGGAGAATAGCTTGACTCCCTCTTCTTTGTGGCAACCCCTGAGATATTGGAACACTGCTATCATGTCACCCCTCGTTCTTTTCTTCAGATTAATAGATATACCCAATTCCAGCAACCGTTCCTTATATGTTTTAGCCTCCAGTTCCCTGATCACCTTTCTTGCTCTTCTTTATACTTTTTCTAGAGTCTCAACATCTTTTTTACATTGTGGTGAACAAAACTGAATGCAATATTCCAAGTGTGGCCTTACCAAGGCATTGTAAAGTGGTATTAACGCTTCACATGATTTTGATTCTATTCCTCTGTTAATGCAGCCTACCAGTGTGTTGGCTTTTTTGGCAGCTGCAGCACACTGCTGGAATATATTTAAGTGATTGTTCACTAGGACTCCAAGATCCCTCTCACAGTTGCTACTATTGAGCAAGGTACCACCTATACTATACCTGTGCATTTGGTTTTTCTTGCCTAAATGTAGAACTTTACTTTTTTCACCATTGAGTTTCATTTTGTTAGATAGCACCCAATGTTCAAGTCTGTCAAAATCCTTCTGTATGTTAAGGCTATCTTCTGCAGTGTTGGCTATTCCTGACAGCTTGGTGTCGTCTGTAAATTTCATGAGTTCCCCATCTGTCCCCTCAGCAAAATCATTGATGAAGATGTTGAAGAGCAATAGGCCCAGAACAAAGCCCTGGGGCACCTCACTACACATGCCACTCCATGTAGATGCCGTTATGTTGAAAGAAGCTTTTTTTGTTATTTGTGACTTTTGTTGCAAGCCTTAGTTCATTTTGAGCCTTTGCTCTCCTCACTTCATTTTTGCAGGCTCGGGTTATTTGCTGATATTCTGCCTTGGTTATGTGCCCCTTTTTCCATTTTTTATACTTGTCCTTTTTGTCTTTCAATTTATCAGAGTTCTTTATGCAACCATGCTGGTTTCTTTTCAGAGCTGTTATTTTTCTTTTTCGTTGGTATTGTGCTAGACTGGGCTTTTATAATCTCACTTTTCAAAATTTCCCAAGCTTCTTGAGTTGTTTTCCTCTTGAAGATTCTCAAGTATGGAATCCTTCCCAAGCTCTCCTTAAGTTTGTTGAAATTAGCTCTCTTAAAGTACAAGACTCTAGTTTGACTGTGTTCTATTGCTTGTGGTTGCATAATGTTGAATTCCAATGCTGCATGATCACTTCTCCCCAAAGTTCCTGTGATTTCAACACCTTCTAAGAAGTTGGATGGGGCACTAACAGTGAATAGCTGAGCTGTGGGTTTGACTGATTTAAAGAAGACTTTTCAGTAGGTATCAAATTTTTTTAAAAAAAGGAAACTCCAAAATGTTGAATGAATTGAAACCTTAAATCAATTTCTAAAATGTAAATGAGTCAAACTCTTGTTGACTTCATGGACACTTCCAGCTGTTTCTTAGGAACAATGAAGATGTGATTTACCAATGCATGCTTTCTTGTGGGAAGTTTTTTTAATACTCTGTTCTTGCAATAGCCTGAGGATTTTGTATGGCCTTCTATTCTAATACCAATGATAGCCCTGACCCTATCAAGGTTTTCCCAAAATTTGTGAGAAGCTGATGTCTATCTGGTTAGGTTTCATGATAGAAGCTACAATTATTTGGAAGCATTCAAGTCAGGTATTTGATGCCAGTTCCTGGATTCTTTGCAGTGATTGCCCAAGGCTATAACCTTGGGAGAGTTGGAAGAAGAGTTTCCAACACTTTTTTTTTCTTGTGCTGCTTTTATGGCAAAGATATACAAAGGGAGAAAACAGTGAAATCAATCTGCATAATGCAATATTTTGTGCATAGTTCTGCCCGAAATCTTGAACAAGAAAGGGAGAGTCTGACTCTGTGGCCATCGGAAGGAAGGTAGAAATGCCACATGATGCACGTGATCTGGTCTGGTTTCTTCTCCCCCTCCTCCAGTTGGCTAGCCCATGGTATGTTTTTCCTGGATCTTGCTCCAGCAAGGAATTGAAGCAGCCCTAATAGTAACACAGCCTAGCATAACAAGTGTCATGCTTGTAGAGAAGGTGGCTAATATGAGGTTCAGCAATGAGTGCATGAAAAAAAATAGTCTGGACTTGCTGCTGAAAAACATGAGATCTCTGCTCAACCTGGCCTGCTGGATCTCTGTCTCTTCCTTGAAGGATGAGCAAAAATTTAACAACTGGTTTTCAAGAATCAGACCAAGCTGGCTAGATAATAACCCTAATAAAGAACTTCATTTATGAATGGATTGAGTATACAGTATGTCCCAGCAGATTGCTGTGCAGGAATAAGACAAAGGCACAAAATAACTGCATTGACTCACATGTTCTGGACTCTTGGAATGGAAGTATGACTCAAGAGGAATGTGGTTGAGGGATGCGGTATTGCTAGTTCAAGGAGTAATTAGTTAAATAACTTTGAAACTTTCTTAATTCTTTATATACTGGGTAAGCACTGTAACACTAAATAAATTGTTCAAATCTCAATCATATTACCAGCATACTTTAATTCTCTTGAATTCAGTGCTGGTCTGAAGAATCTGTAGGGAGTAATAAGTTCTGTAAATATTTTACAAACAGTAATATGACAATAAAATATTGTTTATTTACAAAAAGATAAGCCAGTTGTAAAACTAAATTAAACTCTAAATTGGGCATAAATTGAGTTTGCTACAAATACTGATGCTCCATGGTGCATACAACACATAACATGGAGTCATGAATAGTCATAGTTCAAATGCTGTAAATCACCCTTCCTGTGACTATCCATTATCAGGCATTATGGTATGATGATCAATATTAGTCACCTTTTTACGTATTTATTTTCTTTTATCAACAAGAATAAAATACAAACCAGAAAAACAGAAAAATGAACATCCCACACTAACAATAAGAAAAAAAAATGGTGTACAAAAAAAGAAAAAAAGAAAAAAAGGTAAATAGATATTATTAGTCACCTTGATTAGAACTGCTAAAAGGAAAGCCGTTTTAAGCTCACTTTCCCTCACTCCAGAGTTCGGGGAGGGAGCAATCTTGTCTGCAGTAGAGTTATTGAGAAAAGGTGAAAATAACCACCTTTTCCATTTTCACTTGCTTTTTTCAATACTGCATCTATGGAAGAATTCTGTAGGCACTAATGTGGCCAAATTATCCATCCCCAAATGCCAAATGGTCAACAACATTTGGTAATGATGATTGTTCATATTTTGGGGGGGGGGGGTTGGGGGGGGGGGTGGGGGGGGGGGAAATGTTGCACTTATATCAGGTGGTCACGAACAGTCTGCAATATTATCCCTATTCCTTCTGAAGGCTTTAGGCTGTGTCTTTGAACATGCCCTATAAGCGCATGCCCAAGATGGCGGACATGCTTGGCTGAGCTCCATGGAGAGTTCCAGCTTTTTGGCGTCCTTGGGGGTCTTTCGGAGTCCGATGGGTCTGCAGAGATGTTTTCTTCTCTGTGTCGGGGTTTGGTGAGACGAATGACCTAAGAAGAAAGATGGTCGGCACTTTCGTTGGAGTTGCAGCCCTCCGTTTCGAATTGCATCTGTGAGCTTCAGTGTTTTTTCGGAAGCCCTGTGGAGCTGGGAGGGCTCTGAGCAGCTGATCTTCGGAGCCGATAGAGCCGCAGCCTAGAGTGGCCTCCGGAATTGCCGTATGCTTGTGAAATGGAGGATGGTCCGGCGTCGCTGTGGAGTGGCGGGCAGAGAGTTGAGTGGGAGCGTCATGTCTGTTCGTGGTTTCTTCGTGGTCTGTTTGGTGGCTGAGGCTGTTTCACGCCTGTTTTCGGCGGGGGAGACCTACGGCTGGCGTTGGACTGTTGGCGCTGTGTGTTGCTGGCCGGACGACACAGGTTAGCTCGTGCCGTCCGTGTTCTGATCATTTGGACTTGAGTTGCCTGCTTTGGGGTCCATCCATCTGCTGTTCAGCCTCCCTGCTCTCCCCGCTTTTGAGAAGAACCTCTCCAATTTGAACATTGTCATCTTCAGGTTGTTATGCCTGGCAATTGCTGCTCTTCTTTCTCTTCCCCCCATGAACCCATGACTCAGAAGGTCTTGGATGAGCCGCTGTGAGAGGGTGGCTCAGATGTACCATCAATTATACCAACCTATACCATCTGCTGCCTCCCTAGAGGTGAGAGATCTAGGGAAGTATGGCTTATCTGGGTTGGTATTCCGTCCACTCCAAGATAGATTTGGGCCCTCCGTGAGAGGGAGGTGCCCGATCTGTTTTGGAAGTTACCTGGAAGGTACCCAGCTCAAGTGGCAGGGAGCTGGTGGACTGGACATTTTTGACCTTCTATTTTACATCTTCCTGACTGGCTACGGGACTGCCTGGCTGGACCTACCCGGACAATGGTTTATTTGTCTTATTCAAGCACAGATTTATATGCGCTTAGGGGTCCCCCCCCCCTTCCTGGGTGCGTCCCGCCTTTGTTTCCACCTTTCCTCTTGATGACGGGCCCAATTATTGGGACCCTGAGAGATGGTCGGGCAGGGACAGGAGCCTCTATCACAAATTTAATAAGAGGCCCCTGGTACGCTTTTTAGCTAAATTTTTTGTGGGGTTAGGGAGGGGGGAGGGTTCACGGGTTTGGTTGGAAACTAGGGGGGTTCCACCAACCGTTATTCAGACCAGGCCTGGGATTGATCACGCCGTGACTTGGGTTGGGTGCTTGGGTTGGGCGGTAGGGTTGGGCGGTAGGCAGTAGGGAATTGCAGCAGGCGTGTGAACAGAGGGCCGCATCAATATCTGGGAGTGCATCCCCACTGTCTCCAAGCAGTGATGCGCTCTGACCCTCTGGTTTCGGCCGGAGGTACCGGGAGCGAGGATGAGCAGCCACCTGAGCTCAGGCTCGTGTATTTTAATGCCAGGTCCGTAATGAATAAGGCTCCTGGCTTGCATTACGAAGACCTGGTTGGGCCCAGAGGGCGATGTCCCCCTGGCTGATATTTGCCCATCAGGTTTCCAGGTGCTGCACCAGCCTTGGGCTCAGGGTAGGGGCAGTGGAGTGGCGGTAGTTGTGAGGGAGACCTTATGTCCGCGGGAGGCCACCATTGTCCAAATAGTCGGTTGTGAGTCCTTCCTCCTGAGATGTGGCCCTAGAGCTCAGTTGGGCTTACTGCTGGTGTACTTTTCACCCAGTCGCGTAGCAGCAGCCCTGCCTGAGCTTCTCAACATCCTCTCAGGGTTGGTGATTGAGTTCCCCAAACTTATGGTTTTGGGTGACTTCAATCTACCATTCCTGGGGGGATCATCTGAGTTAGCTCGGGAGTTCATGGCTTCCATGACGGCCATGGACCTGATGCAAGTTATCCAGGGTCGAACTCATGGGGGGAATCACACGCTCGATTTGGTTTTTCTATCTGGACGGTGGTTAGATGATCTTGGTGGGGGTTCTCCAATTGTTATACCCCTGTCATGGTCCGATCATCTCCTGCGGCTTGTCTTCCGTTTTGCCACTCCCGTCGTGGGGCTGTTGAACCAACGAGATGGTTCCGCCCTAGGGTCTTAATAGACCCTGAGCAGTTCCAGGTGGCGCTTGGGTCCCCACCTGCCTCCTTTGCCCACAGCTTGGCCGATGCCCTAGTGGAAGCCTGGGAAAAGGCAGCCACAGAGGCACTTGACCGAGTTGTACCCATGCGGCCCTTGACCCGGTGCAGATCCTAATGGGCTCCATGGTTTTCTATGGAGCTCCAGGAGATGAAGTGTCAGAGATGGGGCCTAGAGAGCTGTTGGAGGTCCAGCCAATCTGAATCCAACCGGTTGCGACTAAGGTCGTTCACGCGGTGATGAGGATGGCAAGGTCTAACCACTTTGCTACCTTCATCGCGTCCGTAGATAATCACCCGGCCGCCCTGTTTAGGGTAACTCGCTCCCTCCTTAATCAGGAAGTGAGGGAGGAGCCCTTGCAGGGTCATGCTTAGGAGTTTAGCCTATATCTGTCGGACAAAATCGCTCGGATTCGGACTGGTTTGGACTCCAACTGGGCAGAGTCTGACGATGAGGACACGGGCAGTCTTGTCGATGTTATCTGTTCAATCCTGTGATTCCTGAAGATGTGGACAGGATCATAGGAAAGCTGAGCTCCACCATGTGTTTATTGGACCCGTGCTCCTCCTGGCTGGTTTATGCAGCCCGGGATGGGACACGAGGCTGGCTCCAGACAGTGATAACTGCTTCTTTGAGTGAGGATAGTTTTCCCGCCGCCTTGAAGGAGGCGGTGGTGAGACCCCTCCTCAAGAAGCCTGCCCTGGACCCAGCTGTATTAAACAACTTTCATCCGGTCTCCAACCTTCGCTTTCTTCCGAAGGTTGTTGAGAGCGTGGTGGCGCATCAGCTCCCTTTGTTCTTGGAGGAAGCTGATTATCTGGACCCGTACCAATCGGGTTTCAGGCCCAGGTACAGCATGGAGATGGCATTGGTCGCGCTGGTGAATGATCTCTGGCGGGCTCGGGACAGGGGTTGTTCCTCTGTCCTAGTCCTGTTAGACCTCTCAGCCAGTTTTGATACCATCGACCATGGTATCCTGCTGCGGCGTCTCAGGGGGTTGGGAGTGGGAGGCACAGTTTTTCAGTGGTTCTCCTCCTACCTTCTGGGACGTTCACAGTCGGTGTTGGCAGGGGGGCAGAGGTCGACCTTGAGGCCTCTCATTTGTGGAGTTCCTCAGGGATCAGTCCTTTCGCCTCTCCTGTTCAACATCTACATGAAGCCTCTGGGTGAGATCATTCGTGGTTTTGGAGTTGGGTATCATCAGTATGCTGATGATACTCAGCTTTTCATTTCAACCCCAAACCACCCCAGTGATGCCCTCGACATGATGTCCCGTTGCCTGGAGGCGGTCCAGGTCTGGATGGGGAGGAACAGGCTTCGGCTCAACCCTGACAAGACTGAGTGGCTGTTCGTGCTGGCATCCCAGGAAATTCAGATTATTCCATCTCTTACTATGGGGGGTGAGTTATTGCCCCCCGTAGATAGGGCGCGCAACTTGGGGGTCCTCCTAGATTCACAGCTCTCTTTAGAAGATCATATAGGTGCGCCAGTTCGGCCCTATCTGGACCGGGATGCCTTGCGTACAGTCACTCATGCGCTTGTGACCTCTCGTTTGGACTACTGTAATGCTCTCTACATGGGGCTGCCCTTGAAGACCACTCGGAGGCTTCAACTGCTGCAGAATGCAGCCGCGCAAGTTGTGCTGGAGGTCTCCCGATACTCCCATGTTACACCTTTGCTCCGCGAGCTGCATTGGCTGCCGGTTGCCATCCGGGTGAGATTCAAGGTGCTGGTAATGACCTATAAAGCCCTACATGGCATGGGTCTGGATTACCTACGGCAGCACCTGTGGCCGGCATCAACTTCCCTCCGTCCAGTGCGCTCCCACAGAGAGGGCCTCTTCAGGGTGCCTCCGATCAGAGAATGTCGACTGGTGGCCCCCAGGGGGAGGGCGTTCTCTGTGGGCTTGCCCGTTGAGCTCCGGATGGCCCCCAACCTTTGCTCCTTCTGGCAAGATCTAAAAACCTATTTATTTGAGCAAGCCGGCCTGGTCTGATGGGTTTGGGGGTGGGTTTTAATATGGTTTTAACTATTTTATATATTGGGCATAATTATTTGTTTTTAACTTTTGTATTTTGTATTTTAATATTTATTGCCCTGTACACCGTCCTGAGTCCTTCGGGAGAAGGGCGGTATAAAAATTTAATTAAATAAAATAAATAAAAACTTCAGTGAAATGAAAATCAAACGCTTACATTGGCTTCCTGATGAGTTAAAACTGTTTGACTGGTGTACTTGTGCAATTCCATACTTGAAGTTGCTAAAGTGGATTCCTACTTGCATCTCATAACTATTTGAAAGCCAATAGGACTACAGTATTTCAGAGTAACTGCATGAGAATTGCAAACTCTGCTGTCTGTCTGAAAGCAATTAATCACAGAACTATTTTCTTCTCTGGCTAGAATCAGTACTCTCTGGTACATACTTGGCTAATACATGGACTAATAAAAAATAAACAAAAAGCAGTGAGTATGATGAAATTAAACCCTCATAGCTACTTAATCCTGATTGGTAAAAAAAAGAATGATTTTCTGAAAATACCTTAAAAAATCAAAGTTGGGATGATTTGTTCCTGTGGACATATATTCCCTGGTGTATATCTATTTATTTTCCTTAACTCTGTACTCCATTTCAAAACAGGTTCTCCACTCACCATCCCATGTAAAGTTTTTATTGGAGAAAATAACCATTCTGATTTTGATGTCTGGTGGCTGGCTAACAACAGTTATATACAAAACATTTACCCAGACAGAAGAATTAAGGAAGGAGAAACTGGGTAAATGTTGTTTTCTAATTTATTTTTATTGCTTTTAAAATAATAACAGGAAAAAACACCAGCTATATATACATTGTCAAAAAGAAAGAAAAAATACAAGTGCTTAAAAATAAGTGAAAAAATTATTACAGAAATATCTTATAGTTTTCTTTAACCTACTTATACTTTGTATAAATGAGTCCCATTTTTCATTATGCTTATCCATACAAAATCTAGATCTATAAGCAATGCATTCATATGTGGCAAATGTAATCAGGTATTCAATCCACTAAATAAATCCACCATACATTTTATCTTTCCAATGTTCCAAAATCTGTCTTTTAGCCATAGTGAGGACATGGAGAATCGAATGTTGCTTGGTTGTCAAATTCCAAGTATGAGGTATATAGTTCACAAGAATACTATCATCTGAAAATTTTAGCTTTTGTCACACAACTACGTTTCTTTCTTTTTCAAAAGTTAGTAAGTATAGGACATTGCAAAAACACATCTTTTTAAGAAGCATTGTCCTCATTGCATCTCTTCAAAATGCTATCTTAGACAATCAATTTCAGTTCAAAAGTAATGGAATCCAATAAATTATAAATATTATTTTTAGTTGTATGAGTTGTAGTTTAAGGTCCATTGATACTCATGCTATAAAGGTTAAGATAGTATCCCATTGTCTAGATGATACAGAAACTTCTAGCTCAAATATTGTTGAAATATTTTGCTAAGTTATACCTGGTAATATTTTTATAGGAGACCTACAAGTCAACAATTTGTAATTTGTATTCTATAAGCTTCATACAACCTTTCCTTCAAATGCAACATTTGAATGTATTGCACTTTAATTTCCACTGTTCTGTATTTATGGAATATGTATTTGAACATCTCCATAGAGTTGCCAGATTGTGGACTTACTTAACTTCAAATATCATTTCTTCCAACTTCATTTGGAATAATGGTTTGACATCTAAATGGTGGTAACTTGAGAACTTTTCAAAGATACATTGCATATATGAACACATTAGTGCCAATTAAAGTCAAAGTAAACTGCTGGATGACAATAAAATCATTTTTCCAAATCTGTGTCTTCCCTTTAATCTAGTTTAATGAGATATAGATGAACTATATAATTTTCAGAGCAAAAGAGATATGTAACTGGATGTGTGATAAGGTGGTTACATCAATTCTTTTTCAGTTTAAGTTTTCTTATAGTAACAGCAAAGGTCAGTTGAAAGGAAATAAACTCAAATAGCAGGATATTTATTTATTTTATTTGGCATTTGGATTTATTTTCTCCTAAATGAAAAAAAAACACAGTAAATTGCCCTTTTCTTTCTGAGCTCTTCTGCATCTCTGTCTAACAATATAAACGATTATATTCTCTCTTAGGAAATTTGTAGAAAATAACAACAGATCTATTGAGGTGCCATTAATCTTTGACTCTATCACAGAAGTTGATTTTCATACTGATTTCAGATGTGTGGCACAAAATGGTGGTGGGAATCATGTACAAACAGTGACCATCAAGGAAAAAAAGAAAGGTTTGTATAACAACCCAGTTGTGTTTTGTCTTCTGCCAACCTAGCAGTTCGAAAGCACGTAAAAATGCAAGTAGAAAAATAGGGACCACTACGGTGGGAAGGTAACAGCATTCCATGCGCCTTTGGCGTCTAGTCATGCCGGCCACATGACCATGGAGATGTCCTCGGACATCTCTTCGGCTTTGAAACGGAGATGAGCACCGGCTCCTAGAGTTGGAAACGACTAGCATGCATGTGCGGGGGAAACTTTACCTTTACTTTACTGTGTTTGTTACCATCTTTTCTTCATTATTTTTTCTGATGACTCTGATATTGGCCATTCACTTTCTCATTTTGTAAATAAGGAAAGAAAGTTAAGATATAAACTGGCCAAAGGTCTGGAATAACTTCTGGTCAGGTCATGTTTGTATTACATGATTTCTAATAAGTTGTTTTACTTTCAAATAATTACAATTTCTCTTTGCATGTTTACAAAGAAAAAGGAGAGGAAATTATGTACATACAAAATTAACTAGTTTTGCCAAAGACTATCCCACATTTTGCTTATTACTGCTATGTAATTGGGTTTTTTTTAATTCTGTCTGGAATCCATAACATGTAGCTAATATGCAAAACTACTCAATATATGCATCATACAGATCACAAGATTAGTTCCCCAGTAAATTCCACCTCTCCACTAGGGCCACTGAATCTCATTTGGTGAGCTTCTTAGGTGAGCTTCTTCTATCTATGTTATATGACCTTTGTTTCTTCCTTAACAAATAAGCTAACCACCTACCCGGCTTATTAGCATTACAAAAAGTATTATGTTTAACATATCGTAGGTTGGTTGCCAGTTGATCTGCCATCAACATATTAAACTGACCTCTTAACAAAGTAATTGCTTCTTTGACCCTCTTATCAGATGGATTCAAAATTAGAGCCTTCTCTTTCCTCTTAATTTCCTCCTCTAACTCTTTTCACTTATATTCCAATTTATGCCTATATTTATTATTCAAATATATTAACATTCCTCTCATATAAGCTTTACTTGCATCCCAAACCATTTCAATAGAAGTACCCTTATACATATTTGTATTAAAAAATTCTTTCATCTGTTTTTTACATTCATCCACATTTTCTTGATATCTAAACAGATTTTCATTCAGTCTCCAAGACCTCCTCTCTCCACTCTCTTTTTCCAATTCCAACCATACTGGACTATGATCTGATAAAGTTCTTGAACATATCTTAATCGTCTTGATCCTAGAAAAAAAAATCATTAGTAGTTAATACAAAGTCAATCCTGGAAAAGGATTGATGTCTATCAGAAAAAAAGGTAAAATCTTTTTCATCCAAATTTCTTTCTCTCCAAACATCTCTCAATTCCAAGTCATCTTTCATCTCAAAAAAAGATTTAGGCAATCTAGCATGATTTGGTATGCTTTTGAAAAGACCTTTTTTGTCTTTCTTTGTGTCCAGGACACCATTCCAATCTCCCATCAAAATACATGATTTATAATCCCATTGAATTATCTTACTATGTAAAAGTTTATAAAATTCTCCTTGCTGTTGATTAGGAGCATATAATCTAACCAAAAGTATTTTCTTGCCTTCTAAAGTTCAATTATAATATATATGACTTGTTTATCTCTTTCAATTAAATTAGCTGTAGTCACATAAATGACTACTCCATTTTTCTTATCTGGAGCAGATGCACTAAACTGTATACCCAATCTAGAGTTTATCAGATATTTTTGATCAACTGCACGAATATGCGTTTCTTGTAATCAAATAACATCATTTTTAAATTGTTTCAAATACTGAAAAACTTTCTTTCTCTTGTGCGGGGAATTTAATCCATTAACATTCCAGGTTAGAAACTTTGTCGCCATCTTTTGCGACCTCAAGCTTTCGGAGCGCCTCTTGCAGAACCATCTGGACCTGCCTGTTCGGTCTCGCTCCTCCCACAGCTTCACTAGAAGTAAATTCTTGAGATATGATTGCAGCTTTTTGTTGTTCTTGTTCTTGTCTCATTCGTCTAATTGCAGCCCTTGTCATTCTTTGTTCTTTAACCTCTTCTGTCGACCTCTGGGGCTGCTCAACTTCTATAATTAGCTGAGATTCTTTAACCATCTGTGAAGTAACTGCTTCATCTCCTTGTTTAGTCTCCACTTGAGTCTGATGCTCTCCTTCTTCCTTCCTTCCTTTGAATTCTGGAGATGACGGAGGACCTGCCTTCAATATGTTAGAATAAAAATCTCGTGCCTTCAAAACTGCATTAAGACGATATCTCGTGCCAGCATAATTCACCACCAAGCCAACTGGTATCTCCCATCTAAACTGAAGCTGTTGTTTCTTTAATTCATCTGCCAAAAAAGCAAATTCTTTTCCTTAAAATTCTTGGAGGAATCTCTTTCAGAAGTAAAACTTCTTGCTCAGCAACTTTAAATCTATTATTATAAAACAGGAGTCTTCAAACTTGGCCCTTTTATGACTTGTGGACTTCAATTCCCAGAGTCCTTCAGCCAGGCACACTGGGTGAGGAATTCTGGGAGTTGAAGTCCACAAGTCATAAAAGGGCCAAGTTTGAAGACCTCTGTTATAAAAGGCTTGGATAATCACATTTCGGATCGATCTCTTTGTAAAATAAACCACCACATCTCTAGGTAATTTTCTTTGTCTGGCAATCCAAGAATTAACATGAAATATTTTGTCTATATCCCCCATAATATCTTCCGCTTGATGCTCCAAGATCGGTTTGAGGGCTTGTGCCAATAACTCTTTCAAATTTTCCTTTGGGTCCTCTTTCAATCCTCTAATCCTCAAAGCAAACTCCATATCTCTATATTGTATCATAACTACATCATCATCAATCTTTTCCATCTTATTTTCAGCTTCCAACATTTTAGCATCCAATCTCAAATTATTTTGATTCAGTTCTTCCACACGATCATCCAGGTGCTCAATACAAACTGCAAGCCCCTGAAATGCAGCTAAAATGTCTGCTCTTATTTCAGTATTCTTCTCCTCAATAAGTTCAGCTATTTGCTGGGATTGTATTTTTAAAGCATCTTGTAAATCTTTTAATGTTAATGTGGGTGTGGGTGCCACAGGAGGAGGCATCAAAGTCTGTAATGAAGAACACTGAACTGGTAAAGCACCAGCACTTCTAGGAACAGAACCTTTGGTTGATTTAGAAGCCATCTTAACACCCAGTTAATTTCCGTTGCGCACTTTCATTTTCCACACCACTTGCAACTTTTTCTTTCAAAGTAAACCAGAGTTAAAGTTCAAATACTTGCTGTTTCAATATTCTCCTGCACAGCTCTGCCTGCATCCAAGTAATCCAAAGTTAATTGTTGACTGCAGGGATGGTTGCAGCGTCCTGCTCCGCTCCAAAGCCTTGGAGCAGAGGAGTCCCTGAGTGGGGAGCAAATTCAGGCTACAAGGGGGCTCTCACCCTTCAACCCCCAGAATTTAAACTCTGGGGGTCTAGGGGAGCTCTACTCCTACCTGAACGCTCACCCTCCCCTCTTCTCCCGAGGAGAGGGTTTCTGAACCGCAAAACAGCTGATCGTCAGTTTTAGCGGTTCAAACAGAAAGCAACAGGGCTGATGGCCGAAACAGCCACCATCGACGGAGCCTTGCCACCCGGAAGTCGAAGTATCTCTTCATTCCATGTAAAAGTGGCATGGGAACTTCACAACCACATATGAGTTGGCAGAGGTGCAAGAATGTATCCCAATGTCACCCGAAGAGTCATAGATTAGACTAATTACATCATATCACTGCAACATGATAGCTAAAAAGATTACACACCTTCAGGATCAAAGAACTGTATTGAAGGGAAGAAAAGCTTGCAGCTTTTAGGCTATTATCCAGTTACACATGTTGGAAACATCAGACTTGCCCTAGTTTAAAGCTCTGCAGTGACTGTATATTTTTACAAAATTTAACCAAATTCCTTTTTATTGCCATAGATATGACATGTTGTTGTTATGTATTCCATCTGCTACTGATAAAACTTGTGTTTGTGGGAACCAGGGAGCTTAGAAAAACAATGATTTAAACAGTGCAGAGTATGATGTCTAATGTTGGCTGTTGTTTTTTTCTTTTCCTTTTTTAAAAGACCGCCAGTTGTCTTGGTACTTGGCAGTTACTCCTGTGGCTCTGGCTGTTCTCATCATAGGAGGAGTTTATTTAAAGAAATACTGGAAGCAAAGATCTACCAAGGGATACGTTGTGGCCAACTCCTAATGAATATACTTTTATTTCTTGCATTTTTTTATTTTAGCATCCTAAATTATATTTCTCATCTGTCCTAAGATATCTAGAAGCCTTTTGGTTGTAAACAGAAATGAAGCTGCTGTTTTGATGCTTGTTGAAGGAAATCTAATGCAAGTTTCTATAATAACAAAAATATAATAATATAATATTTTTTAAATGTTATCTCTAATTTTACCACTGAAACTTGATGCAGAAAAGTAACTTTAACTGTAATAAACATTTATCAGCTACTATCTTATTTAGGTTTTATAACAATGGGAGTATATTTTTTTTAAAAAAATATGATTAAAGGAAAAACATAGATGGGAAGAGAGAGAGACTTTGAGAGTGATTATAAAAAAAGGCAGAATTCTTTAAAAAAAAACCTAAAGGAAATTAATCTTCCAAAGAAAAAAAATTACATAGTAAACCTACAGATAAGTTATAATTCTAATTTTTCACTTCTTCAGTACCAAAACCTTATTTTATGTTTATACTTATTAATGCATATGTTTTAAATATAATGTCTGATTTTCTGTAATTTTGGAAGCCAGGATAGTAAAGCAGAATAGGGAATATAGCAAATGTAGTTAATTGTATTAACTATATACAAATGTATATATTTGATATCATATAATAAATTATATTCCTTTCCAATTTTACTATTTTTACTATTTACTATTTATTAACTGATTAAGAGTAATTATGGCTAATATAATCTTTTAATGTTCTACAGTATATCATCAGCATCAGAAACTTGATTTACCATAACAATTTTTTTTGTTGCATCTGATGTTGCCAAACTGGCTGATCCATATTATTTGCACAGGGAACTCACATGATTGCTGAAAGTGTCATATAATCAAACATCCTTTATTTAAACCAAATTGTGCTGGATGAATGATTGAATATACTGTAATACTTTTCTGTAATGTTTTTGCCGCAGTCTTAGCATTAACATTTAAAAGCCATATTAACAATGATGTGCTTAAAGGATCCTTACCAGCTTTCAAAATGTTATATATGCTTCATAATATTATATTAATAGAGGCTTTGCTTAGATCTCCAACCAAATAGGAGATATTCTCTAAATATTTTATATCATGCTATTGGTATCCTCTTTGCCTAAGGCTCTTCTAGATTTTATTTATTTATGGAACTGTCCCATATCAGAGCTTTTAAAGTTCCAAAAGCAGCATGACTAAGATGAACTGATTTCCAAGGTTAAAAATTGGGTCATTAATTATTCAGTTTTCAAAGAGTCCAGTCAAAAATTATCTGGAAATAAAAAATGGCCACTTTTAGATTTGATTTGATTTTTGTCTGAGAGCAAAGATGACATGATCTGAGCTGGGAGACATTGTCATCTGTCCCTTGTTGTGGTAAGAACATTCTCTGATTGCATTTGAGTTGACTAGTGTCATCAAACTCTTCAGGAAAGGTAGACATATGTAGTTTACCCTCCCAAAACATTATCAGAACCCTTTGGCTTCCAAAGGGCAATTAGAGAATTTTTTGTGACCATGGTGGGCAAATTCTTTAGTTTACTGCAGGAATAGGGAAGAAATAGCACTGGATATGAGTGGCCTTTCCCAGTTGTCAGTTTAGGGCAGCTTGGTTTCCTAAGGCAATTTGAGAGATGAACTGAATTAGGAAATATCTTGAGTGTTGCTAGTGGAAGACACAAAATAAAACTTATATTTGAGTCTCCACCATAGCAATAATAGCATCACTATTTATTTGAATTATTATATCTGCAGAATGCAAGTCACCAGACTTTCTTAATTTGACCCAGACCATATTAGAGAAAGATAGGCCAGAAGACGTTCTGTGAAAATTGCATAGGCGTCTGGAGGAAAACATTGCCAGGATCCAGAGCTAGATACTTGTTGAGCAAGTCCTGATGAACTGACAGAAACCAAGTTATGATAATTACAAGTTATGCCTTGTTTATCTCTTGCTTGGATTTGGCAATGTATTCTCCATGAGGATGTCTTTGAAGAGCAGTCAGAAAATATAACTGATCCAGAATACAACAACTTGAATAGTCATAGATACATTTTGATTCATCCATATAACATCACTATTTCAAGAACTGCAGTGTTTGCCATTTGGCTTTCAGGTACAAACAAGGTGCTGGTTGTCTCTTTTAAAGCCTTACACAATTCAGGACCTGGGACCTCTAAACCTATCTAGAGATCCAATTTTATCTGTCCATCCACTAAAATCTGGTACAGCAGATTCTCTCCATATCCTTGCATCAAATAATAAAGATCACAGAAGTGAGCCTTCTCAATTATTGTAGAATAGCATTTTTTATAGAAATCTGTATTTTATAATAAGTTTATAGAAAGTTCATTGAAACCTGGCTGTTCCAGCAGACCTTGGGAGTGGGATATTTAAATGTTTTTTTCTTTTGGCATTGGAATATTTGTTTAATATACTGTATTCAATATAACCAATCTCCTGGTGTCTATAAGAGTAGATATTCTTTGGTTTTTATTATTGTATTTTGTTCTTTTGTCATCATTTACTGCATTGTCGGTAGTTGTGATGGTTTGTAAATCCACCACAAGCAAGAAACTAATTATGTTTTTGTTTTAAAAAAGAAAAAGTGTTTTAAAACTAATCATTTGTGTTTTCAAGCATCATTTATTGATGTCATAATGACCAAACTATGTTTATCTAGAGAAACTGCTATATTGTTGATGATCTCAATCTGAGTTGTTTCATTTGTAAAGTATTAATGCCATGACTATGCATTTGTAGACTAAGGCATTATTAATTATAATTAATCATATAGATAAATGCTATTGTGTTTGTCATTTTTGTTTTACAATAGATGTTGATAGGCAGAGAATGAAAAACAAATGATTGTTGGATGATTTGCTTTTGGGGAGAAGTATGGAAAGGAAACAAAATATTATTTTCCAGAAATGATTTGGCCTAGCAACCATATATACCAGTAAGCACTGTGATTACTGTTTTATCAACAGTCATACTTTCAAAGCTTCCCATGGTAAAGAATTCAGTTTGGTAAAGAATTCATCTGCTATTATTCATTAAATTTGGGATATGACTATTTTATGAGGCATGCGTTACTCATGTTTGGATATTTTTTTACACAGAATCTAATTATTCCAAATTCATTATCTTATTGATTACAATAATTTTGCAAAGAATCTTATACAATGTACATTAAAAATTCAGTCCCTAAATTTGGAGCTATTTTTCTGCAATGTTCACACCAAAACAAGTTTATCACCTGCTCATAAATCTTTACTTGTTAGATATAAATAAATAGCCATCACAGATGAAACTCATAGTTAAATGCTCTAGGATGTTGTTCAATTGTGGTTAATTCTAATAAATTAAACATTATTGGAATGAAAAATAAAATAACCTTTAAAGTTTATTATTGGAATGAAAAATAACATTTAAAGTTTGTTTATCCATTTTCATGGGGAGTGGGTGTCCCACGTGTAATTGAAGTTAAGCTCTTGTATCAAAAAAAGATTGTACATTCCTCAAAAGGCTTCTTCATATATGGGCCTGTGGTACAACTACTTATGAAAGCATGGGAATTATAGAACAATAAAGCTAGAAATGATTGTTGTAGAATACTACAACAGAATATCAGTACATCCATACAGAATTGAGCATGCAACCTCTGCATTATCAAAAAATTCTGACAATTGTAATAGCCATGCAAGTTCTATTAGTCCTTATGTGAAGCATCAGCCATCAAAATGGTCCTGTATATAAATGATTCTTTGGTTTAACTCTGTTGGTGGTTTCTTTGGTACTTATTTGGGCTACTTATTGGTGCAAGAAGTGTGATGTAACAGAAGTTTTAATGCATCCACATAATTAGTTGATACATCTTTACCTGGTACAAAGGATATTTCACTACTGCATTATATTATGAATGGGAAAGTATGACCTCTTTATTGAAAAAATGGCTATGGTGGTCCCACATTGGGAGTCATCCAAAAAAATCTTGGACAGCATGTAAACCTATGCATCGACAAAATTTCCATCTGTCACTTGCAAGCCACACTGCTTGTATACACACATATACCATGCTGATACATTATGATATCCTTAGGTCTTTAGAAGAACTTGATGCACTGAAGACCAACACCAACTAAAAAAAAAATGCAGTTATGACTTTACATTGTTGTGAACAGATAACAACTTGGGGAGGATTCAATAGGTGAATAAAAATGCCAAACCCAGTTTAAACATATGTCTGTGTGACCAACAATAACTACTACTACTACTACTACTACTACTACTACTAAACAATAATAATTCCAGACTCAAAATTCTACTGTGGATAGAAATCCATAGTTAAGCATAACTGCTTAAGCTGTCTTTAATAATTTTTGCCTATCATAAAGAATTCAATATTTCAGCATTCATATTATGGCCAGCTAATTTCATAACAACATCATAGAGAACAGAAATACAATTCCTATATTCTTGAATTTTTGAAATCCTATGCTTTCTATAACTTGTAATCATGCTGTATTTTTTTTCTAATTTTCTCTTCCAATATCAGATCAAACACTTTATTGAGATATATTTTATGAATAATTGTTAGCTACACTACAATTTTGGAATGCAATTTTTCAAAAAGCACAGTTTATCTCAGTGTCACTATATGTAAACTAATATTTATTCTTCTTCTACTTTTTCCATGCTATAACTTCAAATATCTTTAAATTTTGCAATGATTTCTCTGTCTGGAGAGCACATCTTCATTTCCTAACATTCTAATAGTTGTTTCATAGTAAGTGATAGAGAAATAGATCACTCCCAGAATTAAAGCAGCTACTGAATACTTTATTTCCAGGCAATACGTTTCATTTTGTTGGTTTTATTTTGCCAGGCTCAAGGCCTGAGATCCTGCATGGTTAGATAAAATAGGAGAGGCACTTTTGGTTGTGTTGAAACATAAATTCTTGATTAAGCAGTTTGAAAGACTAAAATGACAGCCAATGTTTAGAAGGCAGATGCAATTTCTTCACATTCCCTATCCCAACATGAATATTTCACTAATTGTTAATGTGACAACATAGGCTTGGATAATTCCATGAACTGCTCATCTGTTTTTTTAAAAAAGCACTTTTTAACATCCTTTTATTTTGACATGATTAACTGTTGCTTTTAACTTCCTTTGTAATTCTTGGCAATGTCCTCTCCGAACTAAGAATTAAACAGGAACTGGTTTTACTGGTATCTGAACAATAAGGCTACAGAGCATGAAATAAATATAATAAAACACAAACTCTATTCTGTATTTTTTTTCTTTGAAAAATAATGTGTTATATTTATTATTGGTTTTGTATATAGGAGGCTGAAGCTTAGGAGCCTTAGAAGATTTCACTGATTTGTATACAAGCAGTATACAAATCATCTAAGTTTCTTTCTGTCTGAATTCTATGATTCCAAGATATGGAGTATCTGAGAAAAAAATCAACTCTAATGAACAGTTTTATTCATAAAAAGTCAGATTTAGTGTCTCATTGTAACTAGTGGCTTTAATTTCTAATTTTAAGCAGATATGTCCATGCTTAAACTTTGGATAAAAAATATGTTGAATTGCATAGTTGTATAAAAATGGCATAAAAGGGCAGAGGTCTTCTGTAATCTGGGACAAAAGAGTAAATATAAATCTGAGAAATTATTTTCTCATGTAATATTTGGAGACTTGTTAGTTTGAAGGGGAAAACACCCACTGAAAATGATTCAGAAGTCATCTGCCAAGGGTTATGCAGTTTTTTTCTGTTTATCTTTTGTTATCTTCTGGATGTAGTAAAACATGTTAGGAAACATCCCTGTGTAAGCTATCTTAACATGCCATCTTTCAACAATCACGAAACCAAACTCTGCGTTCAATTTTGAGTAAACTGTGTGCTTGTGTAATTGGTAATCTTCTAATCTAGGGAAAAGATGGTAAATATGAACTTTAGAAATTGTTTTCTCATATGATATTTGCAGACTTTTCTGTTAGATTGACAAGGAGCAGAAGAATATACCCACTGAAAATGATTCAGAAGTCATCTGCCAAGGGTTATTTATAGATTTGGGTTTACCTTTTGTGAACTTCTGAATGTAAAAAAACACATTAGGAAACATCCCGCCATAAGCTGTCTAAACATGTCATCTTTTAACAATCACAAAATCCACATGCTGCTTTGAATCATGAGTAAACCTTTGCTTCTGTTTTCAAATCAAGAAAGGAAGAAAATAGAATTATGATGTAAGTTCTTTCTATTAAGTAATTGCCATGTAATTTGAACCTTTTTAAACAAAACAAGATTCAATTCTCTAAAGTTATTGAATCAAGTCAGACAGAATAGAATAGAATAGAATAGAATAGAATAGAATAGAATAGAATAGAATAGAATAGAATAG
>JAKJMR010000744.1:40218-96449 GCA_024449315.1 Daboia siamensis | reverse complement strand
AGAATAGAATAGAATAGAATAGAATAGAATAGAATAGAATAGAATAGGAGCTGGATCTGGGAAATCTTCTAGTCCAGCCCCCTGCTCAAGCATGAGAACCTATACCATCTCAGACAGGTGAATGTCCAGTCTCTTCTTAAAAATCTCCAGTGATGCAGCCCCCATGATTTCTAGGGGTAAGCTGTTCCACTGGTTGATTGTCCTCACTGTCAGTAAGTTTCTCCTTAGTTCCAGGTTGCTTCTCTCTTTGATCAGTTTCCAACCATTGTTTCTTGTCCTTCCCTCCCTTCTTTTCTTTAGACTAGCCAAACCCAAGTCCCATAGACATTCTCAAGTAATTTATAATGTGTCAAAGATATTTGTAAACAATGAACCTTTCAATTGTGAAATACAGAAATACTGCTGCAGTTTCTTCTACACAATCAGAAAGTCGAGGTAGGGTTAAAGTGTGATGGGTTCCTTATATTATCCAGAATTAGTAATAGTAATAGCATATAATAGTATATTACATACTGTAATAGTATGTGAGAATAACCCTGGGAAGCAGAAGGAAGAGCAGGACTCTAGACCAGAGGTAACCAACCTTTGTTGGTTGGAGGACTGGAAGAAAAGGAAGGGGAAAACATTTTATGGGGCCACGAGCATGTGTGCACCACAAACAGGGTGGGGCTAGCATAGCACAGCACCTTTTTCTGTGCCCCGCAGTGTGGCAGCAGTCGTTTTTGTGCCTTGTAGCCCATTTTCATATCCCATGGCACATCATCATCCTCCCGTTTTCGTGCCCCGATGCGCAGCATCGGCATCCCATTTTTGCCATCGAGGAATGGTATCGGCGGCTCGTTTTCACACCCCAAAGCATGGCGGTGGCCCATTTTCATATTCCAAGGCACAGCGGCCCATTTCTGCACCCCACAGCTGAGGCACTAGCACCCTGTCCCATAGCCCGGTGACCAGCAGGCCTTGGCTCACTACCGGGCTGCGGCCCACATGTTGGGGACCCCGGCCCCAGGCAATGATCCCCACCATTTCCCCATCATTCAGTCAGAACTGAAGAAGCTTCTTGGATGAGAAGCAAAATGTTTTGAAGAAAAAAAAGAAAGTTCAGTTGCCTTCTGAAAATCACTTTTGGGATAAACATGACCTGGATGTTTGAGAATTTCCATAAACACCTAGGAAATGATCTGATAAAGTAAATTTTAATTCAAAGGTGGAGAGGGTGGGGAAACAACTCAGACCCTTCCTAGTGTTCAGAAGAATAAAAGTAAGGGACAGGAAGGATACTTTTAGATTGCAATGTTCTGTTAATATACTCTTACAATAAAGATGGAGCTATTGCTCCTGAGTGTGGTTCTTGTCTGGACTATCCTGCAGGGCTGTCACTATTACAGCATTTAAGAGGCTTCTGGCTTACCTTTATGTCTAATTCCTGCTAGAATTTGTTAGGCAGATTCACTTGGATTCAACCTTGAATTTCAATTAGGCTGAAATTAAAATTTCAAATGGAAACATTTGAATTTCACCTTGGTTAATTATTACACCCATAATATTATCAAGCATTTCCAAGTATACCTTTGTGCGTAGAATTATTCTCTTAATCCCCAATATGAAGCAACTAGTTTCCTTCATTTCTTTGAAGGAAATCAGTGAGGTTTATCTAAAGTAATGTTTGCCATTCTTACTACTACAACACAGTCATGCAATCAAAGAGATGCCCAACCACTTTCTGGCTCAGCCTTAGCCATTAAGAGGAGTAGCTGGGGTGGCTCATTTGTTAGAATGCAGTCCTCCAGGCTAACTCTGCCCACTGCCAGGAGTTTGATTCTGATCAGCTCAAGGTTGACTCAGCTTCCATCCTTCTGAGGTCAATAAAATGAAGACTCAGATTGTTGGGGGCAATATGCTGACTCTGTAAAGAGAGGGCTGTAAAACACTCTGAAACAATATATAAGTCTAATTATTATTGATAAGTGCTAACAGGCAACCTGGGGCTTTCCCTCAAATGCTTGGGGGGAAAAGATAAGTGGATGGAATAACATTTATTATTTAATTTAATCTAGATGATGCTTCTGACTTTTTGAGCACAGGTAGCAAAAGGGAGAGCAGTACATATGAATATTTCATGCAAGGATTTGTTTATATAAAGAATTTACATTGTTCATCTTTCAGGGAGTCGGATTGCCTTATTCTGGCAACCTCAGCTGCTGTTTCCTATTTTATTCCCATAATTTCTAGAAGATAGGAACACTTTAACAGATAAATGAAATAAATTCTACTTGAGAAATGTCTTTGATATCTGTGCAGTTACAAAACAAAGCTGTTAAGTAAAACAAATAGAAATATTGCATGAATCTATCCATGAGTCTGCAAAGGCAAAAAGGAAATTAATGGGAAATCTCTCTGTGCACAATCTCCCATGTGTTTTTCCAAGAGTATTTATAAAATTAAATAATATAATATAAAATAAATAAACTATAAAATAAATAGACAAGAAAGAAGACAAAGATAACAAGGTGATGTTTTCCAGAAATTTTGTGAGTAAGGGGGCTGCTTCTTATACTTTTCAGTGATGTTATCTTTGATCTATTTTTAGAAATGATTGAAATATATTTAATTATGGGATTAACAGCAGGATTAATACCAGACCAACAATCAAACAGTAAATGATAGTCTAAGCAAGGAATTACCAAAAAGAAAACAACTGTCCCACCAACACTGACAGGGCAATCCACTTGTATGTGAACAGAGAGCAAACCACACTCTCTTCTAGCGCTGAAGATGTTACTTAATTGCATAAAGAAACATCTGTAAGGAAACAACCAAGTTCAGAGAGGACCAAAGACTCCAGAGTTAATTGTAGTTCTATATCCCTACCATTTCCATGCCATTCTAAGATAAGTCTGGTAAGCATAGGACAGTAAACTAACTGACAAGGGTAGACGTTAAACAG
Source organism: Daboia siamensis (assembly GCA_024449315.1). Taxonomy (NCBI): domain Eukaryota; kingdom Metazoa; phylum Chordata; class Lepidosauria; order Squamata; family Viperidae; genus Daboia; species Daboia siamensis. The sequence goes on along the minus strand of JAKJMR010000744.1, from coordinate 93,502 downwards.
AAATTCTCCCCCCCACCAGAGCAGGTTTTCACTTTTTGCAGAAAATTGAAAGGAAGGAGGTGGTACTTACATATTCCAGGCCAAGTGGTTACAGGAAAGATAACACCGTTGAGGAAGATACATTTGGAGTTGGAACTCCTTCAGAGATGGCACCAACACAGGAGGTGATTGGTTAAGTTCTTCCAGGATAGGCTGATTCACTTGAGAGCAGGGGTCTTGAAATGCAGATTGCTGATTTCTCATTAAACAGCACTGAACCTCTCATGCTTTAGCCTGGGTATTTTTAAATGATATTTAAAAATATATTTTGCTGTTGGTTTCCAGATCCAGTAAAGTCAACCACACCAGAACTGGTGCGAGTCTCTGATAAGCTACTCCTCTACCTCCTCCCCCACCCCCCACTCCCTTATACAAGCTGATGCTTCTAAAAGAATACCAGTAGAGTGTCTGAGAGTTTGGGACCTTAACACAGTATGCTATTAATCATTATGGGTTTATTAAATTAATTTTATTATAATTTTAAAGTGTTTTGTAATTTACATCTAGTTATCTAAAAAAGGAACTGAGTTTGCCTGGAAAGTTTTGTTTTTTAATCACTGAGATTGCTAATTCATCTTGAATTTATGAAAAGCATAGAAGTCAGTCAGTAGATCTGAATCAAAATAAAATATTCCTGTATTTTTAACTTATGGGTGGTTACAGCACTGCCAAGACATCCTGATCTAGGTAGTACTGATGGAGGCCTATGGTGTGACAAGTTTAACTAAACAAGGTCAATGAATCCTCTTCTTTCTTTTCCTCCTTTAACCTCCCATAGAACTGATAACCAGCCTCTTTAAAATTTAGTCTTAAATAATTTTCTACATACCTTCCTTGATGATTGTGTATCAACAATAAGCACCCAGTAATCTCAGGTCATAAAACTCAATCATTCAATGAGCTGACCCAATGATTGTTCTGACCTTTGGACTTCTGACTAAGCTCACAGACAGAGACACCCAATCCTGCAATGAGCAAGCACCTCTCAAAATCCTTTGGGAATCTGCTGAGTCCTGCTTTACTTAGTTCACTCATAGATGTTCAGTAATTTAAACAGTGCAAACTAATTAATCATAACTGGAAAAACAACAGATAGACATTCAAAAAACAACAGATAGACATTCAGTTCATTGCAATACTAAATATGACATTTCTAACTTAATTTGGCTTTAAAACAATTTCATAGTCATACCAAGGTAATAATTTCCCCTTAGGAGAGCAGAAATCAAAATTTAGCAAAGATTGTTTCTGGATATAAGTTGGGCCATTCTTTTTTTTATTATTACTGTATTTTAGGGTATGGTAAACATATTCATGATTGGGACGCAGTGGCTCAGTGGGTTAGGATGCTGAGCTTGTCGATCAGAAGGTTGGCAGTTTGGTGGGTCGAATCCCAAGTGCCGCATAACAGAGTGAACACCTGTTACTCGTCCCAGCTTCTGCCAACCTAGCAGTTCGAAAGCACATAAAAATGCAAGTAGAAAAATAGGGACCACTACAGTGGGAAGGTAACAGTGTTCCGTGCGCCTTTGGCATTTAGTCATGCCGGCCACATGACCACGGAGACGTCCTCGGGCAAGCGCTGGCTCTTCGGCTTTGAAACAGAGATGAGCACCGGCCCCTAGAGTTGGAAACGACTAGCACGCATATGCAGGGGAACCTTTACCTTTACCTTTAAATGTATTCATACATGCCCATACTATATTGTGATATGGGATAGGGCAAGTGAGGAAAGGAATAAGAATTGGTGTGCAAAGAAAATTTGATCAATATTGGATCCATACAAAGAAAAAATTCCAATATGTTTATTTTGGATTCAGTTCTACTAATCAACATTTTTTTAAAAAAAGATCAAGATTAGTAAGGAAGAAATCATGAAGTAATTAAGTAGCAGGTTCTGTAACCAGAACAAGCAATTAGAGGCACACCAAGTACTGACATAATGATTATTCATTTGAACTAAGAGAAGGAAGAAATAATCCCCTTCATTTCTATAGTTGCTGAAAGGTATTAGGAATAAAAGACAGGAGGCAACTAATCAAGCATTATGTCATGGAGAACTGCGAAGATTCTAGGTGAGGTATTTTTCCCAAAGAGATAAATGATGTGCCAGAGCAAGGAAATGGCATCTCAGAAAAATTTTCTGAGTTAATTCAGGTAATATTATTGCATGAAAAATTAGTTAATCTAGAATCCCATGTAGTGCATGCAATCTACAATATGAAGCTATACTTCAATGTATACAGCTGGTTGTCAGCTTTAGATCTTCTTGTCTTGGAGTTGTGCTGATGACTGATCCTGGCTCTATCTGTAGGCTATGTAATATTATTAATTTTTCTTTTTTATTGTATTGTTTTTAATCCAATTTATCCAGGTTGGGTTGTACCTTGCTCAGAAACATTTGCAAATGGAACAGCCAGAAGTGTGAGAAAATAAAACAAATTAATAGAATTCTGTCCTTTAATTTATATTCCTTTTCTTCTCCTCCTCCTAAATAAAAAATCTTTGAGTGATGTCAGGTCAACAACATCTATGAACATTCTCCCCTATAAGCCATTTCCTTCATCAGCTTTCTCTGTATTAAATATTTTTAATACAGAGAAGGCTGATGAATACAAGTAGTCCTCAACTTACTACCATAATTGAGCCCAAAATTTCTGTTGCTAAGTGAGACAGCTGTTAAGTGAGTTTTATCCCATTTTATGACCTTTCTTGTCACAGTTAAATAACTGCAGTTGTTCAGTCAGCATCACAATTGTTGTGAATCTGGCTTCCCTATTGACTTTGCTTTGTGAGAAGTTCACAAAAGATAAGCATATGACCCAGGAAGCCTGCAACCATCATAAATATGAACTAGTTGCTACGGGTCCAAATTTTGATTATGTGATCATGGGGATGTTGCAATGGTTGTGTGAAAAATGGATTTAAGTCACTTTTTTCAGTGCCATTGTAATTTTGGTTACTAAATGAATAGTTATAGGTCGAGGACTACCTGTATATATTAATACATATTCATTAAATATGTTCTCTTTGTTATAGTCTGTACTTAGCAACCTAAGTACACAGATAAATATATAAAGAAATAATGATTACACCCTGCCAGCCTTGGTGCATATAAATGTTATTGGCTTAGTGGCACAGTGACATATATATTTGTCATATTGTCCTATCTATCCTAATATTGTATTCTGTGAAAGTTGTGTCAAGGGCTGTTGTGTAGCACTGCTGAGTGTCACAAAAGGAGCTAAACAGCCCAGGGTGTCATGGCTTCTAAAATTAGTTCTGCTCCTTTTGAGCAATCTTGCTTTTTAAGCCACTATCTCAACTATTTTTCTTTGGTAAGTCCAAAACAAAAGATGTATAGCAATACAATTTGCTTCTATTCAGATATTATTTTTTAAAAAATATGTAACATTTTCTTCTATTGAAGAAAAGTTTAAAGAACAAATAATAAATTATTGAACATTATTAAATTATTGTTTTTCTACAGAGGATATTTTTTTACACTTTTCTCAAAATATTTGGAGTGCATGAGATTAATAAGTCCAAATGCTACGTTTCACCCCTGTATTTCCATAGACTGCACCTGGGAAAGTTTATGATTTCCTGATCACTATGGTGTCATACTTCATTTTTAGTTTACATCTATCAATCTTGCCTTTGTTCAAATGGTGGGCATCTTTCTTCTTACTCTTTTTTTGGTAGAGCAAAGATTGGCAGATCTTGGACTGTGAATATTTTCTTTTTTTAAAAAAACTTTATATAAACATTCAAAAGTGAAGATGTCAAGGTTGAGAATTTGGTTTGAGAATTAGAAGTGAATGGCTTTTACATACAAAAATGTAAAGCCCAAATTATGTTTCAGCATGGCAGAAATGTTTTCTTGTTGTTTATGCTGCTGCTGCTGCAATTAAACATTACTGAAAATGTACCACAAACCACCAAGGGGATGATCATTAAATCCTGAATTACTTTCCAGTTATAGCAAGCAATCTATAGATTACTATAGTTTACTATATATTCAGAATTAGCCACAGCTGACAATTAATATATATTAGACAATCAATGGCCTTTTATGTGGAATAATTGGGCTGGCCATATTTTTTTCAACCAAATGCTGAATATAAATCACATAACTGCAGGGATGCTGCAATGGCTAAAAATGTGGGAATAAAATGTCTCTGAACATGGTGAAAATTTCAATTCAAGAGTAATGGGCCCAATTTTTTAAAAACATTCTTTAATTCATAATGAATTTGTGGTGCCCTCATTCAAAAATTATTGCAGTATAATGCATTGGGAGTGGGAGCAACTTGCAACTTCCTGTAGACTTTCCCTATGATTTTGTGGTGGAAAGCTGGCAGGGATCATCAGAAATCATGATTCTTTGACCACATAACTTTGCAAATAAAACTAGTCTGAACATTGTGGAAATTTCAATTCCATAGGAAGAATAGGGTGTGTTTTTTTACACATTTTTTAAGTTAGGAGTTTTGAGGTACCTTGATTTAAAAAAATGTTCCAATATAATGCACCATTTTAGCTAACTGGAGAGTACAAACTAACTAATAGTATATAGATGTATTTTTGACTAGTCATGTTATTTACAGTACATTTCATAGCTCCTATGTATCAATCTTTCAAACCAAGCCAACCAAATAGGAAGAAGTGATTCTCATAATACATAAGCATTTCTGTTGATTCATGCTCTTATTCAGAGCATGAGTGCAGCCAAAATCTACAACTGCTGCTCTATTTATCAAGGAAACTTTTGTACACCACAAACTGTCAGTACTGGCTATGGGAAAATGTCAAACACAGCAGGAATGCTTCCTCTGGGCCAAACAGACTCCAGCTGCAATCCCGACCAACATCCAAGGGTGAAAGGAAGCTCTCTTCAGAAACTATATCAGGCGCTTCAAAGCTTTTGAACAAACTTACTTCTTTTATATATAGCATATGTTACATGTTTTTGTTAGCAAATCAATCAGACACAACCCATAATAACTGAAGTTGTAATTTAACTTTTCCTGACAGCAACCAGAAGATAATACTAATATCTTTTGTAAGAAATATGATCCAATAATTGAATTTAGACATTAGAGAGGTATACAGACACACACACACAGAGAGAGAAAGAGAGAGAGAGAGAGAGAGAGAGAGAGAGAGAGAGAGAGAGAGATTTCAAAAGATGATTTTACCTGTTAAAACAAACTTCTGTTTGGTTGCTAGATATTGCTCATTCTTGAAGAAGCTGATAGTCACAACACAGTGCATAACTTTTTTGAATGTTGAGTATAGCACTGAAATAAATTTTACAGGAAATCCTTCTGTGGTTTATTACTATATTTGGGGCCTTAGTGCCCATAAATTCTCCAAAAACTAATAATAAAAAATCAAGATCCTTATCAAAAGAAGTAAAGAATAAAATACATGAAATATTTTTATACATTCTAATTTGAGGAATAATAAACTATCAAAACAAATGCAAGTTTCCAATTGGAGAGAATATATATAGCTCAGGGTTGAATGGTGGAGTTCTTGGTGTTCTCTGAGCTTGGACACCAACTAGCAGTCAGAAGACATAATGAAACTGCCTTAATCTCACAACATAAGGACAGTACTCAATCATTGTTTCAACTAAGAAAATGTGAGCATCCTTAGACCAAGCTAAATCCAACAAAGCTAGGGATTCCTGGAAGCCTGTCTTTCAGGCATTGATAGATACATAGACATAAACTATGTTTACATACCATTCAAAAAAACAAACAAAGAAGGTAACAAAAATACCAGAACACATCTTCTATGGCAGCCTATGTCCAGATAATCAGTGATTAACACCAAACAAACAAGTAAAAAACATTAATCAAGGAACCAACATGGAGAAAACCACACTGCCAGGGCAAATTACTATAAACAGGGAGTAAACCCCACACTCACTAGCACTGATGTTACCTAATTGGGTAATAAAACCTCTGCAAGCAAATAAACTCAGGGAACACCAAGGATGTTTGGTGTATGTTTTGTCATTGATCAAGTATCATATTTTCCTTAAGGAAAGGAACCCACTCTAGCCTGGCAATCTAAAATTTCTGGTCTCTATACTTCATGTTTTATCTTTTCAGCTAAGTGCATAACAAGTTATTGGTGGTTCTGTCTCTTCTCACCACTTTGCAGCTCTGTGTCAAAAATAGGAGCCTATATTTTCATTTCTATTTTTTTAATTCCACTGTGGCAATAACTATCACTCTTCAGTGCCTGGAGAAAGATAGGGGTGCCTATTCTTCATCTCTCAAAATCATTTTTCTGTTCCACACAAGTCACACAGAGTAAGAGCTCACCTACATTTTGCCAGTAATTATGAGAGGAAAGCAAGTTGTTGTTCCACTGCATTCTTGGAATATAATCTAAATAATTCTTTCCCTAAAGATCAAAATCTTACAGAATCTTTTGATAATAAAATGCTGTGATATAAATGTACTATGAAGCATGCAAGATAATATAAATGTACTATGAAGCATGCAAGATAATTGCTCATCTCATACTTGGGACTAGAGATGGCTCATTTCTCCTGATGGTGCTAAGCACCATGATTGTGAAATATAGTTCTTCCACCCAGACACACTGTAGGCTAATCTGCTTTGGAAGAAGCTGCATGCTGTTGGCAGGTCAATTCTTAGCTTGAGCTTTCTCTTATATTTAGCACTGTCACTACAATCCAAGGGACTATGAGGCAACAAATATGTCTTCTTAGTGGTGGCTGATTCACTGTCATAATGATCCAGTTTCCAGTAAGTTTCAGTGATGTGTAGTTTACAGAACTGGTACAAGATCTTTCATTCCATTCATGTTGATGGAAGAAAAAGTGTATAAAAACTTCTGTGCTAGGAATTGAAATTAAAGTTATGTCACATCATCATACATATGCACACATATATTTGGTATAAAGATGTTCTCTAGAACATGTTGCACAGGAAAGAATAAGTTGTAGTTACTCTTCAAAATAAAATCTATAGAAAGACTAGAGATAGTTTTTGAAGAGGAAGCAGAGTCCTATGTATTATGTCATGGGCTCTGATGAGCAGGAACGAGGACACGCAGATGAGTACAGACAAACTCATACTTTATTTAAGCAGAAACTGTACTGAGAGATCGGAGTCACCCCGCTTCAATATATAGCCAGGCCCTATGGTATTAACCAATCAGATTGAAGCCATGCTTGCCGCCCAAAGTTGACCAATTGCAGGACCGGAGACGTCCTGTCTGAGTTGCTGGAGAACCGTTAGTTCTCCAGCAAAGCACGTGGTGATATTCCAAGAGCCCAGTACATAACATCCCTCCCTCCTAAGATCAGGCTATAATACCCTTGACAATAGTCAAGGCTTATTAATCACTCCCAACAACCAAAATAGTAAAATAATAAATAACAATAATAATTGTAATGTTTTGTTTTTCCAAGATAGTTAGAATGATATCACGTGACTTTTACAGATGTGCCTTGTAGAGTGGACTACAAAGAGATTAAAGAACAGCTTGTTAATGCAATAAACTACAAAGAGATAAAACGTCTAAGTGAACATGCTTGACAGCAGTTACATTTTACCCCCAATTTTTGTAGTTAGTGGTACAGTGTTATACATTACACGTCACTTTATTTTACAACATAGTCTGTAAGATATGCTGGGGGTTTATGTGGTCTGGATGAATGCCTTGGGGTTCCAATCACTTTGTGGTCTACCAGCTTACCCAGTGGGCTGGGTAGACCCATGTCCCCTTGTGCTCCTGTGTCCAGGGGAGTTGAAATGCTCTGGCTGGCCTCTCCAGGTGGGCCCACCCCAGAGTCTGACTATTTAGAAGAGTACGCACAACGGTCACTGAGATTTGGTTGGTTTGCCTGGTCAGGAGTTCCATGTTGCACTTCTGAGCTGCCATGTTCCTCTTCTGGATCAAGTTCCACTGAGGAAGGAAAGCCCTGGTGGTACTGGTGTGAGCTGGCTTGGATGCCAGCTTGAGGACCTTGGGAGGGACTTGTGCCATAGTCCTCACTTAGTGACTGTTCTGGGAATCTTTTCCTAAGTTGGTCAATATGTCTTCTGACCAGTCGCCCTCCCTCCAACTCTACTTTATAAGATAGAGGTCCGGATCCTTTGACCACCTGACCAGGAACCCACAAGTTTCCAGGCCCATAGTTCCTGGCCCAAACCCAATCACCTGTTTGCAGCCCCCTCGGAGGTTTTGGTTTGGAGGCTTTGGATGCCACTCTGTCTGGATGCAACCTGTCCAGTTTAGTAATTAATTGCCTTTCACAATGACGCTCAGCAGGACTTTTTCCTGTAGCTGTGCAGCGTGTAGTGTATTGACAGAGCAAGAAATCTGCCAATCTATGATGCCAGTCACCTGTGATGATGCGCTTGAGTGCCTCCTTTGTTGTCCTCACCATGCATTCGGCTTGTCCATTCGTAGTGGGGTGAAATGGGGCAGACGTAGTGTGTCTGATGAGGTTAGCTCTGAGAAAAGCTTGAAACTCAGCAGCAGTGAATTGAGCCCCATTGTTGTTGTTAGCTGCGAAGTCGTGTCCGACTCATCGCAACCCTATGGACCACGTTCCTCCAGGCCTTCCGTTTCCTCTACCATCTTCTGGAGTCCATTTAAGCTCATGCCTACTGCTTCAGTGACTCCATCCAGCCACCTCATTCTCTGTCATCCCCTTCTTCTATTGCCCTCAATCTTTCCCAGCATTAGGCTCTTCTTCAGTGAGTCCTTCCTTCTCATTAGGTGGCCAAAGTATTTGAGTTTTAGCTTCAGGATCTGGCCTTCTAAAGAGCAGTCAGGGTTGATCTCCTCTAGGACTGACCGGTTTGATCGCCTTGCAGTCCAAGGGACTCACAGGAGTCTTCTCCAGCACCATAGTTCAAAGGCCTCAATTCTTTGGCACTCAGCCTTTTTTATGGTCCAACTTTCACTGATATACATTGCAACTGGGAAGACCATAGCCTTGACTATACACACTTTTGTTGACAGGGTGATGTCTCTGCTTTTTAGTGTGCTGTCTAGATTTGCCATGGCTTTTCTCCCCAGGAGCTAGCGTCTTTTAATTTCTTGGCTACAGTCCCCATCTGCAGTGATCTTGGAGCCCAGGAAAATAAAATCTGTCACTACCTCCATTTCTTCCCCATCTATTTGCCAGGAATTGAGAGGACCAGATGTCATGATCTTGGTTTTCTTAATGTTAAGTTTGAACCCAAGTTTTGCACTCTCCTTCTTCACCCGCAACAAGAGGCTCTTTAGTTCTTCTTCACTTTCTGCCATTAGAGTAGTATCATCTGCATATCTTAGGTTGTTGATAGTTCTCCCAGCAATCTTAATTCCAACTTTTGATTCCTCTAACCCTGCCTTTCTCATGATGTGCTCTGCATATAAGTTAAATTGGCAGGGTGACAGAGCCCCATTATCAGAAACCAAAACATCAGGCAACCCATGTGTTGCAAAGAGTTTTCTTAGCACCTGGATGGTCCTAGCAGTAGTCATATTAGGGACTGGAACTACTTCCAGCCATTTTGAGTGGCTATCCACTATTACCATAAAAAGCTGTCCTTGGAAAGGCCCACCATAGTCTATATGAACCCTAGTCCACCTATGAACTAGGGCCTGAGACATTTCAGGCCTATACCTCTGACAGGTATAGCAACCATGGACTTGATCCTCCACAGCCTTGTCTAGACCAGGCCACCAAAGGTAGCTTCTAGCTAAGGCTTTCATCCGTACAATGACTAGATGGCCTTCATGTAAGGAATGTAAGACTTTGTCTCTCAATGATGTGGGGATAATGACTCTATTGCCCCATAATATGCAGCCCTTATGTGCAGACAATTCATGTCTTCTGACAAAATAACTTTGGAAATCAGGGCCTGGACTTTTTTCCAACCAGTCCGTGTGTACCCATGACAATACTCTGCTCAGAATTTTATCTGTAGCAGTCTCAGCAGCAATATCCCCAGCATGGAGGGGAAACTCAGGCAAATCCTGAATGGACAATATTTTAGCAGCAGGATCCATTAGTGGCAATGGTAGTCTGCTGAGGCCATCTGCATGGCCCATTTCCTTCCCAGGTTTGTGAACTAACTTAAATTTGTATGCAGCCAAAAATATAGACCATCTCAGCATTCTTGGAGATAGTATGTGGGGAGTTTGCTTATCTGTGGTGAATAGGCCCAAAAGGGGTTTGTGGTCAGTGAAGACAGTGAAATCCCTGCCATATAAATAAACATGAAATTTTTTGACTCCAGCCACTATGGCTAAGGCTTCTTTATCAATTTGTGCATAATTACGCTCAGCAGCAGATAAGGTTCTAGAATAGAATGCAATAAGAACTTGTTTCCCATTCTTCTCTATGTGGCTTAAGACTGCCCCCACCCCGTAGGGATATGCATCACATACAAGACATACAGGTTTAGACTCAATGTAATGAGTTACAGTGGACTTTTCAGAAAGAAGGACCTTTAGATCCTGGAAACTTTTTTCATGTAATTAAGTCCACTTCCAAGGGGCTTTTTTATCAAGTAGCCTGTGGAGGGGCTCAGCTATTGCAGCCTTATGAGGTAGAAATGTGTGATAAAAATTCAGGAGGCCCAAAAATGCTTGCAGCTCTGCTTTTGATTTTGGCCTAGGAGCCATTTTGATGGCCTTAACTTTTGACTCAGCAGGGTAAATGCCACTAGCATCGATACAGAAACCTAAGAATTCCGTTGAAGAAACCCCAATACTACATTTGTTTTTCTTTAACTTGAGGCCTGCACCGCGAAGCCTTTGTAACACAGCCCTGAGCCTGTTGGCCAATACTTCTGGGGATACCCCGGCAATGAGAACATCATCAAAATAAGGACAGACACTCTGAATTCCTTTAAGTGTGCGTTCCATAATCCCTTGGAAGATCCCCGGTGCAATGCTAACTCCAAACTGACTTTGACTTTGAATACCCCTCTATGAGTCACTATTGTCTGAGACGCAGCTGTGGCCTTGTCTACTGGCAGCTGCTGATATGCCTGTGCTAAATCAAGTTTAGCAAAAATGATTCCCCCTTTCAAAGAGACCAGAATATGGCTGACTATTGGGACCGGGTATGCATGTTGATTTAAGGCTTTATTTAACGTGCATTTGCAGTCTGCGCAAATGTGAACTTCCCCATTGGGCTTTAGTGGGGTGACAATAGGAGTTTCCCACTCCCCCCCATCAACAGGCTGCAATACACCCTTGCTCTACTAACTTATGGATTTCAGAATCGATTTTGTGTTTTAAGGCAAAAGGAACTCTGCGAGGCTTGACCCTTATCGGAACAACGTTAGGATCTAATTTAAAGGAAATGGGTGACCCAATATAATTTCCTAATTTTGACTCGAAAACATCCGCAAATTCCTCACAAACAGCCTTGAGGTCTGCTGTCTGTGTCCGGTTAATGCCTGTTATTTTAATGCCCAAAACCTCAAACCAATCAAGTCCTATAAGACTTGTTCTTGGTCTCTCCACTACTATGACATCCAGGTGCCCCCAAAACCCTTTAAATTTCACCAATAAGGTGGCTTCATCCTTAACTTTAACCCAAGCATTCTGAAAATCTGTTAAAATAATATCTGACTGTCTTAGTTTAGCCCACTGGTTGCTGCGTCTGCACACAAGGTTGAATGTGTCCTGTGAAATAATTGAGACCGCCGAGCTGGAGTCCAATTCCATTTTGCATGGAATTCCTTGTAGCTCTACCGAGAGCTTAAGTACAACAAACGCTTCTCCGGCTCTTGAAGAACCCCACACTGACTGGACCCAGGGCCCCAGTACCTTTCCTAGTCAGTTCCTATGGGTGGCCTGTCTCTCTGGCAAGCTCTGCACACCACCACGATGTGCCCAGTCCTTCCGCAAGCTCTACACGTGGCCGAACGGAATCTTCAATTTGCATGGAGTGGTTGCCTCTGCACCCCTTACACCTAGGTAAAAGAACTGCCTTGTAATTGTTCTCTCTTTGCTGATTGCCACAGTTTTGTGCGCTTGGCTGTCTCTGGAGCTTGTTTATTTCAGGTTCTTCTTCTTCTGACGATTCTCTGCCGCATATGGCGACCTCATGGTGGACGGAATCTTCTGTCTTTGGAGATTTGGTGGGCTGTACTGTTTTTACTGCACCTCCAGCTGCTTCGTCAGCCATGACCTCGTCTTGTGCTTTGGCGAATGTGAGATCTGGTCTGGCAAACAATCTCTTAGTCTGCAGACAAGTCGGTCTCTCAGGCGCTCCTGTAAATTTGAAAATTTACAGACGTGCGGCCTGCCTCAGGCCCGTGATAAACTCGGATGCTGTCTCACCAGGAAGCTGCACTCGTTAGTTGAATTTAAACCGCCATTCCATCTCCAACATTTTTGGCTGGAAATGCCCTGTTAGCTTCTTCTTAAGGTCAGCAAATGATACTGCTTCGATGGGTGTTGGCGTGAAGAGGTTTTCTGCTAGATCGAAAGTTGTGGGCCCACACACGCACAGCAACGTCGCAGCTTTTAGGCCTTCCTCTGCTATCTGGTTAGCTCATAGGTAATTTTCTCCTTGTGAGATGTAAGACGGCCAATCTTCAGCATGTTTAATGTCGCACTCTCTGAGTTTGCCGAACTTTGGCATCTTTTCTCAATACCTGCGCTGCTGTTGGATCCTGCTTCTAGACTCAGGGAACGCGTCCTCTGAGCATGCAGCCACTAGTATAGTTTACTAACTGGCTAGAGAGGGTGGGGGAAAGATGCCTCTTCCCTCCAGTAAGTAATGCAGTCCCCTCGTGACTTCAGCCCTCAGGCGATGAAGCAGGATCCCATCCTCATTGCCACTATTATGTCGTGGGCTCTGATGATCAGGAATGAGGACATGCAGATGAGTACAAACTCATACTTTATTTAAGCAGAAACTGTACTGAGAGATTGGAGTCACCCTGCTTCAATATATAGCCAGGCCCTATTGTATTAACCAATCGGATTGAAGCCATGCTTTCCACCCAAAGTTGATCAATTGCAGGACCGGAGACGTCCTGTCTGAGTTGCTGGAGAACTAACGGTTAGTTCTCCAGCAAAGCATGTGGTGATATTCCAAAAGCCCAGGACATAACACTATGGAAGACACAGAATCTCATAAGATAGAAATCACATTAATATACTACATCACAGAATCACAGTGGGAGGAAATAGCAGTGCCAAAAATATATTAACACCAGAAGTGTAGCCTGTGCCTTTTACTAAAACTTGATAACTCATCTTGGAATGAAGAAATTGATAGAAAGTGTTGTAATAATGGGAAAAATCAACTTGCCTTACATCATCAGCTAGATTTATGTAAGTTCAGGAGAAAGAAAAATACAATAAGTGCCTGTCTTTGAGTAGTTATTCAAACGACTTAGTATTTGGTAGATAACTATGCGGATATAATTCCAAACAGCATTTAGGAATTAATATGAGATGCATGTTTTATTGAGCCAGCTGGCAATTCATATGTATTTACAAGTTCAATTTAAATGGCAATGGAAACTTGCCCAGGAAGTTCAAGCCATTATATTTAAAGAGAAAAGACAACACTTCTAAAAAAAATAAGAGGATTAAGTACAAGGAAGCTAAAAAAGTATTCTCATTTAAGTTTCTTAGAATATAAAACCACAGTAACAGAAACTCATATGAAATGCAGAATGCAGTTCAAAAGAATTCATTCCAAATTAACCAAATACATTAACCAAATACATAAATATACTAAATCTGCACACAAAAGACATGGCAACATTGTCCCCAGCACAACGTATATGCAGTAATTATCAAAGAGGACAAAAAGAAAGCCTCATTGCTCTAGAATGATAAGGATGGAAAATCTCCTTCTTAGATGCTTGAAGAAATAAAGCAATTCCTGAAGGTGAGAAATCTGGGGATGATTGATCCTGAAAGTTGGAGGCTTCCTTGATTCTATTCCCTTATGTAAATGGGATACTTCTACAAGGCAAGTTTCTCCTTTCTAGAATGAATCTTCTCCATCTATAACAGTGGCTACCAACCTTTTCTATGCCCAGCACCCCTAGAATGCATCTGATATGTTCTCACACCCCTTACAAAAGTCTGAAATAACGCCAATGAATTATGCATATACACTATAATTTTGAAAACCCAAGTTTTCACACCCCCTGGAATATCGTCTCACATCCCCAGGGGGTGCAAGTACCCCCGGTTGGGACCCCTGATCTATAAAAACTATGTTTATAACATGAAACTTGTCCAGTTTATTTTAATCATAACTTTTGTACATTGCTTACAGTATACAATTCTACAATAGTTACAGGCAGGTGGTAAGAACTTGCAATCCTAGAATGGGTCCCATAAAAAAGAGGAAAAAGTGTGGGAAAACAGTATACAGGTAATCCTCAACTTAGGATCACAACTGAGCCCAAAATTTCTATTGTTATGAATGATCAGAAATTTTATGAGTTTTTGTTCCATTTTATGACCTTTCCTGCCACAGTTGCTAAGTGAGTCATTGTAGTTGTTAAGTTAATAAGATGGTTGTTAAGTGAATCTGGCTTCCCCAGAGCCTTGGTGGAGCAGTGGGCTAATGCCTCCTTAAGTAACACCAGCTGCCTGCAATTAGTGCAGGTTCGCATCCCACCAGGCTCAAGGTTGACCCATCCTTCCGAGGTAGGTAAAATCAGGACCCAGATTGTTGGGGGCAATAAGCTGACTTTGTAATAATGCTGCTTGGGGGGGGGGCAAAAGCCCTAATAAGCAGGCATATACATAGAATGAAGGCTATTGCTAAGCACATTCATTTGTGCTTAAATTGTAAGCCGCCCTGAGTCTTCGGAGAAGGGCTGGATATAAATGGGATTAAAAATAAAAAAAAAATTAAAAAAAAATGACTTTGCTTGTCAGAAAGTTGCAAAAGTTGATCACATGATCCTGGGACATTGCAACTGTCATAAACATGAACTAGTTGGCAAGCATCTGAATTTTGATCTCATGACCATGGAGATGTTGCCATGGTCATAAGTGTGAAAAATGGTCATATGTTACTAGTTTCAGTGTTGTTGTAACTTTGAATGGTCACTAAATGAACTGTTGTATGTTGAGGACTACCTGTACAAATATTGTTCAAATTGCAAAGCTGGAAACATGCAGC
The DNA here is from genome assembly GCA_024449315.1 of Daboia siamensis. NCBI lineage: Eukaryota > Metazoa > Chordata > Lepidosauria > Squamata > Viperidae > Daboia > Daboia siamensis. The sequence continues at coordinate 78,297 of JAKJMR010000744.1, read as the reverse complement.
ACTCAGATATATGAACTTTGCTATTTGTGTTAATTATGATCACAAGATGGTTGTGGCAAATATTTTTTCTTCTTCCTGAAGTACTTTGTGAAGCAACTCAAATCCCTCCATCAGCTCCATATAATATTAGCAGGTGTACAAGTAACAAAGCAATTTAAGCTAAAACTGAAAGTTTACGAGTTGAGAGCAGAAAAATCTCACACTCCATTCTCAAGTTACTTTCCTCCCATTTACATTTTGTTAATGAAATCTTTCTCTTGGGAGAGATCTAGTAACAGAACATTGATTCATGTCAACCAATTAAGTTTAGCTATAGTATCTATAATTTGGGGATAGACCCTCCTGGAGAAAATCTGTGTTGTGATTAAGGGTTGACACTGACTTGATGGCATCAAATCAATCAAATGTATAAAAATAAGAACCTATAAATATAACATCAACTAATGTACTACCAATGTTCCTTGAGCTGTCAGAAAATGATACCTATATTTACCAATCCCCCCACCTTCTTTGTATAGCTTCTGTTTTTCCTTGTGTCAGGCGTAAAGAATCAGGATTATCTATGAGGTTGCAGCATAGAAGATATATTCCAGCCTATACACGAATCAATTAAAGTTCAAACATTAAATTGGTGATAGATAAGGGTCAATAGAATTTTGGGAGGGGGCTGGACTTGGATTTCTTGTGGCAACTCTAAACTGATGCATTTAATTCCTGCTCCTCCCACCCCCAGCTCTACCTTCTCTTCTCCTACCCCTTGCGATGTGCAAGATAAAACCAGTGGTTAAACCATCTGGATAGGCTGCTGCCTATTTTTTTCTTCACAAAATCAGCTGGCAGGAGAACCATTGCCAGTCAGGGCATTGCTGGGAGTCATGTTGGCAGGTATTTAGATGCACAGGTTTAGGCAACTATCCAAATGGCAAAATCAGTGGGTAGGGCTGAAACCTTTTTCCAAAACTCTACATCCACACATGCCTTCAACTCCAGAGTTTTCAAAGTGCTCAACCAGGTGCCACATTTTGAAAGAATTTTACCAGTCCTTGGTAGGAGGGCCTGGCTCTTTTGAATCTGCAAGGGAGAGATTATGTGGTTATGTGGAAATAATGAATGGCTCTGGGATACTTCTCCAAGTAATCAAAAGTTGCAGACATTATTATAAATTACTATTTTAGTTTGTTTTTAATATTGTTGCACTACTATTTAATGAAAAAAAAATGGATAGGTTTGCCTACATTTTGTGTAAATCTTTGTATACATTTCTTAAATAATCTTCCCAGTTAGAAAATAAATTCATCTTTTAAAATGTGATTTTTTGTGAATTTCTCATTACATTCCCTATGTCTGTACTCGTTTAAACATTGCCTGGAATATTGATAGGAGACACCAGAATAAGCAGAAAATGGTATCAGTTCTATAATCACTACAGTCTTCTCAATTAGTCAAAAATTGCAACAAATAAATTATTTGTAGACATCTTTACTTATATCTAAACTGGTTTTCAGGAAGGCTACCTGAACAAATGTTTAATATATTAAAACAAATAATATAAATTTGTAAACCACACATTTCATTTCTTCACCCCCCCTCCAAAAAACCCCCCCAACTATACAACTTATTTCTTAAATAAAACTCTTGATCCTTAAGTGATAGTGAATAACTTAGTTCCCTTCAAAAGGGAACTCGAGGATAATTCAAGAACCACAGGCTCTTTAATCAATTTCTATTCTAAGTAACAGAATTTATAATGGAATGTGAGAACAACTTTGGAAAAAGGAGGCGGGGGAGGGGGGAGGGAAATGCTGCCTAGGGAGCAATCAGGTAAAAGGCAGAGGAGCCTGCAATTGAATAATGGGTCAAAAAAGAAATTTAGAAAGTTTCCACCCCAACTTATTAGGCACTAAAAAGACATGGCAGGAAATTTGCACTTATAATAATAATAATAATAATAATAATAATAATAATAACAACAACAACAACAACAACAACAACAACAACAACAATCCCCCAGTGAGCCACTACCTTGACGTGGTTGTGGGGCTTGTATACTCTGAGACTATGCCAGAGGTTCAACCATACTGGACAGGTCTTATCAGAGGAATCAGACAAAGAGTGTCTCTCCCATAAAAATGGTGAGATGTAAATTTCAGAATGCCATACTGGCTCAGATGTCACCTGGATATTTGGTGAAAAATGGGTTACAGGACTCAGGACTGTTGGCTGAGCAACCAGGGCCAGCAGCTGCAGAAATAACTGGAAGAAAAGGTGTTTACCCATCACAAATACACAGTGATTGAAAACAAAGAAAGAGTGATATGTTATTACAGATCAAGTCCAACAAGAACAGAATATCTAAAACAAATGCACCAGTTCTGGAAAGAACAATATCCAGAATAAGAAATAACAGAACAGAGACTAGCAGATCAACGCCGATTTATAATACGAAATAAATATTCACAGAAACAGAATTGGATAAACTACAATGGTTTACCCAGGGCAAAGAAATCAAAGCCTTGCCATAAGTCAGACATGTCAAACACAAGGCCCGGGGGCCGGATCCGGCCCGCGAAGTGGTTTCATGCGGCCCGCGAAGCCATCCTGGAAACAGTGAGGGAACGGCCCCCACTGCCTTGGCCCTGGCCCAGAGACCCTCCTCCTGCCAGAGACCCCCAGATCTGTCCCACTCCTGCCCAGGCCCCCATAGGCACCCTTGATGCAAACGATGTAGAGCTGGCCACGCCCACCCAGTGGGCCATTCACACTCTAGCCACGCCCACCCAGTAGTCCACGCCCACCCTGGCCATACCCACCCGGCCCCCTGAGGGCAACCACAATGCTGATGCGGCCCTCAATGAAATTGAGTTTGACACCCCTGCCATAAGTAATTCAGAATGTCAGGGGGAGTTGGCAGTGAAGGAATCCAGCAGAGATATACAACTGTTCTCATATGGAAACCAGGCACCTCTTCCTCAGGAAGAAGAAAGCCCTCTAACTAAAGAAATAAAAGAATTGAAACAAAGAATAACTGAGCATCTAGAGCAGCACAAAAACAACAGAATAAGGCTGTCTGCATTGAAGCTTGTTCCAAAGAAACAGCTAGCACACGCATTAAAAGATGCAAATACTGCAATATTAAGTATAAGCACCAATTCACTGCAAGAAACAACTAATGTACAGCACAGCTGCAGTTATAACTGAATACCTGGAATGCAAAATCAACAAAGAAGAAAAACAAACAAACAGTGCACCACAAAAATGGAAGGTTAGACTAGAAAATAAGTTCAGTAAGTTAAGATCACATGCAAACAAGCTAGAACAGATGAAAGAAAAGTTGAAGAACAAAATGACCAAAGAATACCTAATCAAGAAATACCACTTAGAAACAAGGAAGATCAAGGAAGCACTGGAAATAATAAAGCAGCAAATAACAGCTATAGCCAGGAAAATCAGTAGATATGAAGCTCGAATTGCAAATTATAGGCAGAACCTCCAATTTCAATCCATTCAGAAACATTTCTACCAATCCATCAATGGAGAAACTGCAATGAATCAGTCAGTACCTGACAAGGAAGAAACAGTGCAGTTCTGGAAGCAGATATGGGATAGCCCAAAGAAACACAACAAGGATGCGGCTTTGTTAAAAGAGGTGGATGCAAATAAAAATGAAGTTGAAATGAAAGAACTAGTAATAACAACAAAAATGGTAGAAAAAAAGAGCAAGGAAGATCAAAAATTGGTCAGCACCAGGTGAAGATGAACTGCATAGGTTTTGGTTGAAACATCTAACTGTTATATACCCACTCATTGCTAAGCAGTTCAACAATATACTACAAGGAGGAGAAATTGAAAAGTGTCTAACAACTGGGGAAACCTACCTAATAATGAAAAATCCAGCAAAAGGGGCAACACCAGGCAACTACAGACCAATTACCTGCTTACCAACAACTTTCAAATTACTAACTGGTCTGGTAGCTGATCCAGTCCAACAGCATCTAGTTAAAAAAAAACTCTTTCCACCTGAACAGAAAAGAAACTGCCCCAATAGCAGAGGAACAAAAGTTCAACTCCTAATAGACAAAATGATCTTGGAAAACTGCCAGAAAAGGAACACCAACCTGAAAGTTGCATGGATTGACTACAAAAAAAGCATTTGACTTTCTGCCATGTGACTGGATAATCAAGTGCCTAGAAATAACAGGAGTCAGTAGAAACATCAGAAAATTTGTGCAAAGATCGATGGCACAGTGGAAGACACAGTTGCAGGTCAATGGTGAAAGACTGGGAGAGGGTAATATCAAGAGAGGAATATTTCAAGGAGATTCATTATCACCACTACTATTTGTTATTGTACTGTTTCCTCTGTCAACAATACTGAATAACTCAGGACATGGCTATCAAACATCAAAAACATCTGCCAGACCATCCCACCTCCTTTACATGGATGATCTGAAGCTGTATGGAAAAACATCATCTGAAATAGAATTGCTGCTGAACACTGTCCGTATATATAGCCAAGATATTGCAATGGAGTTTGGCTTGGACAAATGTGCCACACTTACTCTCAAACAAGGAAAAATAGTGAAAACTGAAGGAATAAAGATGCCCCACAAAAATAACATTAAAACTCTGGATGAGGAAGATTACTACAAATACTTGGGGATCCTTCAAGCTGACAACATCAAGCACACTGAAGTCAAGAAAAAGATTAGAGGTGAATACATCAAGAGAGTGAAGAAGATCTTAAAGTCCAAACTCAATAGAGGAAATATTGTGAAGGCAATCAACACCTGGGCAATTCCAGTCATTAGATACACAGCTGGAATAGAGGACTGGTCTCAAGCAGAACTAAAACGAATGGATAGGAAGACCAGAAAAACAGTGACAATGAATCATGCCCTTCATCCACGCAGTGACATTGACAGACTCTATCTACCAAGGCAAATAGGTGGACGTGGAATGTTGCAAGTACATCAGATGGTTGAAGAAGAAAAAAATGGCTTTGGAAGAATATCTGAAGGACAAGGATGAAGATGCACTGAAATTAGTATATCAGGAAGGCTTACTGACTACTGGAGAGACCAAACTGGCTTACAAGAAAGACCAAATGAAGAACAGAATAGAGGCATGGGAAGATAAAGCACTACATGGCCAGTACATTAAAAAAATAGCTGGGAAAGCAGATAATAACAAGACCTGGCAATGGCTAAGAGCAGGAAAGTTGAAGAAAGAGACTGAGCGACTAATTCTGGCTGCACAAGACCAAGCCTTAAGGACAAATCCATACAAAGTCAAAATTGAGAAGACAGCAACAGACAGTAAATGCCATCTATGCAAAGAAGCTGAAGAAACAGTGGACCATTTGGTAAGCTGCTGCAAGAAGATAGCACAAACTGACTACAAGCAGTGGCATGATAAAGTAGCAACAACGATGCATTGGAAGATCTGCAAGAAATATCATTTGCCTGTAAGCAAGAACTGGTGGGATCATAAAATAGAGAAAGTCATAGAAAATGATAAAGTTAAACTGCTCTGGGACTTCAGAATTCAAACAGACAAGCACCTGCAACATAATACCCGGACATAACAATTGTCAATAAGAAAGACAAAAACGTCTGGATAGTGGACATGGCAGTGCCTGGAGACAGCAGAATAGACGAGAAAGAACTGGAGAAGATAACAAAATACAAAGATCTACAAATAGAAATAGAAACACTGTGGCAAAGGCAAGCAAGGGTAATACCAATAGTAACAGGCACCTTGTTTGCAATCCCAAAACAACTGGAGCACCAGTTGAACACCATTGGCAATGACAAATTCGCCATTAGTCAATTGCAAAAGGCGGCCTTACTAGGAACTGCTTCCATCCTGTGACAACATCTATAATACCATCAAACATCCACAACTGCCTATCCCAGGTCCTTGGTAAAGGACTCGATAGGTAGACAAAAATGCCAAATCCAGTCTGAACATCTGGCTGACTGTGCGATGATCAATAATAATAAAGTTGGAAGGAACCTTGGAGGTCATCTAGTCCAATCCCCTACTCAGGCCAGAAACCCTATACCATTTCAGACAAATGGCTGTCCAGTCTCTTCTTAAAAACTTCCAGTGTTGGAGCATTCACAGCTTCTGTAGGCAGGTTGTTCCACTGGTTAATTATTCTAACTGTCAGGAAGTTTCTCCTTAGTTCTAGGTTGCTTCTCTTTTTGGTTAGTTTCCATCCATTGCTTCTTGTCCTTCCTTCAGGTGCTTTGGAGAATAGTTTGACTCCCTCTTCTTTGGGGCAGCCTCTGAGATATTGGAACACCGCTATCATGTCACTCTTCATCCTTCTCTTCTTTAGACTAGACATACCCAATTCCAGCAAACATTCTGATCATCTTTGTTGCTGTTCTCTGTACTCTTTCTAGAGTCTTAACAGAACCCCTGACCTTCGCTCATTCTGCCAGGACCTGAAAACCTGGCTCTTTGAGCTTTCTGGCCTGGACTGAGAGTATTAACTGGGGTTTCAATTGTATTTTAATTGGGGTTTTTATTTCAAGGTTAATGTAATCATTTTAATTGTTTTTAATTTTTTGTAATTTGCTATATTGTTTTTAAAAAACCTTGTGAACCGCCCTGAGTCCTAAGGGAAAAGGGCGGTAATAAGTCTAATAAAATAAAAATAAAAAATAAAAATAAAATAACATCTTTTTTACATCATGGTGAACAAAACTGCATGCAGTATTCCAAGTGTGGCCTTACCAAGGCATTGTAAAGTGGTATTAACACTTCACGTGATCTTGATTCTATCCCTCTGTTAATGCAGCCTAGCACTGTGTTGGCTTTTTTGGCAGTTGCAGCACACTGCTGGCTCATATTTAAGTGATTGTCCACTAGGACTCTGAAATCCCCCTCACAGTTGCTACTATTGAGCAAGGTACCACCTATACTATACATGTACATTTGGTTTTTCTTGCCTAAATGTAGAACCTTACTTTTTTCACCATTGAATTTCATTTTGTTAGATAGCGCCCAGTGTTCAAGTCTGTCCAGATCCTCCTGTATCTTAAGCCTGTCTTCTGGAGTATTGGGTATTCCTGCCATCTTGGTGTCGTCGACAAATTTGATGAGTTCCCCATTTATCCCTCCATCCAAATCGTTTATGAAGATGTTGAAGTGCTGGGCCCAGAACAGAGCCCTAGGGCACCCCACTACATACTTCCCTCCATGTAGATGCGGTTCCATTGAGGACCACACGCTGAGTACTGCTGGTCAGCCAGCTACGAATCCATCTTGTGGTGATTCTGTCTAACCTACATTTTTCTATCTTATCAAGTAGTAGGTTGTGGTCTACTTTATCAAATGCCTTACTGAAGTCCAAGTAAATTATATCCACAGCATTCCTCTGGTCCACTGATTTTGTCACCTGGTCAAAGAATGCAGTAAGATTTGTCTGGCGTGATCTGTTTTTGACAAACCCATGTTGGCTTTTGGTAATGACTTTGTTTGCCTCTAGGTGTTCACTGATTTATTGCTTGATTATTTTTCCCAAGATCTTCCTAGGTATTGAGGTCAGGCTGATGTGTCTGTTGTTTCCTGTATCTGTTTTTTTCCCCTTTTTTGAAGATGGGAACTACTTCAACTCTTTTCCAGTCCACTGATAGTTCCCTGGAGCTCCAGGATCTTTGAAAGATGTAGTTCAGTTGTTCTGAGATCACATCTGCCAGTTCATTCAGAATTTTGGGGTGTAATCCATCTGGTCCTTGTGATTTGAACTCATATAGGGTGGATAAGTGCTCACTTAACATTTTCTTGCCTATCTTAACTTGTATTTCTAATCTGTTTTTTATGGTGCTGTTTTTGATAGGTTGGACTGTTTTTTTCTCTTTTTGTAAATACAGATGCAAAAAACAAGTTAAATAATTCTGCTTTCTCCCTGTTGCTTGTCACCTTCTTGCCACTTTCTCCCACTAATGGACCAATCATTTCCTTAATTTTTTTCTTGTTTTTTATATGTTGAAACCTTTTTTTTGTTATTTTTGACTTTTGTTGCAAGCCTTAGTTCCTTTTGAGCCTTAGCTTTCCTCACTTCATCTTTGCAGGCTTAGACTATTTGCTGATATTCTGCCTTAGTTATGTGCCCTTCTTTCCACTTTTTATACTTGTCCTTTTTGTCTTTCAATTTATCAGAGTTTCTTTTGACAGCTGTTATTTTATTTCTTCGTTGGTATTGTGCTAGTATTAAATAGGCAGGAGTGTGTGTGAGAACAACCTAATCTCAAACTTTGCTGGAAACCAATAGTGGTTGAAGCAAAAAGGATTGTGCAGACCTTAGAAAAAATAAATTGCTTTTCAGACTTTAGGAAACTGTGGGCTAAATGACAACACAATACAACTGTTCTTCCGATTTGTATGAATGTATGGAAGCTGATAAGGAATTACAGGTATTCCTTGTTTAGCAAATGCCTTATTTAACAACTGTTCACTGTTACAATAGTGATGAAAAAAGAACTTTATAACCAATCCTTGCATTTACAATCTTTGCAAACAAAGGAAAGCTAAATTAAGGACAGTTGTTTTATTTATTTATTTATTTATTTATTTATTTATTTATTTATTTATTTATTTATTTATTTATTTGATTTATATACCGCCCTTCTCCCGAAGGACTCAGGGCGGTGTACAGGGCAATAAATAATAAGAATACAGGATACAAGAGTTAAGATTAAATGATTGTGCCCAATGCAATATTTAGCAATTGTTTTGCTGAATGACCAAATTGCCAGTCCCAACTGTAGTCATAAATGAGTATTATTTTTGTAACTCCCCAAGATGTATTAATTTCCATCATTTAAAAATAATCTGTATGTACTAACTAAAGTGTTATGAAATTTAAATGGATTCACAATTTGTTAGCTTCTTTTGGTTAAGCAGGATATAAATTAAAAAAAACAGAATAAATGGTAGTTTTGTTATACTGCAATGAATTCTTGCTTGCTGAATCATGTGGCATGGTTTTCTAGCAGATATTTTCTGGTACATTCATAGAAATCCTAGAGAAATTGAAACCAGATATAATTCTAACTAATTAAAAACAACTGTATAATGAGAAGTTGACTGATAAATTTTAATTTTATCACATCCTGGTTAGTTTTTTTAATGAAAATTTTATTGGTTTTCTAGTTTTACATTTAACTATTTGAAAAGCAACATGGCTGTTTTGGTCAATAATTCAATAACATACAAATATCTCTAGTACAGATCTCAAACTATTACATTAAATGTTTTCTCTCTTTTCCCCTTTGTATTTACTGTCTCATATTTAAATTAGTACAATTCTTATATATCAATTAAATAAAAAATAACTTTCTTACATTTATCAATAATTTTTAGTTTATGTATATCCTAGTTGTTTTAACATTCAATCCTTTTAGACAATCAATGTCCTGGTTAGTTTTTCCCAATTTTTAATTTCCCATTAATATTTATATTTAATGTTTGATATTTATAATTTCCAAGTTTTAAATAACCCCAATTCTCTTTATCACAATTCATCACAAGATCTAATGTTCAGGATACACATCTTATCTATTTGAATTCTCACCATCTTACATCAACTAATTAATCATACAATATAATATTCTTATTTGGTAATTTCCAGATATCTTAAATTTAGTAACCAAGATTCCTCCTGTCTTTTTCTCTTAATATCTATTATCTCATATTTAAGCTACTAATTTTTATTATTGATGCTAAATAAAATCATATGTTACATTCATCGATAAAATTTTAGCATATATATCTTAATTACCTTTACATTTAACCTTTATAAGCAAATTAATATTCAAATTTCACTATTTATATTCATACTTCTAAGTTTTAAATGACCAAAGTTTTCTTTATCTCAACTCATAACAATATCTAGTATTCAAAGTACACATCTTATCTATTTGAATATATTATATTTTAGTTCTCATGAGTAGGTCAAAACTCCAATTTTCTTCAGTGTTATTCTGGTTTTCTTTCTTTGCTAAATTGTCTTCCATGTCCATGCTTTTGAGTTGTTGTTATGTAGATTGTTTGATGTAGACAAAACCATTTGGTCGCCATTTTTTTGAGAGAACTAACTAGTTGTCCTGAACTATTTGTCTTTTCTTCAATCTGTTCTTCTTCTTGATCCTCAAGTTCCTTCTGATTTATGTAGAAAGTCTTTTCCTTTTTCCATATTGTCAGTCCCTTTTCTGAGTTTTCCATTGACTGTATTTGTTGATCAGTTGAGTCTTCTGTCATAATCTTTAATTGTTCTACCTTTTCTGTTATATTCTGTGTAATTTATTTTTTAGTTGTAATCAAAGTTTGAGTTTGTATATCTGGGCTGACATCTTGTTCTTTTCTGTAACCTCTTATTTCATCAGTAGCTGTAAGAATAGTTTGATGAACTGCTTTCAGCATAAAAAGAATCTGTTGCTGATCTTCATCCCTATTCTCTTAGTGGTGTATTAGGTTAAAAGCTTTACAATCACAGAAAGCAAAAAAAAAATTGTCACTGAATATGGAACACAGCTGGGCTTCTTACAGCTATCTCAAGGTTACATAAATCTTATCTATTGTCTGGGGTACTGGCCAAGTCTCCTTTAAGCAATAACAAGTTGAAGAATCAGGTTTAGCCATAAGATATCGTCCCTACCATTTAAAGTTTTTTTTTAGGACCAAAATTTTTATAATCTTTTCAGTTTTGCTTCTTCTTTTATAAGTAAAAACCCAGATCTTCAGTAAGAATAGAAAATCTTTTAGTCCACAAACTTTAAAAAATAAAATTCCAATTAGGATCAAGTTATTCTTTCAATATTTTAAACTCCCCTGGATAGTCAGTTGCCACTATTTCTAGAGGGAGGGATAAAATCTCCCTTCCCTTTCCACAGGGGGGAAAGTACTTTAAGCAGCTTATGGAGGTAAAAAGATAGCTAGGATTTAAGAGAGGTAGATCTCACCCAGTCTCTTCCGTGCTGCTTTAAAATTGCCTGGTGGTAAATGTGACTTCGGCTGTCTGCAGCCTGGTGACGATCCATATTGCTATGGCCGGTCTTTCATCCACCGGTTTGGAAGGCTGCCTTGGATCAAGTGGAAGGGCTACCGACCTGCAATCCAGCGGGGATGCTCTCCTTGCTGGTTACCCCTACAGGGTGACTTTCGACCCTTTGCAGGATCCCCAAGTGAAAATGGACGTGGAAGATGAAGCTCGCCTTCCAGATGTCTATGGCAGCTGCATCGGCAAACTAGAAGTCTCATCCTGCTTAGTTTTGTTCTGAACATTTTAAAAGACTGAATGATAAATTGTATTTAGATCCAGGGTTTCTTATGACCTGGTCATAACAAAAAGAGTCATGTAGTTTTTTCTCTCCAACTTTTTTAACAACAAGCTGTTTTGCTTACTGTACATGACATGCTATTCAAAGTTTTATTGCTTTTAAAAGCGGGGAAGGGAGGCAGGACAGAAAAATTCAGACTTTCTTAATCATTCTAATTATAAGTTCTTCTTTCTAGCGAGTAAGGCAGCATACAATGGGGGACTCTTTGTGGACACATATTATGAAACTTTATTGTACCAGACCAGGCTTCTGCTGTTATGATGCAGAAGATAATTGTTATGAAGTAAGATCCTACAATTATTAAGTTCATAGACCTTTTCTAGGGCACAGTATGGAGGAAGTGCTATCTGGTCTTTATCTTTGATAGTACCTGGGCCAGGTACTATCTATTCTTTTAACATGGCAAATTAGGTATGAAAACCTCAGGTGGTTTTCACTTTCATCAGTGCCAAAATGGTGCATTCAATAAAGTTTTGTATTAGAGAGCTAATTATCTCTGTTGTGTTTATTTCATTAGGTTCATCAATCAGAACCATGACATTAAACCAGCTCTCTATTTCAACCTTTTAAAACAAAATTAACCTGTGGAGTCCTGAGCTCCTACACCCTCTCTGGCTACTACCAGAGTGGGCTGTGAAGACTCAGGGGAAGAGGTCCAGAATGGAGAGAAAGAAGGAACTTCTGATCACAGCCCAAGTTGATCCCAGCACCCAGGCGGCAGCAACCCGCCCAAAGGTGAAGGTGGAGAAGGAGCTACTAGCTGTGCAAGGAGGAACCGGAATGATGGGAGCTTTCTGCCAACTTGAGCTGTGGAGAGGTGGGATGTCGAAGGCAGCTAAAGTCGAATTCCTACTCTCCTATGCCTGTCCATGGTTTAGCTAAGACCAGAGATGGAAGGAGAAGAGAAAATCAGAGTGGGAAGGTCAGGTGGAATGGAGATACACAGCAACCAGCAGCAGTTTGTCAGTTGATCAGCTGAGGGAGAAACTCCATGGTTTGAAAATGCAGGGGAGAGAGCTAGCTGGGAAATGGGAATGGATTCCTCAGATGAGACCTGGTCAATTTATGACAGCCTCACCAATCCAACCGCCTCAACCCAGCATGGGCTTGCTGCAGCAAGCCCAGGGTCTGGAGCTGTCGGTCCTCCACCTTGGCTGCACAACCCTCCAGAGCCACTGGCCAACCGCTACCCATACTATAGACATTTGGCAGTCATCCTGGCCTGTAACTTTATGGCATGGGATGGCTTCCTGGGTATTGGGTGACCTGAGAGCCCTCAGCCTCCTCCCATCAAGGCTACATTTGATGGCAATCCAGAAAAGTTAGTGTTCTTCCTAAACCAGATGTGATCACACCTGGATTGGTATGGGGGAATGTACACTCACGATGAAGCCTATGTGAGCACAATCACGGAGAACCTGGAAGGGGAAGCAGTGGAATGGGTGACTGCTCTCCACAACAAGGGAGCTCCAGAGCTGGGAGATCCTGATGTGCTCTTGGGCGAGTTTAGAGTTCGTTTTGGCAACATCACATAGACTCAAAGAGCAGAAACCGATGTCCATAATGTGAAGTAGGGAGGCCGGCCAATGGCAGAATATATCTGAGAATTTTGGAAGATCACAGAGAGATTAAGGCACTGGCCAGAGCAGCTCCTGTCCTTTACTTCAGAGATGGCCTGAATTGAGAACTATTCTACATGTGCTTGCCCAGAGGAATACTGAATCGGCTCCACAACTGGTACCAGCTGCTAAATGAGGTGAAACTTTTATTATATGTAAATAGTTATCACCAAATGTTTATCAATGTTGGTTGTGAGGTAAAACTCTCTGACAGCGGAACATGCGGGAGTTTTGACAGCTGTCAAAACTCCCGCAGCAAAGCGCAGGCGCAAGCTGTTGACAGCTCGCGGCTGTCAAAACAACACAGAGCCCCTAGCCATGAGGCAGCAGAACTGTCAAGAAGACGCAAAGCTGATTGGAGCAGGAATCGCGGCGGGAGAAGACCGGCTGCTGATTGGGCCAGCCGGCTGGCGGCCAGCTATAAAAGCCCAAGCCTTCTGTACCTTTTCGTCCGACTCTAAATAAAGCTGTTGATGGTTAGCCAGCTGTCTATGAGTGGTCTTTCAGCCACTTCACTGGCGACGAGGATGGGATCCGCTCCTCCGAGCTGAAGTCACAGCCAGGAAAGAGAGTTCTCGGCCAGCTGAACAAGTCACCAGAAATTATAACTTCCACAGCGGAGCGGACCACCGGACCCTGACAGCATGGCCAATTTCGGACGCGTCAGAGAATTCGACACCCGCCATCCAGAGCGTTGGGAGTCACATCTGGGGCAAGTCGAGGGCTTCCTCTTAGTCAGTAAAATTACTGACGACAGAGCAAAAGCAGCCGCGCTCCTCTACATAAATGGGCCCCCAGTCTACGATGCCGCCGTGGGGCTGTTCAGCCCAACGCCAATCGCTGAGGTTCCGTACGCCGAGCTCACCGACCGACTCAACAAGCACTACATGCCGGCCCGTTTGGAACTATACTGGCGGGTACAATTCACCCAGCGACGACAACGGCCGGATGAGGCTGCGAACGACTTCATCGCAGGAGTCCGGCACGCCGCACGAAGCTGCAGCTTCCCGGATTTGGAAGACCGGATCTGGGACCAAATAGTCATCGGGCTGAGGGACGAACGTCTCCAAAAAAAGATCATCGCCAAGCCAGAGATGAACCTAGCCGAGGTCTCCCGGGAGATATTGGCTTACGAAGACAGCCACCGGAAAGACCCAGCACATTCCACGTCAGAAAACCACGGGAGCGTGCATCAAGATGAAGCGACCCTCAGCGACGACAACAACGGAACCATAGACCTAACAGACATCAATGCCCTCCAACGGCAGAACGAGAGGCGTCAAAACCGACACCTTCGACAAACGAAAACCGAGGAACCTCATGCCACCGCGAAGGGACCAACGCACCAACTGTGCCAGCTGTGGAGGCAACCATGGCCGGGCCAGCTGCCAATTCCGCAACGCGAAGTGCCACAATTGCAGGAAGACTGGGCACATCAAAACCGTCTGCTGGAGCCGACCCTGCGACAATTTACACGAAGTGGAGGCCAACCCCCCAAGTACGAGCACTATCCGAGCCAATAAGAGAAAGACCCCGGGGAGTTTAGTGCAGGCAGTAGAGAACGTCCAATTTTTAAGCCCTAAAGTTAAAATTAAGACTAGAATTCAGGGAGTCGCCTGCGACATGGAGGTCGACTCCGGGTCGGCAGTATCCCTGATTTCCTTGAAGACTTACAAGGAAATCTGCCGGCAGAGTAAAAGGACAATTCCCTTAGAGCCCCCACACTTATAATTAGCGGATTACCAAAAAATTCCCATACAACTAAAGGGTAAAGCCCAAGTATGGGTGGAGTATAAAAAATTCAAGGGGCCCCTGGAAGTCTTAGTAACACAAGGAAATTGCACCAATTTAATAGGGCTAAACTGGTTTAGCCCCCTGGGCATTGCAATCACAGGTGTCAATACTGTACAGGCCTCAAGCCTCGAAGCCGTCTGCAACAAATATGCAGACGTCTTTGACGGCTCGTTGGGAAAATATACAGGTCCACCCATCTCCCTAAACCTAAACCCCACCATACAACCTATTAGGATAAGAGCCAGGAGGGTTCCATTCGCCCTCAAAAAGAAAATTGAGGACGAATTGAAACGCCTCATTAAACTAGGGGTATTAGAACCTACAGAAGGGGGAAGCTGGGAGACCCCCATAGTGACCCCCATTAAACCAAATGGGCAGATAAGACTCTGCGCTGACTATAAAGCCACATTAAACCTAGCGCTAAGTGCCCACACTTACCCAGTTCCAGCGGTGAGAGACGTCATCGCCTCCATCCGCTCCGGCGCCATCTTCGCAAAACTGGATCTCACGCAGGCGTACTTGCAATTGCCTGTAACCAATGAAACCGCGGACGCGCAGACGATCATCATGCACCGCGGGGCATTCAAAGTAAAAAGACTTCAATTTGGCATTTCAGCAGCCCCGGGAATATTCCAAGGCATAATGGAAAAAACTTTGAAAGGGATTCCCGGGGTCTGCCCCTATTTTGATGATGTGCTCATCGCCGGAGAAACAGAAGCCAATCTAGCTGACAGGCTGTCAGCTGTCCTAGACCGGCTCAGAACGGCCAGTCTAAAGTTGAAAAAAGAGAAATGTTCCATAGGGGTTCCCTCGACAGAATTCCTGGGATACAGAATAGATGCCCAGGGCATCCACCCCACTAACGAGAAGCTCAAAGCCATCAAGACAGCACCCAGCCCATCAAGTCCCTCACTGTCCAAGCGGAGATTGTAGCACTCTGTTCTGGGGCAAAGACTGTATTTAAGGCCCTCATAGACTTAATGCTTAGCCAGATGCTTAGCCAGTCTACAGACAGTGCAGAAACTGGGATTGTGAGGGAGTTATGCCAGCCGCTGAAGTTCAAATAGGTAGATGATTTGTGTAATATATGTAAATAGTTATGTTATGGATATTGGTTATGAGGTAAAATACTGTGACAGCCGAACACGCGGGAATTTTGACAGCTGTCAAAATTCCCTCGGCAAAGCGCAGGCGCAAGCCGTTGACAGCTCGTGGCTGTCAAAACAACACAGAGCCGCGAACCACGAGGAAGCTGAGCTGTCAAGAAGACGCGGTGCTGATTGGCGCAGGAAGCACGGCGGGAGAAGACAGGCTGCTGATTGGTTGAACCAACCGGCGGCCAGCTATAAAAGACCTAGCTGTCTGTACCTCATTGTCCGACTCTGAATAAACCTGTTATCGTTAGCCTGCTGTCTCTGAGTGGTCCGTAGCCACTTCACTGGCGACGAGGGTGGGATCCGCTCCCAGAGCTGAAGTCACGGCCAGGGAAGAGAGTTCCCGGCTAGCTGAACGAGCCTCCCAGAGCTGGAGTCACGGCCAGGGAAGAGAGTTCCCGGCCAATAGAGCAAGTCACTGGGAGTTATAACTCCCTCAGCGGAGCGGACCACCGGACCCGGACAGCATGGCCAATTTCGGACGCGTCAGAGAGTTTGACACTCGGCACCCAGAACGTTGGGAGTCGCATCTGGGGCAGGTCGAGGACTTCCTCTTAGTCAGTAAAATCACTGACGACCAAGCGAAGGCGGCCGCGCTCCTCTACATAAGCGGACCCCCGGTCTACGATGCCGCCGTAGGGCTGTTCAGCCCGATGCCGATCGCTGAGGTGCCTTTCGCCGAGCTCATCGACCGGCTCAACAAACACTACATGCCCGCTCGGTCGGAGCTGTACTGGCGGGTTCAATTCGCCCAGCGACGACAGCGGCCGGATGAGGCGGCGAATGACTTCATCGCAGGGGTCCGGCACGCCGCGAGAAGCTGCAATTTCCCGGATTTGGAAGACCGAATCCGGGACCAAATAGTCATCGGCCTGAGAGACGAACGGCTCCAGAAAAAAATCATCGCCAAGCCGATGATGAACCTAGCCGAGGTCTCCCGGGAGATCTTGGCATATGAAGATAGCCATCGGAAAGACCCCACACAATCCCTGGCGGAAAACCGAGGGAGCGTGCACCAGGAAGAAGCGACCCTTAGCGACAGCAAGGACATCGAAACCGCGGACCCGACAGATATCAACGCCCTCCAACGGCAGAACGCAAGGCGACCAAACCGGCGGGGAGACACCTTTGACAATCGGAAGCCGAGAGACCCTATGCCACCGAGAAGGGATCAACGTACCAACTGCGCCAGCTGCGGGGGCAACCATGGCCGGGCCAGCTGCCGATTCCGCAACGCAAAATGCCACAATTGCGGGAAGACGGGGCACATCAAAGCCGTCTGCCGGAGCCGTCCCGGTGGGAACTTACATGAAGTGGAGGCCAACCCCCCAGGTACGAGCCCCAACCGAGCTAAGTGGGGGAAGACCCGGGAAACTTTAGTGCAGACTGTAGAGAAGGGCCCCCTATTAAGCCCAAAGGTAAAAATTAAGCCAAAAATCCAGGAAGTCGCCTGCGATATGGAGGTCGACTCCGGGTCGGCAGTTTCCCTCATTTCATTAAAAACTTACAGGGAAATCTGCCGACGGATCAAAAGGACCATCCCTTTAGAATCCCCACACGTCCAATTAGCTGATTACCAAAAAACCCCCATACCACTTAAAGGGAAAGGCCGAGTTTGGGTGGAGTATAAACACTTCAAGGGGCCCCTGGAAGTTTTAGTGACACCAGGAAACTGCACCAATTTAATAGGGCTAAACTGGTTTAGCCCCTTAGGCATCGGAATCACGGGCGTCAATGCCATGCAGGCCTCAAGCCTCGAAGCCGTCTGCAACAAATATGCAGACGTCTTCGACAGCACACTAGGGAAGTATACCGGCCCACCCATCTCCCTAAAACTAAACCCTAACGTTCAACCGATTAGAATAAGGGCCAGGAGAGTCCCCTTCGCCCTCAAAAAAAGAATTGAGGACGAACTGGAACGGCTCGTTAAACTAGGGGTATTAGAACCTACCGAAGGGGGAAGCTGGGAAACCCCCATAGTGACCCCCATTAAGCCTAACGGGCAGATAAGACTGTGCGCTGACTATAAAGCCACATTAAACTTAGCGCTAAGTGCCCACGCTTACCCAGTTCCAGCGGTGAGAGACGTCCTCGCCTCCATCCGCTCCAGCGCCATTTTCGCAAAACTGGACCTCACGCAGGCGTACTTGCAATTGCCTGTAACGAAGGAGACCGCGGATGCGCAGACGATCGTCACGCACCGCGGGGCATTTAAAGTAAAAAGACTTCAATTCGGCATTTCAGCAGCCCCGGGAATTTTCCAAGGCATCATGGAAAAAACCTTAAAAGGGATTCCCGGGGTCTGTCCCTATTTCGATGATGTGCTCATCGCAGGCGAAAACGAAGCCAACCTAGCTGACAGGCTGTCAGCTGTCTTGGAGCGGTTCAGAGCAGCCGGTCTAAAGTTAAAAAAAGAAAAGTGCTCCATCGGGGTTCCCTCAACAGAATTTCTCTTATACAGAATAGATGCCCAGAAGCCGATTTCCAACCCTTTTTTGCTAGACAACATGAATTGACATCCCATTTAGGCTGCCTCCTATGGGGAAACAGGGTAGTTATTCCGAGCAGAAATACGCAACAAACCCTCAAAACCTTACACGAAGGGCACCCGGGCATGGTAAAAATGAAGTCCCTTGCCAGGAGCTACGTCTGGTGGCCGGGCATCGACAGGGACATTGAAGCGCACGTAGGGGGATGTTACCCATGCCAAGTAACTAGAGGAGACCCGCCCCACGCACCTGTTCACAGATGGGAAACCACCAGAAATCCATGGTCGCGCATCCACCTAGATTTTGCGGGACCAATCCGGGGGCAGAGTTTCTTAATAATCGTAGATAGTTACTCAAAGTGGCTCGAAGTCATTCCCCTCAATAAAACAACGTCAGCCTCCACCATAGAAGCACTGAGGAGGGTTTTCACCACACACGGCCTCCCAGACGTTATAGTTTCCGATAATGGCCCACAATTCACTTCTCGTGAATTTCAGATGTTCGCTTTGAGCAACTCTATTAGGCTGGTAACATCGGCACCATTCAGGCCTGCGACAAACGGATTGGCAGAAATTATGGTGCGATCAACGAAAGAAGCGTTAAAAAAATTCACGGGGGGAAATTGGCATCGTCGCCTCAGCCAATTTCTCCTGGCCCAGCACTCCACACCATGCACGTCGACCGGCAAATCACTGGCTGAACTCAGGTGGGGCAGGAGACTGATAACAAGATTAGACAGACTGCACCCCGACCAAGCAGCGGCAGAACCAGAACCAACCGCCCCACCACGAAGCTTCAGTCAAGGACAATTTGTCTGGGCCAGAAGCTATGTCGGGAAACAAAAATGGATCCAGGGGGTCATAACCCAACAAACAGGGCCCCTTTCTTATCTGGTGCTCACAAGCTCCGAAGGCCAGCTATGACGGCATGTCGATCAGCTGAGAACTCGGAAATCAGAAAATGTGCCGTTTGCAACGGAAGAACAACAACTCGTCGCACCCCCCAATTCCATACTACACCTCTGGACGAGATCCTACCACCTCTGCCGCAGGAGGAAGAGGAGCCGGTCAACCACACACCCCCACGACGCTCCCACCGAACCAGGAAAGCTCCGGCCTACCTCCAAGACTACCAGTGGGAGGGCAACTGGGAAAAGGGGGAGGAAACAATCCAGGGAAGGGGTAAGGGGTGTAATATATGTAAATAGTTATGTTATGGATATTGATTATGAGGTAAAATACTGTGACAGCCGAACACGCGGGAATTTTGACAGCTGTCAAAATTCCCTCGGCAAAGCACAGGCGCAAGCCGTTGACAGCTCGCGGCTGTCAAAACAACACAGAGACGCGAACCACGAGGAAGCTGAGCTGTCAAGAAGACGCGGTGCTGATTGGCGCAGGAAGCACGGCGGGAGAAGACAGGCTGCTGATTGGTCGAACCAACCGGCGGCCAGCTATAAAAGACCTAGCTGTCTGTACCTCATTGTCCGACTCTGAATAAACCTGTTATCGTTAGCCTGCTGTCTCTGAGTGGTCCGTAGCCACTTCAATTTGATAATGGGGGGGGGGGGGGGGTTTGCCACTTCCTACCTGATCGAGACAATGTGCTTGAAGCTAGGGAACCACAAAGAGACCATTTGTGGTCACTCCCAAAATAGCCAAGGCAGTGATTCTGGGCTATCCTGGCTAACCAAGTGGGACCCTAACCCATGCTGGGGAAAGAAAGTGAGGAAGATGGTGATGGAGAAGAAAGGCCCCACCTCCCTAGCAAGAAAGCCAGACAAGCCTGAACCATGGAAAGAAGAAAGCCCTGAGCAAAGCAAACCCGCATCTGAATGGTCAACAGAGCTGTCACCCATTCCGAGAAAATACTGAGATTTAATGGAGGTGTTTAGTGAGAAGGAGTGTGACACCCTGCCCCCTCATTGCCCCACAGACTGTGCCATTGAGATCTTGCTAGGGGCCAAACTTCCAAAGCCCAAGATGTACTCAATGATACTAAGGGAAATGGGGGAGCTGAGACACTATATTGACAAGAATTTGGCTAGGGGCTTTATCCAAGCTGCCAAATCCTGAGTGGCAGCCCCTGTGCTGTTTAAGGAAAAGAAAGATGGGTTGCTGAGATTGTGCATTGATTTTTATGCAATAAACAGTGTGTGTGTGTGTGTGTGTGTGTGTGTGTGTGTGTGTGTGTGTATGTAGAATATGTACCTCCTCCTCCTCATGAAGGATGTGCTAGGCCACTCGGCAAAGGGTAAGGTGTTTACCAAATTAGAGCTGACGTAAGCATACTCCTGAATGAGAGTTAAAGAAGGTGACAAGTGGAAAGCCCCTTTTAACTGCCTGCTGGGATGCTACCAGTTTAAAGTGATGCCTTTTGTCTGCAAGGGGCGCTCACAGTATTCACGCAACTTATTAACAAGATGCTGCATGAGCACCTTGTACAAGGGGGTTCTGGCATACCGGAATGACATCTTCATCTATTCAGAAACAATGGATGAACATGTGAAGCTTGTAAGGCAAGTGTTGAAAAACCTTTGGATGCTAAGTTGTATGCCAAGCTGTCAAAGTGTGAGTTCCATAAGACTAGTCTAGATTACCTAGGCTATAGAGTGTCATGCAAAGGAGTGGAGATGAACCCAGGGAAAGTGAAGTCCATCTTAGAATGGCAAGCCCCACAAACTCTTAAGCAACTACAAAGCTCCCTGGGTTTGCAATTTTTTACTGACAGTTTATTCTGTCCTTTGCAATGATCACCGTGCTGATTACAGAACTGTTGAAAACAGGGGGAGTGGGAGAGAAACCCTGGGTGAACCAGCTGCCTAATTGGACAATGGAATGGCAAGTGACATTTAAGGAAATTAAGAGACTGTTTGCTGCAGAGCCAGTCCTAAAGCACCCCAACCCAGAGGAACCATTTGTAATCCAAGTGCACGATAGTGATGTGGCAGGAGGGGCAGTCCTCCTCCAAAAGAACAAAGAGGGGAAGCTGCAGCCATGTGCGTATATGTCCCAAAAATTGAATGAAACTGAAAGATGGTGGGCAGTGTGGGAAAAAGAACCCTTTGCAGTGTGATGGGCAGTGTTGACTTGGAGGCAATTCCTGGAGGGAAATAAAATCCCTTTTGAAGTATGGGCTGATCACAAAAACCTAAAGGCTTGAGGGCCCCCTACAAACTCTTCCCCAAGCAAGTGAGGTGAGCCCAATACTTCAATAGGTTTAATTTTGAGCTAAAGTACATCGGGGGGGGGGGACTTCCTGGCTAATGCCCTATCCAGCATGCCCAATACAAAAACAATTGAGGAAGTGGTGAATTCCATCATCTCCTCTAACCAGAGAGCAGCCCAAGCCACTGCTAAGCAACAGACAAAGAGGAAAAGCTCTTCCCCTAGTGATGCTTTCACTGAGCAACTGAAACAAGAGTTGCAGATCAATGCATGGTTTGGAGCTCACAGAGGAGAATTGATCCTAAGAGAGGGAGTAGCCTGGAAGAGGGATAAACTGTATGTCCCTGATTGCTTACACGTGCAAGTTTTGCAATGAAGCCATAATGCCAAGCAAGTGGGCCACTTAGGGTTTCTAAAGACTTTGCATCTGGCCAACCACCAATTCTGATGGCCAAAGAGGAAAAAAGACATTGAAAGCTTTGTGAGAAGCTGTGCTGTATGTGCTGCCAGTAAAAGAATGCCAGGGATGAGTCCAGGGCTGCTGCAGCAAGTTGTAAACCCAGCTTGGCTCTGGGAAGAGAAGGCCATGGATTTTATAGTGGAATTGCCCTGAGGGAGGAGCCAAGATGGTGGACAGGCAGCAAAGGCTGTAAAGAGCTCCTCCAAAAGTAAAAGCTTTATTATATTTTTATTTTATTTTATTTTAATTTTAACTTTAACCTATCCATTTTAACCTACCCATTTTTAACCTATTTTAACCCATTTTTAACCTATTTTTAAATCTGTTTTAACCCTTGTTTGGCTTTTTATAATGGTCAAAGACTTTTTTTTATAAAGGATATATACCGTAGAGGCTATCATTGTTTTACCTACATTTTAACAACTCTACAAGCCAGGATTACCAAGAATGGGGAAAAGGAGAAAGAGACACCGTGTTCACTAGGCAGCACAGAGTTTTTCCAAGCCACTTAAGCAGCAGAAAATGGAAGATTTCACTGCAGATAGACAGCCTGCTCCAGTAAGTAACTCATCTGCATGTGACTCATTGGAATGGGATTTATAAACTGAACTTGAAAGCAAACAGCATATAGAACTTTCTGTTTCTTTCACAGAAAATAACTCCCCTCCCTGGAATTCAGCACCCGCTTTTCCTGCACAGAATGGGATAGTAACAAACTTAGTAAGGGAGAATGAAACAGATCTCCTTTCTAGACAATGTTTGGTCACAGCTCAAACCTTAAATTCAATCTACGAACTTTTATCAATTGTCACAAATAAGGTTGACTGCTTGAAAGAGTCTTTTGCAAAGTTTATCAGCAGTCAAACAAACATTGCAGAAGGACCCAGGAGAACACATAATGATAAGACATGGGGTGGCTAATGCAGAAATGGAAACTAGAATAGGCTCCTCTCTCCCTTCTATAAATGAGAGAGGAAAGAATATCCACAAAGAAAACAACACTAGTTCTAGAGGTAACCATTATAACCTCAGTTTACAGACCAACCAGGTTACCTTGCAAATCTACAACAAAAGAAGGAATAGAGGATATTGGACTGATAGAAAAGCTGTTAGGCAGTCTCTGAGGCAGCTGCTCTGCTGCGAGTATACTCAGATTGATTTATTACATGCAAAGTGGCTGCCAGCAAGAAGGCAATGTATGTGAACTTTGTTATCCTTCAAGCAGTCCATAATTCCCTCAATGCTTTTTAGAATGAAGCACTTCCTGAGCAGTTTTTCAATATTTCCAATACCTGTCTTCCACTCAGGGAACTTGCACCCACTCCTGGTCCAGTCTCTCCATGAGGGAACTGTTGCTTTAAATCCAAGTGGCAACAGACCTCATACTGATAAATTTGAAGCATGGGCAGCTGAATCAACCTTGAGAAAACAGAGAAGTGATCCACAAACAGTCACTGATTCTGCTGAGGGTGTGCCAGAAGAAATGTTGATAGACTTTAACGATATATTGCCAGAACCTGAGCAAGCTAATTATACAGAGACTGGATGATTTAAAAGAAGCATTGACAATAACTGCTCGATCAAATGTATCAAATAACAATTATAACTATCCTCCAACAAGTGTCCCTATGGAGAACTTGAACTGACTATATGAAGGCCAGTGCAGGAAAAACACTTTAAATATCATGTTATGGAATGTAACTGGGTGGTATTGTTTCAGAGGCCTCAATCGCTCTGATCCTCTGAAAGGTAAGGATATTATATTGGTGCAAGAGACTTGGACTATTGAAGATCTCCTGCTTAATGGCTATTATTCATATAAGCTGGAAGCAAGGCCAGGCATAGGCCTAGGGAGACTGAAAGGAGGACTGGCTATATTTATTTCTACCAATTTGAGAGCAGAGTCCACGTTTATTACCCCTTTAAACCATTCAGCTATGGCCCTTCTCAAGTGGGACTCACTCCTGCTTTTGATAATTAATATTTATCTCCCTCCTTCACTAAGAAAAGCTGAAACCACTGCTGTATGGCTGGAGTTGGAACACTACATTAATAAACAACCCATGGAACACCCAAATGCCAGGGTCCTACTAGGGGGAGACTTTAATGCCAGATTGGGACCATATGATTATACATTATTCATGAAACATCATCAATAACCATCATTGAAGGTCCCTATATAAACCAACGCCCCCCTCATACAATTCTCTAAAGACATTAGAGCTAACTATGCTGGCCTCTGTCCTGCCAAGTTGCCAAATAAATTTAACTTCTTCATATCTAACGGCTCATGGCCTGGTAACTATTCTGGCAAGTTTACATTCATGGCAGGGTCCAAAACTAGCACGATTGACTACATCTTAACTTCTATGGACTTAGTACATTATATAGAAAATTTTGAAGTCCTGCCTTACCTAGAAAATGATCGTCTTCCTCTGTGTATACACATGAAGCCCATTATTAGGCAGATACCTTGGAGCAATCTCTACAGCCAGCCTAACAAAATGTCGGGTCAAATGGACTCAATAACTTGATCAGAAGGTAAGGAGAACCCTAACAGAGGATAATTTTCAAAAAATCTGCACAGCCTTTGAATTAGCGTGAGGGAAGACCAAGAGACAGCAGGCATGGTTCCAACGGTTTATTAGGGATAACACCTCGGCGGGGGCACCGCTGGGATTCCCTGTTATTTATACAAGAACTTGTGTAAGCAACAACCAATCGTTGAGTGGCGTTCTCCCGCCACGTGGCGGCAGCCAATCAGGCGCGGCTAGCTGTTGATACCCGTGAGCTGTCAATGAGCTGCACCTCTGACCAGCTGGCAACTGCTGACAGTTCAGTTGCTACTGCGCATGCGCGGTCCTGGCAACTTTGACAGCTGTCAGTGAGCTGCGCCTGTGCGGTAGCTTGACAGCTGTCAAAGTCGGCTGCTCGCTGCGTTTGCACGGAAGGAAAGCGGCAGCCCGTTTGACAGCTGTCAGCAGGCTGCCGCGTTTCTCCTCACGAACGTGTGGGAGAAGTAACCAGTTAAACGTCCCATTTAACAGTTGATATATAACAGCCTTTATATCAGCCAACCCAACTCAAGATTTATTAGAACTATATAAAAGTTTAGTTTATGAGCTACAACCATTATTAGCACATGACCAAAATTTCTCAGTTAAGAGGTCCTGTACCACCTCCAAAAGAGACGTGGTGGCTCAGTGGGTTAAGACGCTGAGCTTGTCGACCAGAAGGTTGGCAGTTTGGCGGGTCGAATCCCGAGTGCCGCGTAGCAGAGTGAGCGCCTGTTACTCGTCCCAGCTTCTGCCAACCTAGCAGTTCGAAAGCACATAAAAATGCAAGTAGAAAAATAGGGACCACTGCGGTGGGAAGGTAACAGCGTTCTGTGCGCCTTTGGCGTCTAGTCATGCCGGCCACATGACCACGGAGATGTCCTCGGACAAGCGCTGGCTCTTCGGCTTTGAAACGGAGATGAGCACCGGCCCCTAGAGTCGGAAACGACTAGCATGCATGTGCGGGGGAACCTTTACCTTTTACCACCTCCAAACCATGGTTTGATAAGGATTGTGTAGAAGCCAACAAAGCCCTAACTTGGCATACAAGGAGTACAAAAGCGAGACTGGATATGGCAATAAAGCAATTCTTAAACAGTTACTTACACTTAAAAAAAATTCAA
This sequence comes from Daboia siamensis, assembly GCA_024449315.1. Lineage (NCBI taxonomy): Eukaryota > Metazoa > Chordata > Lepidosauria > Squamata > Viperidae > Daboia > Daboia siamensis. The sequence continues at coordinate 52,584 of JAKJMR010000744.1, read as the reverse complement.
GCAATTGATTGCATTCAAGAAGAGACAAAACACAAGGTATTCCTAGGAACAGCTCATCATGGCAGCAAAGCAAAAGAACTCCTCTTTATTTTGGAGTCTAATAGCTTGCCAGGCTGAAAGACTCTATACCTCATTAGACTGTCATATATCTCCTATAACCTGGGAACTTCATTTTTGGAGAATGTATGAACACCCCTCCAGCAAGAGTACAAAGTCTATAATGAAGGTTTTATCTGAGTTGCCTCCAGTTTCAGAGTCTGAAATTAAATCCCTCGTTGGCCAACTCAGGATCAGGAAGGCTCCAGGAGCTGACTTCATTTCGCCCCAATTAGTAAAGAATAATTTGGAGTGGTGGATACTCATCCTGGCAGCGCTATTCACCTATATTGACTCCACCAGCCATGTCCCAGAGGATTGGGGCTCGGCAATTGTGGTCCCAATTTATAAAAAGGGTAGGAGAGACAACCCTGCCAACTACAGACCAATACGTCTGCTAAATATAATCAGCAAACTCTATGCCAAACACTTTCAAGATAAATTAAAAGAGTGATTGCTGAAGAACAAGCTGGGTTTAGAGAGGGGAGAGGCACCATAGATCAGTGCTTAGTTCTTCATCATTTGATTGAAAAAATATGCATCAGATAGACCTGTATCATTATACACTGCCTTTAAAGATCTTAAGGCAGCTTTTGACACAGTTACAAGGACTAAGTTATGGGAGAAGCTGGAAGCTGCCTCAATCGATCACAGACTTCTCCATCTGTTATGTGCCTTACATACCAAAACATCCCTCAAGGTGAGGTGTAATATGCAAGGGTCTCTCTCGAGTTCAGTTGAAACTCAAAAGGGGGTTAAACAGGGGTGCATTTTGGCCCCATTGCTCTTCAGGTTTTTACATAAATGATATGGTAAAATGGTTAAATAATCCAAATTACCACCCCCCAAAATAGGTGACTGAAGCATTGCTCTGTTGCTCTATGCAGATGATGCTGTGATTCTCTCCAGCACTCCAGTTGGCCTTAAATGAGCCTTGTGAGCCCTTGTCCAGTATTGCAAATATAATAAACTGGACATAAATTATGAGAAAACAAAGGTTATGGCTTTTGCAAAAAGGCCAAAATGGTCCACATGGTATTTAAACAGCCACAAAATAGAGCAGGTAACCAGCTTTAAGTACCTAGGTGGTCATCCATGTCACTGGCTCACAAAAAGCCAATGGAGAATATGCGGCTGCCTCTGGCCAATGATCAGCAAATGCCATTCTTAAATTTTTCCGCACAAAGGGAGGACACTATGTTCCAGCTGCAATTAATCTCTTTCTGGCCAAGTCACTAGCACAGCTTCTCTACAGGACTTTGCTTGGACCCTCACTTCATGTTTTACACCACTGGAAAAAGTTCAATTCAAATTTATCAGAACAATTCTCCAGATGTCGTGCTGTGTCCCTAATGCACTTCTGTGCCTGGAGACAGGATTGATAAAAGTTGAAGCAAGAATCTGTGTAGCTTCATTAAATATATGACTAAGGCTTAATTGCTTTCTGCAAGGCCTTGCTCCATTAATTCTACAAGATAAATTCTCCTCTTCGTGGATCAAGGCAGTCGAGTCCAACCTTGCCAAACTAGGCTTCTCTTTAGCCTCAATTCTCAATTTGGACTACGATCAAGGAAAACAAATCTTGTGTCAAAGGGTAGAGGACATCGAGAGGCAAGCGGACTTAGGTACAGCCAGTGCTTTTTTTCTAAAAAAAAAAGGTGCCGGAACTCTCATCTTGGCGGGCGCAGGAGGTGGGGGTGGGGGGAGGCGGTGCTGCTGCAGTCACAGGTGCGAAGGATGTTGGAGGCGGGCTCCCCTCCCTGGGGCCGGAGCCAGCGCAGCTGGTGCTGTGGGAGCAACAGAGCCCACTGTATATGGTGGGGCTGTGCAATGCAGGCAGCGGAGGTGGTGCGGGCCAGGCGATGTTTTAATCTTATGATTTTAAAAATATATCTTTTCTATTGTAAGTTTCCCCAAACCTCGCCATGTGGATTGCATACAAATATTATATAATTGGTAAATAAAGGTAGAACATATGTTAAATATACATCAAATGATAATATGCTTCCCTACAAAGTCAATTCTTGCTCAATGACAGACCAAGGAGTTAACTCGGAAAGGCAAGAGGAAAATCTAGAAGAGGTCTGTGCAGCTCTTCAACATCTTCATCAATGATTTGGATGAGGGGATAGATGGGGAACTCATCAAATTTACAGACAACACCAAGCTGGCAGGAATAACCAATACTCCAGAAGATAGGGTTAAGATACAGGAGGATCTGGACAGACTCGAACAGTGGGCACTATCTAACAAAATGAAATTCAATTGTGAAAAAACTAAGGTTTTACATTTAGGCAGGAAAAATCAAATGCACAGGTATAGTATAGGTGGTACCTTGCTCAATAGTAGTAACTGTGAGAGAGATCTCGGAGTCCTATTGGACAATCACTTAAATATGAGCCAGCAGTATGCTGCAGCTGCCAAAAAAGTCAACACAGTGCTAGGCTGCATTAACAGAGGGATAGAATCAAGATCACGTGAAGTACTAATACCACTTTACAATGCCTTGGTAAGGCCACACCTGGAATATTGCATCCAGTTTTGGTCACCACGATGTAAAAAAGATGTCGAGACTCTAGAAAGAGTACAGAGAAGAGCAACAAAGATGATTGGGGGACTGGAGGCTAAAACATATAAGGAACGGTTGCTGGAATTGGGTATGTGTAGTTTAATGAAGAGAAGGGTGAGGGGTGACATGATAGCAGTGTTCCAATATCTCAGGGGCTGCCACAAAGAAGAGGGAGTCAAGCTATTCTCCAAAGCACTTGAAAGCAGGACAAGAAGCAACGGATGGAAACTAGTCAAGGTGAGAAGCAACCTAGAACTAAAGAGAAATTTCCTGACAGTTGGAACAACCAGTGGAACAACCTGCCTCCAGAAGTGGTGAATGCTCCAACACTGGAAGTTTTTAAGAAGAGACTGGCCAGCCATTTGTCTGAAATGGTTATTGATGCTTGAGCAGGGGGTTGGACTAGATGATCTCCAAGGTCCCTTCCAAATAATAATAATAATAATAATAATAATAATGATAATGATAATGATAATGATAATAATAATAATCTTGTAGAAAGGAAAGGCCCACACTGATAAATTAAAAATCTTTGTGGTCTGCAAAGGAATGCTGGTGGGCTAATCAATGATTTGGTGACTAGAGGAGCATCTACAATGTTGGAGCTTGTGGTCATGGTAAGCCATGGAGGCACTAGGCAACATGACTTTCAGGACAGTGGTGGTGATTTTATTACTTTTTTTAAAAAAAGTCTGTGCTCTGTCCAAGGGTGCTTGGTAGGCTGCATGTACAGGCCTGGTCTAGAATTTATTTTGAAGCATTCAACTATCTAGAGCAGGCATGTCAAACTCATTTTGTTTGAGGCAACTTTTTATAAAAGAATTGCCATTTGTTTTAATAAAATAATTTAAATCAATTTTTCACTTGATTTCAAATTAAATGAATGAGATTTTTTTTTAGTACAATTGCCAAATGCAATAAACTGGTTTTAGGTATATGTTACTGGAAGGAAAAAGCAATCCCTGTTGCGTTACTGATCCCAGAGAAACATTTGCATGTATGCAGGTATCCTTAGGGTGCCATAGTTATGGATGAGAAATATTGGTTGCAAAGTTGGCATTTCTGGATGTAATACAGATATTTTGAACTTATTTTTGTTTCTTTGCATGTTTGATATTTTTAAAAAGGCATATGCTACTGACTACGCTTATGCACATATGTAACATGATCACTGCTTGTCCAAAATTTTACTCTACAGATAATACCCCCAGAAATTATTTTAGCCTTTTTAATAAATGTTGTTATTGATGTTAAACTCACCAGGCAAAACATCATATATTGTTATGTATATAGTAAGTTAATTATTTAAAGACTGAAGTGCAACATAACTAGATTCTAAATAATCTATTTTTCAAAACACACAACAGTCCAAACAGTAAAAGTAAAGTCCAAATTAAGAATATTTCATTCTTAAGAATTATTTAGATTCAAAATAGTTTTCAAGAGTGTAGAAAAGATACTATTTTTTTTCTAGAATCAGCTAAATTAGACATATTACATTGAGAAAAATGTTTCTCATTTCTTTCCTGTTACCTTTGATTTCATTGCAGAGATGTTAACATTAGAAATAGAATATTTTGTTATCTAATTTTACCTTCCAAAAGACAGAAGCAGATGAAAAATGCAAGGTTCCTTCCTGTTGGCTTTTCTGAATTAGCTGTTTTAGATTCTAAAAGTTTAGTTCCTAAAGAAGTAATCCTGTAAATAATTTTAATGTCCTCCTCTAGTGCAGGCTCTTGTATGACTCATGGACTTCAACTCCCAGAATTCCTGAGCCAGCATGGCTCAGCTTGGAAACCTCTCCCTTTCCCCTCAGCATGGCTGGCTCAGGATTTCTGGGAGTTGAAGTCCACGAGTCATAAAAAAGAGCCAAGATTGCTAGCCCTGCAATAGGCTTAAGAAAACCAATAAGGGAGCTGGGTTGTTTGTTTTTGTTTTTTTGTTTTTGCAAAAAAAAAAAAGGTTCCAGAACACTGTTCTGAGCGTTCTATGAGAAAAAAAGCCCTGGGTACAGCTCTGCTGTTTCTGGCTCCAGACTCTCTTAGATACGTGGTTACACCTGCCAGGTATCTTAGTCAGTTGGGGTCAGTAAACCACCGGAAAGCATTCTCGCTTGCACAGTGCCATGTGTTTCCATCGGCCGTCCTGTATGGCAAGTATAAAAAGACACCACTGTCTGAAAGATTCTGCTCCTGTGGCTCAGGAGAGGTGGAGACCATTGGACACATACTCCTTCAAGGTTCTTTTTATAGAACTATTCAGAAAAACCACATCCTCCCCATAATTGATAGGTAACATGGTTGTTTGGAAAGTATTTATCTCCAGTGTCTGCTTAAGGATAAGCAGGCAGTGATCACGGCGCAGGTGACTAGATTCTGTGCAGCAGCATTGGGGATTCACCAGAAATATAAATTGTTGCTATATGTTGCTACAGGGCTAATAGAAACTTACTGGGCTGGTAGAAAAACATAACTCAAGGAAATAGAAACTTATTGGAGAAACGAAACTGTATCTTTACAGTATGTGCTAATGGAGAAGGACGATGTGTCTCCAGCTAATGTAACCATTGCAAGTAGATAAGATACATAATATGCCGCACAAACTTTCTGCATGACGCCACTGCAACCAATAAAAGGGGGTGCGTAGATTACTCTGTGCGCTCTCACCCTGAGGAAAGATTGTGTCCGTGTCTTTCTTGTACCATGCAGGTGCGAGGTCCGGTGGTCAATTAGAGACCACTGTTCATCACCAGACTCATCCCGCTGAGGATCCCGGCAAGGAAACGTGTCAACTGGTGACCCCGACGTGATTCTGCAAAAGAAACTTTTCACGGCGTGAGTTCTGTCTAGAACTGCGCTGCCCTGACTCCCATATTACGCACCTGGCAAAGGCAAGCGCATCGTAAGTATGGGCTCCTCACTCTCCAAAGCTCTGTCCAAGCACGCGGATGAGCTTCATTCTTTAGTCAGGAAGGCAAATGTCTTGCAGAAAGTTAACGGCATTACTGTTTACCCTCTTTCTCGAAAGTCTATTGTCTTCTTTCTTAACTATTTGACTATTCATGAACCTCCCCGAGCTCCAACTGACATTATGTGCACATGGTGTGCCATAATGGCTGCAATTAACACTCTCTATCCTTTGTCCAAATCAGACCCACATTCTTCTTCTAAGCCTGAACCTGACCCTGAACCCATTTCTTCTTCTCCTGATTCCTCACAACTTTACCCTGTTCTCAAGCCACCTCCCTACAATCCTTCCCCACCCGATCTTCCTTCATCTCCACCCGTGAACCCTCCGCCTCTTCGAAACACTTTTCAAGAAGCTCTTGCCTCTGGAAAAATTTCTCCAGATGATCTCTCTTGTTTTCCTATGAAAGCTGTTTCTAGTTATGGCATTCAATCTAACTATGTGCAAGGATTTTTAATAAGTATAGGTAACGCTTATACCATGTGTTTGATTGATTGGAAATCTATAGGTAACATGGTTTTGACTCCATCACAATATGTTGTTTGGGAATCTGAATAAAAAAAAAGGTGTAAAAAAAATTTTTTTTCTTGCTGGGCTACCTCAAGGAGTCAATAGAGATGAATTATTTGGAACAGGGCAATTTGTAACAGCCACAGAACAAGCAGATTCTCCTAGAGACGCTTTTTCTGTCATAACAGAAGCTGCATTGTCTGCCTTTAAAAAAGTGGATGATAGCACTTCAAAACCAAAATTATCTTTTTCAAGAATTTTTCAGGGCCCTAATCAGCCCTATGCGGAGTTCGTCGACCAACTCCAACAAGAAATTGCAAGACAAATTGACAATGAATATGCTCAAACTGAATTGATATTGAAATTGGCTTATGAAAATGCTAATAGGACTGCAAAAAATTATTAAAACCAATGGGAGCATTGCAGCTAGGACTCCCAAATCCAAATTTAATTCCTGTCAATTATGATCTTGTAGTAATAGACCTCAAAGATTGTTTTTTCTCCATCCCTTTACATCCCTCTGATAGATTGCTCTTTGCTTTTACTGTGCCTGAATATAACAATAGCAAACCCACTCAAAGATTTCAATGGAAGGTTTTACCTCAAGGCATGCTTAACTCCCCTACCATATTAGCTCTTGATATGTTTTCCTCTCAGCCTGTCAACATAATAACAGATAGTTTGTATGTTTCACAAATTGCTGTTCACATTTTTGACGCCTATCTGTCTCCCTCTATCTCTCCCTCTCTTTTGACTTTGTTACTTCAACTTCAGTCTCTAGTGCAGCTTCGAAAGTATCCTTTGTTTGTAGCACATATTCGTAGTCATCAACATCTCCCTGGATTTCTTTCTGAAGGGAATCATATGGCCGATGAAGCTTGTAAACTTTTTCCCATTATTGTGAAAACTCCTCAGCCTGCCTCTTTAACTGCTGCTCAAAGCCATGACTATTTCCATCAGAACAAAAAAGCTTTGGTCAAGCAATTTGGAATTTCACACGCTGAGGCAACAGCTATTATACAACAATGCCCCACCTGCAGCCTGCAAGCAAAGGCTGTCCCACAAGGGGTTAATCCTAGAGGCACTGAATCCTGTGAAAACTGGCAAATGGATGTCACTCATTATGCTCCTTTTGCCCCTTGGAAATATATTCATGTTTCTGTAGACACCTTTTCTGGCTTTATCATGGCTACCCCTCAGACAGGAGAAACTACCAAACAAGTTATCAATCATTGTATTCGTACCTTTACTGTGCTGGGCTGCCCTAAGACCCTAAAAACAGACAATGGTCCTGCCTACACCAGCTCTCAATTTGCTCAGTTTTGCCATCAATGGGCTATTGTTCACAAATTTGGCATTCCCTTTAACAGCCAAGGGCAAGCCATAGTTGAACGGGCCAATCAAACGCTAAAAATAGCCCTTCAACGCTATATTGGATCCAAGAATTTATCTCCTAGTTTGCAAATCTTTCAGAATGTTTTAAATATATGTCTTTATACTTTGAATTTTCTTAACCTCTCAGGCTCCCCTCCCGTAACCGCCGCCTCACGGCATTTTTCCAAGCCCTCTCTCTCCTCCCCCAGACCGCTTGTCTATTACAGGCACCTCCCGGATCCCGCCTGGAAAGGACCTGCTGAACTTATCACCTGGGGACGTGGATACGCTGCTATTCAGCTCCCAGATCGTGTGCTATGGGTTCCAGGTCGCTGTGTCCGTCCATTCCACTCTAAGGACAAAACAGCACAAGGGGAATCCTCACCTGATGTGTCTTCATTGTTCCTGTCCCTGCGGATGTGACTGCTGTTATTGGTGTGCCAACTGTCTTCAAATTCACCTCCACTGTCCAGGCGTCCTGTTCTTTTGCCTTGAACATGTCTCCCAAATTGACATGTCTCTTGCGGATGAGCTGCGTAACCTGGCAGATGACTCTTGACTTTGTTCCTGCCATGTTTCTTGTCCTTTTTCACACACCCCTCATGTTGTCTGCCACCAAGATTGATCACCGCTCTTATAACGTTACTTGGACAGTCAAAGACTCATATGGCTCTATTTTAACTTCTGCTTCTAACTATACTCGTGTTGATTCCTATTTTCCCTCCTTGACCTTCGATTTTGTTGAACATTTTCTATATTCAACGCAAGGTTTTCCTACCTCCTTCTTCCCCTGTAGGTCCAAACTCTAACAACATTCAATCGTCGTTTTTACAACCTCTGTCGTCAGGAAACAATCCACTTGTTTCACTTGTAGCTTCCTCCCATGCTTTACTTAACAACTCTCTCAATTCCTCTCTGTCACAACATTGTTGGCTCTGTCTTTCTTCTAAACCTCCCTTTTATGACGCTGTGGTCTCCTCTGAACCTATTGCTAATTCCACTTCTGACACTGCTTGTCGCTGGCAAAATAGTTCACTTACTATCACTGCTATAATAGGTCAAGGCTGCTGCCTTGGCATGGTTCCTGTAAATTATAGTCAATATTGCTTAAATAGCTTCTCCACTAACTCTGCTTCTTGTCAATTGTATCTTTCTTCTCCTCGTTCACAAGTCTCTGGATTGCATCAAATGTTTACCACCTCCAACGTCAACATTTCCCCTCGCTTAACTGGGCAATATTTTATTCCTGGCAATAACTCTGTGTGGGCTTGCTCTACTGGCCTGACTGCTTGTGTTTTTGGTACTCTTCTTCTACAGCACAATGCTTTTTGTATTCAAGTGCAACTTTTGCCAAAGATAGATATATATGACTCTGAGGATTTTATCAACATTTTAGAACCTCGACAATACCACCTGCGGCCCAGACGGGAAGTTGTCACCGCCTTAACACTCTCTGTGCTCCTGGGGTTAGGCGCAGCTGGAGCTGCAACGGGTGTATCGGCCTTGGTCATCAATGACAACCACATGCGACAACTCAGTGCTTCCATCGATGAAGACCTCAGACGCATTGAAAAATCTATTGTTGCTTTGCAGAATTCTTTGACTTCTCTTTCTGAAGTAGTATTACAAAATCGCCGTGGTTTGGATCTTTTGTATTTAAGACAGGGTGGTTTGTGTGTTGCTTTAAAAGAGGACTATTGCTTTTATGCTGATAACTCTGGGGTAGTATTAGATTCTATGAACGAACTTGATCAGCGTTTACAAGAAAGAAAGAAAGATCCTCTCAACATTTATGGTATCAAGAAATGTTTAATTTTTCTCCTTGGTTAACCACTTTGCTTTCTGCAATAGCCGGACCTCTCCTCCTTCTTCTTTTGGCATGTACTATTGGGCCATGTGTATTAGGCAAAATATTAACATTTTTGAGAAACAAATTAGGTCAAATTGACTCAGACTTAACCTCAAAACAAGATCAAATTAATGCCCTGATGGCACAAGCCAATGCCACTGAAAAACAGGCACTCCTTCATTTCTCCTCGGACACAGATTCTGACTCTGACAATGATATCATGAGTGGCGCTGTCAAAGGAGACCCATGGATTCTTATGGACTTGCTCAAGGATGCACCAGAGGGTGTCTCCTGTGAGTAACAGTAGGATAGTGGCTCTCTCAGCCAAATAAAATAAAAACAGAGGAGATGTTGCTATATGTTGCTACAGGGCTAATAGAAACTTACTGGGCTGGTAGAAAAACATAACTCAAGGAAATAGAAACTTATTGGAGAAACGAAACTGTATCTTTACAGTATGTGCTAATGGAGAAGGACGATGTGTCTCCAGCTAATGTAACCATTGCAAGTAGATAAGATACATAACATGCCGCACAAACTTTCTGCATGACGCCACTGCAACCAATAAAAGGGGGTGCGTAGATTACTCTGTGCGCTCTCACCCTGAGGAAAGATTGTGTCCGTGTCTTTCTTGTACCATGCAGGTGCGAGGTCCGGTGGTCAATTAGAGACCACCATTCATCACCAGACTCATCCCGCTGAGGATCCCGGCAAGGAAACGTGTCAATAAATAATCATTTTAGATCTTTTTAATAATCTTTTATAATTACTTTTATTATGTGTTTTATCCAGTTTTAGACTATACTCAACGTATTTTTATTGTCAGGTCAGTATGATTCAGTTTTTCTGAAGCTAGCTAGTTTTTGATATACTATCTGTAAAACTAGGCAGACCTTGGTCACCCATTGATTATATCATTAATTGTAATATATTGCTATGTCCTCTTGTAAAGGTTCTGTTTATTTTGTTTTATTTTGATGTTTAATTTATGTGTTGACCTTTGGCTGTAATAAATTGATTGATTGATTGATTGATAGTAGAATTGCCCAAGAGTGAGGGGAAGATCATGATTTGGACTATTGTGGCCCTGTTCTCCAAGCAAGCCTATTTTGTTGCATGCCCTGGACTCCCTTCAGCCCAGAAGCTGGCAAAAATGTTCCTGCAGAACATCTACCACCTGCATGGGGTGCCCAAATGCATTATTTCAGACCGAGAAGTTCAGTACACTGCTAGGTTCTGGAGGGAGTTCGTAAAGATAATTTGGTCTTCCCAGGGGCTTAGTTCAGCTTTTCATCCGAGTACCAAAGGGGCCACAGAATGATCCAATGGAATGGTGGAACAGTACCTGTGTTGCTATGTAAATTACCAACAGTCTAACTGGGCAGGACTCCTGCCATTTGCTGAGGTGGCATACAATAACGCGGTGCATAGTAGCACAGGATTCACTCATTTAAAGTGGCTGCTGGGGTAGAATTCATGCCCATGCCAGAATGCCCTCAAGAGCCCCCCCCCCTTATCAGTGGCCAGGATGAGACCAGTTGAAAGGAAGGCCCCCACGCTATCATGGTGGGAGGTGAAGAGTGTTACAAAATAAAATGAATTTTAGACTCTAGAATACCTAGAGGGAGATTACAATACTTAGTACAGTGGAGAGTCTATCCGATCTCAGAAGCGAGATGGACAAAAGCTCACCACATTAAAGCAGATCGCTTAGTAACCAAGTTCCATACTAAGTACCCCCCCCAAAAGCCAGAACCACCAGGATAAGGGTTATTACAGAAATTTGAACTTATTGTTTTCCAGTTTCCTTTCGAGTTTTAGGGGGTGCTGCCTGTCAAGCCTCACAAAGTGATCAGGCTGGTCCAGACATAACTGCTTCATAACTTGTCAACAGTTTGGTGGGAAGAGGGTGGTTGGAATGTGAGTTGTTAGCACCTGCTGGCTACATCGTGAGAGACAAGGACACATGGAGAGATGTTTATTGAAGATTGTGGGTTCTCTCAGAACAACTGCCTAAGTTGCAATTGGACAATGTGACCTGCATGAAGGTTTCTATTCTTTTAATATGGCAAATTAGGTGCAAAAACTTCAAAGCTGGTTTTCACTTTCATCCATGCCAAAAAGGTGTTTGCATTAGAGATCTAATCATCTCAGCTGTATTTACTTCATTGGGTTCATCAGTCAGAACCATGACACTCCTTTGGGATGTTTAAGAGGTCTGAGATTTCTATATCAGCTTTCACAATAGCGATTTTCCTCTACTGTTGGCAGGATTTATTAACTCATTTGTTTTTGAAAACCCAGGCAACATATTTTTTCCAATTATCACACTGCTGGGTTCCTGTCACCATCACCATTACCATTATCCTCCTTTCAATTTTTTTTGTTTCCTTCATTTCATTTTGGTAAAACTGGAGGGCAGGAAGGAAAAGTCTTTCAGTTTCACTGTTCATGTTTTGTAATTCTTCTGATTAAAACATTGCTGTTTGGAAAAGTGCTGTATCTTAATCCTTAGGTTGGTTTCAGGAAATAGTTCCATGTGACAGGAACAGGATTATTTGGTTATTTAAAGTAATTTTTAAGGAAACAGAGAAAACTTTACCACACTATTGAGCAAGCTGAGAATGGTTTCCAGATAAAACAAACAATAATTTAAAAAACAATAGCCCGGTTTCTAAGAGTTGCATAATGCTATGGAAAAGGGTTTGCAATAATATTTAAATAATATTAGTAAAGATTTTCATTAAAATCATCTCAAGTGCTAAAGATTAAATGACAGGAACATGATGCAGTGGGGAAAAGAGTATTGTTTGTCTGCTGCTTCACAGCTCAATCTTTCATATATGCAAGCCCTTTTTTAAGTATTGGGCTGTTTTGGATAATAATAATAATAATAATAATAATAATAATAATAATAATAATAATAATAATAACAACAACAACAACAACAACAAAACAACAACAACAACAACAACAACAACAACAACAACAACAACAACAA
>JAKJMR010000744.1:16617-40208 GCA_024449315.1 Daboia siamensis | reverse complement strand
AATAATAATAATAATAATAATAATAATAATAATAATAATAATAATAATAATAATAATTTTATTTGTATACCGCCCTTCTCCCGAAGGACTCAGGGCGGTGAACAGGGCAATAAATACTAAAATACAAAGATACAAAAGATAAGAAAAAATTAAACAAAATGCCCAATGCCTTACAACAATAAGTTAAAATACATTAAAAGCAATAATAAAACCCAAACCCATCAGGCAAGGCCGGCTTGTTCAAACAAGTAGGTCTTTAGATCCCGTCGGAAGGAGCGAAGGTCGGGCGCCATCCGGAACTCAACCGGTAAACGGTTCCACAAATCCGGCGCATCCACAGAGAAGGACCTCCCCCTGGGGGCCACCAGACGGCATTCTCTGACCAGTGACACCCTGAGGAGGCCCTCTCTGTGGGAGTGCACTGGGCGGAGGGAAGTTGATGCCGGCCACAGGTGCTCCCTAAGGTACTCTGGACCCATGCCATGTAGGGCTTTAAAGGTCATTACCAGCACCTTGAATCTCACCCGGAAGACAACTGGAAGCCAATGCAGCTCACGGAGCAAAGGTGTAACATGGGAGTATCGGGAGACTCCCAGCACGACTCTCGCGGCTGCATTCTGCACCAGTTGGAGCCTCCGAGTGGTCCTCAAGGGCAGCCCTTGAGGGACAACTTTAGCAGTTTTCTAGAAAAAAATCCAAAAACAAAACAAAACATGTTTTTGGAATCAGAGCAAGTCAACTACATTATAAATTCAACCAATTTTGATTCTAACATTTTCTTTAATATTATAGGAAACAAGATCTTTGATGCTTGGGAGGTTGCTAGTGAAAATGCTGGGGCTCTTGCTTAGCTTCTTTCTTTAGGTTTTGAAATGTTCTCTAACATGTATGCTCTAGCACAAGGGTGGGGAATCATGGCTCTTTTAGGACTTGTGGACTTCATCTTCCAGAATTCCTGAGCCAGCCTTTGTCTTTCCTTTTGATTTGCAGATATAATTTGTCATACTTAAAACAATTACTAGTAAATTAAGGGTTAAATATTTAAAGATAAAGAGAATTAGAATGCTGTACAAACTTGGCAAATGAGATACTTGTTTTGTAATAAGGAAGGAATTACAGTAAATATGGACCCTTGAGAATATACAATCACCCAATATTTGCTTAGTTTCATGTTAGCTCCACTAAAAACAACACAAAGAAAAGATTTAGGAATTATTTACCAATGATTGCATATGCTCAAATATTAGTCATATTTGATGTCTTCCTGGATACAGTGAAATATATCTTAGGAAATATTCTTATTTAATTCTTTCCATGAACGTCACAGACTACTTTGAAACTTGAAGAAACATTTTATTCTTCTGTATTATGTTTTTCTTCAGTGTATGCATGATGGCAAACTCATTTCTCCTTGCAAGATTAAATACCAATAGTCAGTTTTATGCAATACATGCATACCCTTAAATTGTCACAGTCTGGCCTATGCACATTCAGTAGGCTGAAATGCAAGCATGGATACCAATGTATAATGTCAATTTATTAATCCTAAACATGGAGTAGCTTTAAATGGAATTTATTTCTTTGAAAAAAAATAGGTGATTTAAACGTGTCATTATATATACAGGTATTTTGCTGCAATATTTGACATCTCAGAATGCCTGTTGGAAACACTGTATAGTAAAAGTTGGCTACCTGTGGCCCATTTTCCGTATTATATTCTTATTGCTTTCTCCCTCCCATCCTTTAGAAATGAAGTGAGACCCACAAATGGACAAAGTATTGATGTGAAATTCAGAAATACTTCAATTTAATCCAACTTATTTTAGAAACAATCCAGCTTGACAATTCCTGGTTTCAGAGCAAGATATGGAAAACCAGAGCTCCATAGGCAAAACATTTTTATTTTTCACTAAATGTTAATTGAATTTTCAGGCAAGGGACTAAATCATATTGAACCTTATCAAGGTAATATTTAGAAGCTAACCAGCTGATGTAATGTGAGATCTGAGATGTATGATGTAATGTTGGGAATGACTCAGCAAAGGTCTATGTCCCTTTAAGAGCCAGCTGGGTCTGTGTCTCTTTAAAAGCTTTGTATAAAAGGAAGGCTCTACTGCTGTGTTATCTCTCTTCCATTTTCTGCTGTAACTGCTGTGTGTTAGAACCTGCTGTATTAGCATGTGTATGTATATTGTTCCTGGTGTACAGTATGATATTGTAGATAGTGTAAGATAAACCACCATTTAATATAGAACACTGTTTACTGTGTTTACTCCTGGGTTGCCTCGTGCAATCAGCTCTTGAAATTGTCATTAGATTATTTATCTCATTTACGAATGCCTGATAAACCTCATAGAAATTAAGTAAAGATGTTCCATCTCAGTTTGTATAGTTGTTTGGGAACAGAATGTGATAAAATATGTTTAAAAACACTTATTCTCTCCATCATCTTAAATAATAAACTTTTTAATTCAGTAGAAAGGCTTCAATCTCTAATGGTTTCAAAGATTCCAATGGTTGTTTTTGTTCATGCTATCCATTAAGATTTTCTGCATCTTTAAGAGTGGTTGATTATGTTGTAAGCTGAATTATTGTGATTTTTGATAATAGGTGAAGGAGCTGTCTTGTTATTGAATAAAAGCTATGAAAAGAAAGAAGTTTAAACTAAAGGTTCTTTGGAAGTGTTTTGCTTTTCAATGAATAATGCAGGGGTGTCAAACTCAATTTCATTGAGGGCCGCATCAGCACTGTGGTTGCCCTCAAGGGGCCGGGTGGGTATGGCCAGGGTGGGTGTGGCTTACTGGGTGGGCGTGGCTAGAGTGCGTATGGCCTACTGGGTGGGCGTGGCCAGCTCTAGATCATTCGCATCAAGGGTGCCTATGGGGGCCTGGGCAGGAGTGGGACAGATCTGGGGGTCTCTGGCAGAAGGAGGGTCTCTGGGCCAGGGCCAAGGCAGTGGGGGCTGTTCCCTCACTGTTTCCAGGATGGATTCGCGGGCCACATGAAACCACTTCGCGGGCCAGATCCGGCCCCCGGGCCTTGTGTTTGACATGTCTGGAATAATGGGATAACTTGGCTTCTTCCTGGTTTAAAGAACTATCCACCTGTGCATGAGCTGGCCGAAAATTCCTTTGACATAGTATTTGCTGCCCCTACTTTCCATTGGATGGTACTATCCTTATTTACAGTGTGTTACAATGTGCAATTACAATGTGAAATTAAAGATAAAATTAATGGATTTCCACAGCTTTCTTTAGTGGTTCTCAGCAAATATCACAATAGAAAACATTTCTCAGTTGCTCTCCTTAAGGTGTGATGGAACTCAAGGAAAGATAACTTTTGACAGATGGCTAGACTGGCTAGTTTAGCTATTTGTCAAAGGTTGTGCCAGCCTGACTTCCGGTTTGCCGACACAGCCACCATGGATGTCTGGAAGGTGAGCTCCATCTTCTGTGTCCAGTTTCGCTTCACTGGGGGACCCTGGAAAGTATCAAAAGTCACCCTGTAGGGGCAACCAGCAAGGAGGGGATCCCTGCTTGACTGTGGGAGGGCAGTAGCCCTTCCACTAGATCTGGGGCAGCCCTCGAAACTGGTGGATTAAAGACCAGCCATAGCAATGTGGCTAGTCACTCGGCTGCAGACAGTCAAAGTCACACTTACCATCAGGAAATTATAAAGCAGCATGGATGAGACTGGGTGAGATCTACCTCTCTTAAATCCTATCTTTTTTACTTGCATAAGGTGCTTAAAGTACTTTCCCCCCTATGGAGAGGGGAGATTTTATCCCTCCCTCTAGAACAGTGGCAACTGACTATCCAGGGGAGTTTAAAACGTTGAAAAAATAACTTGATCCTAATTGGAATTTTATTTTTTAAGTTTGTGTACTAAAAGATTTTCTATTCTTACTGAAGATCTGGGTTTTTACTTATAAAAAAGAAGCAAAACTGAAAAGATTATAATAAACTTTGGATTTAAAAGAAAATTTCAAATGGTAGGGACAACATCATATGGCTAAACCTGATATTTCAATTTGTTATTGCTTAAAAGAGACTTGGCCAGTAGCCCAGACAAGATTTATATAACCTTGAGATATCAGCTGTGAGAAGCCCAGCTGTGTTCCATATTCAGTGACAATTTTTTTTACATTCTCTGATTGTAAAGCTTTTAGCCTAAATAAACTACTAAGAGAATATGGATGAAGATCAGGAACAGATTCTCTCTATGTTGAAAGCAATTCATCAAACTATTCTTACAGCCACTGATGAAATAAGAGGTTATAGAAAAGAACAAGAAGTCAGCCCACATACACGAATTCAAACTTTGATTACAACTAAAAAATCAACACAGAATATAACAGAAAAAGTGGAACAATTAAATATTATGACAGAAGATTCAACTGATCAACAAACACAGTCTATGGAAAACCCAGAAAAGTGACTGACAATATGGAAAAAGGAAACGACTTCCTACATAAGTCAGAAGGAACCTGAGGATCAAGAAGAAGAACAGACCGAAGAGAACAACTACGGTCAGTTCAGGACAACTACGTTGAGATGGAAAAATAGAGAGACAATTTGTTAGTCCTCTCAAAAAAATGGCGACCGGATGGTTTTTTCTATGTCAAACAATATACATACAACACAGGAGATTTGTTTGATGACTCAAAAGCACAGACAGGGAAGACGATTTGGCAAAGAAAGAAAGCCAGAATAAGAATGAAGAAAATTGAGGTTTTGACTTATTCATGAGAATTAAAATAGAATATACTCAAATAGATAAGATGTGTACTTAGAATATTATATATTGTAATTAGTTGACATAAAGAAAACTTTGGTCATTTAAAACTTAGAAGTATAAATATTAACAGTTAAATTTCAACATTGATATGCTTACAAAAGTCAAGTAACAGTAATTAATATATATATAAGCTAAAAATCTATTGATGAATGTAATAAATGTTTTTATTTAGCAGTAATAATAAAAATTATTAGGTTAAATATGATAGTAGATATTAAGAGAAAAAGAGAGGAAGTATTAAATGTTGAAATAAGAGAAATTTTGGATATTTAAGATATTTGGAAATTACTAAAAAATAAGATTATATTGTTTTATTATTT
Organism: Daboia siamensis; assembly: GCA_024449315.1. NCBI lineage: Eukaryota > Metazoa > Chordata > Lepidosauria > Squamata > Viperidae > Daboia > Daboia siamensis. The sequence goes on along the minus strand of JAKJMR010000744.1, from coordinate 35,091 downwards.
AGTTGATGTACGATAGTGAGAATTCAAATAGATAAGATGTGTATCCTGAACATTAGATCTTGTGATGAATTGTGATAAAGAGAATTGGGGTTATTTAAAACTTTGAAATTATAAATATTAAAAGTTAAATTTAAATATTAATGGGAAATTTAAAATTGGGAAAAACTAACCAGGACATTGATTGTCTAAAAGGATTGAATGTTAAAACAACTAGGATATGTATAAACTAAAAATTATTGATAAATGTAAGAAAGTTATTTTTTATTTAATTGATATAATAAGAATTTTATTAATTTAAATATGAGACAGTAAATACCAAGGGGAAAAGAGAGGAAACATTTAATGTAATAGTCTGAGATCTGTACTAAAGATATTTGTATGTTATTGAATTATTGACCAAATCAGCCGCCACGTTGCTTTTCAAATATTTAAATGTAAAACTAGAAAATCAGTAAAATTTTCTTTAAAAAAAAAGTTGTGCCAGCCTGACACAAGTGTAGGTGTGGAGGCCTTCCAACAAGAGGTATAGATAATGTGAAATAATCCAGAGTAATGAATTCATGAACCAAAAATTTAAAGGTTTAGCTGGCCAGGCCTAGTTAGTACTTAGACAGGAGACCATTAGCCAAAAATGTTTTGAAGAAGGCCATAACAAACCAGTTCCATATTATTACCAACAGAATAATTTGGACATTTAATACTATAAAAATGAGAATTTAAAGAACTAAGAATAACAGCAATTTATTTATCTATTTATTTATCTATTTTCCACGTTTTTGAGTCATCCATCTCCCTCAAAGGGAGAGACCATTGATAATATAATAAGCAGTTGTAGCAAAATTGTCCAGGCAGATGATAAAACAAGACAAGATTAAAGAAGAAAATATACATTGGAAGTTTTAAAAGTATGAATTTCATGTCCAAAAGTATTGGTATGATCATATTGTGACAAAATACCATGCAAAAAAATTAATGGAACAACATTTAGAATGCAACATGCCAAACATCATAGTAGTTGAAAGCGCATACTGTATATGTGGCAATACTAAGTGACAAAGCAGCTGAAAAGGAACTGGGAAAATTATAATCTCAGGATTTAACAATTGACAATAGAAATTATAGATCTTCATTGTCTGGAACATTCAACAAAGTGACAGAGCATTCAATATAGTTTAACAGTTGAGTTAGAAAAGAATGGGACTTTTAGGGTTTATAGAGATCCATTAGCATAAATTCCTGAAAGAAATTGTGCCTCAAAATATTTTTGATATTGGATGGCACATAGTCGATAGATATCAATCAATCCTTCAATATGAAATTTTGGCAATAACTTTGGTAACAGAATCAAGGTTCATCAGACCATATTTGCAAAACCTATTGAAGCCATATTTGCAAAACCTATTAAAATGTTAATTAACAACATTAACTATTTTCTAATCCAGACCTACTATTTATTCCCATAACGGGAAAGAAAAACAAACAAACAATTGCAAAGGACCACAAGTTAGGAAAAAGGAAGCCAGTCAATACATGCAGTGAAAACTTTAAGCAATCAAGTGAGAACCTGTACTCCCACACAAACTTCACAGCTTTTCTCCATGCAATCCCTTTTCTTGCAGTATGATTCATGCATTTTAAATTGCAAACTTCAGGGCAGGAGCTGTATAATTATGGAGGTTTTTATGCTGCTTATAGGAGCCTCTTTGGCAGAAGAACTGGATATCCTTATAGAAATGTTGGTATGTTTCCTTAGTTTTAATTCTTCAGGAAGAAAACACTGGCACATTTGTAATAAAAAAAAAGATTCCCAGAACTGTTCTAAATTGACACTAGCTAAAATCAGTTCACCTCTTCTTTTATTTCTCTGTGACATTTTCAAAAAACTGTGTAAATCAGGCATATTCCCAGATGCAGTCTGATACTTTTGACCTTTGTTTACTGAAGTAAAAAAAACAGACATATGATTTCTCTTTTTTAAAACCAAATTGTTCTTGTCTATTTGCCCAGATATGGTATTCAAGGCTTTTGGAAATAAATTCTGAGTTTCACTTCTGTAAATCAAAGCTGTAGTTTGAAGCACTTGATTATACAGTTGTAGCATTGAATATTAGCTTTCATTGCTAATAATGCTCTCTACTTATTTAAGTCAAGATCAGGGTTAATAATTGGTCTAGTAGTTAAGGCACCAGGCTAAAAACCTGGAGACTATGAGCTTTAGCTGTGTGTTAGGCATGAAAGCCAGCTGGATGACTTTGGGACAGTCACTTTCTTTCAGTCCCCAATGTCAGGCTTGGGTGACAAGCTGATTAGTAAATTCTTGTCACAATCAATGCATCAACCCTTTGGTTAATACAAAACAAGTGGACCTTGCACTTGCAGGAAAATGCTAGGAAGAAAAATATATATATCTTAATGAAATAGGTTTTTATTAGAAAGACATAGTCAGGTATATGTACCAGTGAACATTTGAACCTATCCAAATTAATGCCTGCTTGCAAATCACTCTGGACCCTATCCCCGACATCTGGGACAGAAAATATTAGAGATGTGCAAAAATTACTGTGCAGAGAACAGCTGATTTGAGTAGTCATTCCTTTTATTGATGGTTCCTTTAAATGATGGTGCTTTGTTCCACACAGGGAAGAGATGGTTTTTTTGGGGTGGGGGTGAGGGCGATGAGATCAGGAATAAGCCAAGGATACCAATACTAACTGAAGGGAAAAGACAGCCCTGAGAAGACTGGAGGTTGGGTGAGCTGCTATCCTGGGAACTGATAAAAGAAGAGAGACAATATTCTCAAGCTTTACCCTTTTTCTCAAATAAACCACTCTTGAGATTCCTTCAGATTTTTGTCTCACTCAAACTGAAAATGTTTATTTATTTATTAAATTTATTTGGCACCCATCTATCTCACTGATATTTCAAAGCTTGTTCCAAAAAACTGTAATCTTAGACTCAGTGAAGTGGCTACTCCAGGTATTTCCAATTTGTCAACCTGTATGGCACTGTCTGTTTCATTTGCCCAACTGGATAGTTTGATCTTGTTGTTAGTTGCGAAGTCGTGTCTGACCCATTGCGACCCTATGGACAACGTTCCTCCAGGCCTTCCTGTCCTCTACCATCTTCTGGAGTCCATTTAAGCTCACACCTACTGCTTCAGTGACTCCATCCAGCTACTCATTCTCTGTCGTCCCCTTCTTCTATTGCCCTCAATCTTTCCCAGCATGAGGCTCTTCTCCAGTGAGTCCTTCCTTCTCATTAGGTGGCCAAAGTATTTGAGTTTTAGCTTCAGGATCTGGCCTTCTAATGAGCAGTCAGGGTTGATCTCCTCTAGGACTGACTGGTTTGATTGCCTTGCAGTCCAAGGGACTCGCAGGAGTCTTCTCCAGCACCAGAGTTCAAAGGCCTCAATTCTTTGGCGCTCAGCCTTTTTTATGGTCCAACTTTCACTGCCATACATTGCAACTGGGAAGATCTTAATAGTTGTATAATGGTCTACAAATTTTTGGAAATTATTGACTTCTGAGATAAAATGTGTTAATTCTTACATATTTTGATTAGATGAATTAGAAAACAGGTGATAAAGGTGCTGGTTGGCTAAAGTTTTCAAGATATTTCACAATGAAGATTTATACACAGGCGAGTATATTTGCCTACAAGGGAGGGAAGTGTCTAATGATCATGATGCCTTGTAACTTCTCAACAAAGTATGGTAGAACAATAAAAATGGTATCACATAGAATTGTATAAATTTATCTTCACTTTGAGACTAAAGATTATTACCTAACTTATTTGCCTAACTAATGTATTGTTTGTTCATTGCAAGGTACATTTGTCTTGGTCAGATCTACGCATCATACAGTTACATCTGGTGGCTTGTGAAAGTGTCATTGCCTAACATTTCCAAGAATAGTTGGGTGGTATTTTCCCTCAGAAGTCAAGATGCCTCAAAATCATGTAAACAATGTAGATAACTTCTGCTACATTTGTGGCAAGGTTATATTTGCATCTCAAAAATGTAGTATGACGGCAGTGTAGTATGATGCCAAAAGGGCATATTTTGGATGTAAAATAGGGGATCAGGACAAGAGTTAGGCCCCTCATTGTTGTTGCATTAATGTGCAACTTATCTGTGTCATTAGCTAAACAAGAAGAAAAAATCCATGTCTTTTGCAGTCCCAGTGGTGTGGAGGGAACCTGTCATGCCTCCATTGGAGCCTGAATCTGATGAGGAAAATGAGCTGGTATGGGATCCTATGGAGGTCAAGGGAGAGGTGTCTGTAGCTTCAGAGGAATGTGGGGAAGAGCAGGCCGAGGAGGCCAGGGCCTTTCAGGATTGGGACAGGATGAGCAGGAGAGACAGAGTTCAGGCGATGAGCAAGGGCCACCCCCTCCTGATCCTAGAGCACGGGAGAGTGGAGAGGAGGAAACAATGCAGGCAGGCTCAACTACTTGGGAGGAGAGCATCCGCCCCTCTTCACAAGGCATACCTGGAGACTGAGACTTAAGGAGACGCTGTGGGGAGAGGCATTTGTTGGGAACAAACACTGATTCCTTGGAGTTGTGTGTTGCTGATCTCTTGTTCTGTGTTGTGATTTCTGCTTGGAACCCTTCTGACCATTGGACTGATTGACAACATTGCTTGGATGTTCAAAGACTCGGATTGTATTTTGGCTTCTCTTCTGAAACTGCTCAGGTAAGCTTGTATTTCCACAGACTCATTAGATTTTGGATGTATGTGTCATTCCTTGTTATCTCCATGGCCTTGAGTAAATTACTCTTCTAATCAGTCACCATTGGGACTGCAAAAGACATGGATTTTCAGACAAAGATAAGTTGTGTCTGAAGGTGTGTATGTCTTCCTTTGTTTTGAGGCTTGCCAGAAATGTGGGACCATTTGGGTAAAACTTGGAGCAATTAAAGGGCGGTTTGAATTGCCAGCTGACTGCATTACCTCTGCGCTGTGCCCTGGGTCATCACAGAACCCACCAATCATAGTAGCAACTGCTATTTTTGCATGGTTCCCCCAACTGCAAAAGGGATTTCAAGAAAGAAGAAGTGGACTGTGGAATATCCAAATATTCCTTTTTTAAATAATATTTTATTAGTTTTCCGGCATTTACAATAATATCTTTAAGAAGCAATGTGGTATCCGAGTTACAGTATTTCCATTTCAAACAAATACATATTATTACAGATCTCCACAGTATTATAACCAGTACTTCCTCTCTCTTTTTTCTTCAATATATACTATCTCTTATCTAAATTAACATATTTCTTATTACTATCCATCAATTATTTAATAATTTTTTTTATTTTATGTTTTGAATATATATCCATCAATCTTTTACTGTATTTCATATTTTAACATTCCATCTTTAAAACATCAAAGACCTTATCTATTTTTCTAGCTTAATTTTACATTTATATTAAAATTAAAACGTTTAAGATTTCTCAATTTCATATCACTAAAGAATCTTTTTCCTTTATACAATTCTTTTCAATATCTAGTAATGTAATCCAGTTCTCATTTATCTCATTTCCATATCTATAACAATTATACAATATTTAAAATAGTAGTCATTAAAATACAAATCACAAGGAGAAAAAAAAGAAAAAAAGAGAAAAGAAAGAAAAAAGGGAAAAAGGGAGAAGAAAAACAAAAGAGGACAATAAAATATTTTTATTTCTCATTTATAGTTTCCACATATTAAAAATTAACCAAAATTTATTCCATTTTAACATTTAATACATCCTTCATGTCTGCATCCAAATATATTAGTTATATTCTATCATTTTTAGCATATATACTTCTTAACCCATATCATTTAGAAAAACTCAATATTTTAATGTTAATATTCATACATGGTGCTGGAAAAGACTCCTGCGAGTCCCTTGGACTGCAAGGCGATCAAACCGGTCAGTCATAGAGGAGATCAACCCTGACTGCTCTTTAGAAGGCCAGATGCTGAAGTGGAAACTCAAATACTTTGGCCACCTAATGAGAAGGAAGGACTCACTGGAGAAGAGCCTCATGCTGGGAAAGATTGAGGGCAATAGAAGAAGGGGACGACAGAGAATGAGGTGGCTGGATGGAGTCACTGAAGCAGTAGGCGTGAGCTTAAATGGACTCCAGAAGATGGTAGAGGACAGGAAGGCCTGGAGGAACATTGTCCATAGGGTCGCGATGGGTCGGACACGACTTCGCAACTAACAACAACAACAATTCATACATTTGTATTTTATTTTTTATTTTTATTATTTTTTATTAGTTAATCAATATTTTTATCTACTTATCAAAACATTCTCATAATCCCAGTACCATCCTGTCTATTTTAATGTTATCTATTTGGCCTCCTAAAATGTTCGTATTTCTTCAATCTTATTCTTGCTTTCTTCCTTTGCCATGACATTTTACGCTTCTTTGCCTCATGGTCATCAAAATATTCTTGTATTACCATATCATATTGAAGTGGGCCCTCAGACTCCACCATTGAAGAATTAAAGAATCTGCCAACAGCACCAAATCTTATTATTTTCACCTCTTGGTACAATTGTCCTGGTCCAAATAAACTTCCTTCCATATTTTCTCCATCACCATCTTCAAAAACCTGTATTTGTTGACTATTTAATTCTTCTATCAGTGTATTTAATTGTTCAATTTCTTCTATTAAGTTCTGTCCCAGTAAAATATTAGTTGTAGTCACAGTTTGAATTTGAGTTTGTTTCATCGAGATACTTTCTAATTCTTTCCCAAAAACTCTTATTTCATCGCCAACTGTAGAAAGGAGCTGATAAGTTTGGTAAGATATTTCCCACAAAGCATGAATTTGTTTTTGAAACTCTTCCATTGTAAGCTTTCACATCTGATGTTCAAGGTTACTCTTTATCTTATTTTCTTAAATATTTTCTTGGTTTTTTTTAAAGAGAAAGTCAGAATTGCAGTTTCAAATTTAGCCACTGGGGGTCCCCCAAGTACTTTAAGAGTTTTTTTCTTTGTTATTTCTTTCTTAAATGTTCTTTGTTTCCCAAAAACACCCCTGAGTTTGTTCACCATCTTCCGAAGGGAGGGTTAAATTCCCCCTCCCTCTCCACAGGGGGGAAAGTACTTAGCAGCTTAATTAGGTGAAAAGAAGATGATTAAGGTACAAGAGAGGAATCTTACCCTCTTCTCTTCCACACTGCTTTAATAGTAGCTTTGACTTTGGCTGTCTGCAGCCTAGGAGCTGGCCATATTCCTATGGTCAGTCTTTCGTCCGCTGGTACAAAGGGAATGCAGGCACTAACAAGGGGTTGCTGCCCCCCACATTTCTGCAAAAGCCCCTTCTGTCTGGACACCCCTCCCGGGCGACTCTCGGGCCTTTTAGGACCCACCAGCGATGCGAATCTGGATGTGGAAGACAGGAGCTGTCCTCCAGGTGTCCATTTTTGGCTGTTGGCAAACAGCCAAATATCCAAACATTCCTTCCACATTGCATTCTGTACCCCATAGCAAGACTTGCAAATTCCAGATCCACCAGAATCTTACTCTCTAGACTCAGATGATGATAAAGATTATTAGCAGGGTGCAGCTGATCTGGGGCTGTTGATGTCAGTGGATCCAAACTTTAGCCCACCATATACTCCTCCTGAACCACATCTAATTTCACAGAGTGAAATAAATGACCTGGTCAGGGATTTGGAATTGCCTAAGACAGGGCTTTTCAACCTTTTCACCCATTGTACCACTTTTAGGATATGGCAACATCTGAGTACCACCAGTCGCCTAGCAAGGTGTCAAAAACTTGATGACCCAAAAAAAAAGGAAAAAAGTGATGAAGTACAGATAGTCCTCAACTTACAACAGTTTGTTTAGTGACTGTTCAAAGTTACAATGGCACTGGAAAAAGTGCCCCCCAAGCCACAGCTGAGCAAGACACCTGCCTGCCCAGTGGCGCTCTTCCTCCTGTCCAAGGTTTTCACTGTTGTGAGCATTTCTGTTGAGGATTGGCAGTGGGGGTGGGGGTGTTTGGTTTTTATTCCCCCTCTCTGCTGGGTGGTTGCAGCAGGTTTTGGTCACTTCACATTATTCTGGGACACTGTGACCATCATAGATATGAATCAGTTGCCAAGCATCTGAATGTAAATCACAAGACCCTGGAGATGCTACAACATTCCAGCTGATCAGTGCTTCTTCTGGGCTCAGAAGCACCAGGATCAGCGCCGAGCTCCAGCTGGAGCCTGGTGCTGATCCTGGCACTTCCACTGAGCCCTGACAGCCCTGAAGAAGTGCTGATCCTGGTGTTTCCGCTGAGCCCTGACAGCCCTGGAGCTCCAGCCATCTCTCGCTCAGACTTATGCAGTACTGCCACTGGTTCAGCTCATTCCCCTCCCCCGCTACCACTTTTCTAGGATGGTCGCGTACCACCTGCCAGGTGCTAATGTACCACAGGTGGTACCCATACCACTGGTTGAAAAGCCCTGGCCTAAGAGTAAGGCAGAGCTACAGGGCTCCAGATTACAACAGTGGAACCTCTTGCAGAGTGATGTCAGGATCTCCATTTTCCATGATCACCAAAAAGATCTGATTCAGTATTTCTTAGTGGAAGGTGATTTGGTTTATTGCAATCATATCGATAACTTAATGACAGTCCTCAAGATTACTCACAATCCAGATGAATGGAGATTGTTTATAGATTCATCTAAAATGAGTCTAAAAGCTGTTTTATTGCATAATGGCAATGTTTTGACATCAGTTCCTGTCAGTCATGCAGTCCACATGAAAGAAACATACAAAAAATTGAAACAGCTGCTGAAGTGTATAAAATACGAGGAACATCAGTGGCAGCTCTTGAAAGTTGTTGCCTATTACTTGGCCTGCAGGGTGGATACATGAAGTACTGCTGTTTCCTGTGTGGATGGGACAGTCAAGCCAGAGATTCTCATTATGTCAAGAAAGACTGACCATCACGACAGTCCTTAGGAGCCAGGAAAGAAAAATGTTCAAAATCCAGCTCTTGTTGACTCTCAGAAAATTTTGTTACTACCATTGCATATAAAACTGGGGCTGATGAAGAACTATGGACAAAACAAAACTAGGTTTCCAATATCTTTAAGAAAAGTTTCCAAGACTTAGTGAAGCCAAAATCAATGAAGGCATCTTTGTCGGTCCACAGTTTTGAGAACTTCAAGATGACAAGTTTGAGCATCTGTTGCGCAGCAAGTAAAAAAAGGCACGGGAAGCCTTCAAGTGCGTGGCAATGGAGTTTCTTAGGAACAGCAAGGCAGATGACTATGAAAACATGTGGAAAATTTGCTTAGGCCCTGTAAAGCACTTGGTGAAAACATGTCACTGAAAATTCATTTCTTACACTTGCATTTAGTCTATTTACCTTTGAACTGTGAGGCAGTGAATAATGAGCATGGGGAGAGATTCCACCAGGATACTGCAGGCATGGAAAACTGATACCAAGGGAAATGGAGTCCATCCATGCTTGCCAATTACTACTGGAATCTCCCCAGGGATGATCCTACTGCAGTTCACAAGAGAAAAGGCAAAAAGCACAGTTTAGATAATGAAGAACGATGGAAATTTGTGGACCTCCGGTTTTGCGCAGTAGAGACTGGTCGCGGGCTTGTGGATTCTCCACACCTCTGCAGCTAATTTTGCCCTGCCAGGGGACCCTAAATGGGTCTAAGTCGCCCCTGAGAGGCAGCAAAGAAAGAAGGATGCTTCAGCGATTCTGGAACCATGGCAGCCATTCCATTCTACCTGGGAAAGCCTTTTAACCCAACAGGAGAACGGCTGATCGTTTGGCATTGACCAGCCCAAACTACTAGCAACTGAAGTCCAAAAGCACTAACTATCACAACTGTGAACAGCATGCTTGAAACTGAGTGAGGAAACCAATCTTCTCTTTTCTATTTTATATGTAATTTCCTGGAAAAGATCCCCAAGAAGCAAAATACCTCCGAAAGGGAAAGAAGGGGATTTCCACCCCACTCCTATACTAATGGAAGGGGTGAATTAATCTTTTTATGGAGGATCAAAATACATGAAAGTGAAATGTTGCTGACACCTAGTGGTGTATGAAGACTATGACAGCTATGACTTTAATATAAGACTTGGCAAAATCTGAGAAAAGCTAATCTGTGTCTATGACCTTCAAAGCTTTAACAACAAAGAACAGGTGATTAAAAAGAAAGAAAGACAATAATCTGGGCTGTAGACAAAGAGAGAATTATATATTTCAGAAAAAAATCTTTTTGAACTATTTGGATTAGAAATATCTATTTAATTGGGACTAAAGCTATTTGCAGAGAAAAGAACGGAAGAGAAAAACTCAAATTCTTGGCCATCATGGATCAGAGACATGTAGAAAGAACATATCAAGAAAACACAAATACTTCACAGGAGGATATAATATACTGCAACTAATTCAAACAACAATGACTTTAAACCACAAAGAAATCCAAAATAACTTTGAAAATATAAATCAGTTTCCAAATTAACTCTACAACAAAAAAATTCCCAGAAAACAACAACAGAGAAGGAGCAGATAAAACAGATAAATGGATATAGAATTGAGAATAGAGACTTAAAGGTAGAACTTAACAAAACAGAGGAATATGATTTAATTCTAGTGGAAAGAAATTTACAAGAATTGGAAAAAAACAACTTATCCCATAAGACTACAAAATAAATCTGAGGACAAGAAAATAGATTGGATAAAATGGACTGTAGAGATGTCAGGAACATTGGAGAAAGTGGAGAGAAAGAAAAAGAAAAAGATCTTCAACAAACATGGAAAGGCAGAAGCCCTGTACAAAGACACTTCATCTGATTTACTTTTATATCTACAATAACATTCACAAACATAAGAAAAACCTTTTGATTCAGCAAAATACATTGATTATAAAAGATATTGGGCAAAGGAAAAAGATTAAAGTGGGAACCAAGAAAATAGATGATAAGAGTTATTAGAGAGAACACTTTAAAAAGATACATTTGTTTGAATATGGTTAAAGAAATAGAAAAGATTTGGAATGTATATGTCATTCTAAGAGGAATGAATATTCTAAATAATATAATATGCTTTCCCCCCTTTTTATTCTCTTTCTTGATATGAGTAATATAAAAAAGTTGAAATGACTTAGATAAAGGAAATGTTTTAGATATTTAAATGTGATTGAATTTAAGAAAATTATAATGGATTAAAAATGTTTTGAATAAGAGTTAAAGGATTGAATGATTAGATGTATTAATTGGAATATTTAAAGAATAAATATATTTTTAATTATGGTTAATAAAGAATAAGAAATTTTGGAAACAAATATATATTAACTTAGGAGAGATATATATTTTAAGTAGTGTATTATTTTTTACGTTTCTTTACTCTTGCTCGACTCACTGGAGAAGAGCCTAATGCTGGGAAAGATTGAGGGCAATAGAAGAAGGGGACGACAGAGAATGAGGTGGCTGGATGGAGTCACTGAAGCAGTAGGCGTGAGCTTAAATGGACTCCAGAAGATGGTAGAGGACAGGAAGGCCTGGAGGAACGTTGCCCATGGGGTCACAATGGGTCCAACACAACTTCGCAACTAACAAAAAAACTCTTGCTCTCCTTTCTTTTTTTTTCAGTTTTATCTATCCCTTAGGAAATGTAAAAGTGTGAGAAGTCTCTGCTTTTTAGTGTGCTGTCTAGGTTTGCCATGGCTTTCCTCCCCAGGAGCAAGCGTCTTTTAATTTCTTGGCTGCAGTCCCCATCTGCGGTGATCTTGGAGCCCAGGAAAATAAAATCTGTCACTACCTCCATTTCTTCCCCATCTATTTGCCAGGAATTGAGAGGCCCGGATGTCATGATCTTGGTTTTCTTAATGTTCAGTTTCAACCCAACATTTGCAGTCTCCTTTTTCACTCTCAACAAGAGGCTCTTTAGTTCTTCTTCACTTTCTGCCATTAGAGTAGTATCATCTGCATGTCTTAGGTTGTAGATATTTCTCCCAGCAATCTTAATTCCATCTTTTGATTAATCTAGCCCTGCCTTTCTCATGATGTGTTCTGCATATAAGTTAAATAGGGTTAAATAGGCAGGGCGACAGTATACTGTTGCTTCTTGACCTGCATATAGGTTCCTCAAGAGACAAATAAGATGGTACTCCCATCTCTTTAAGAACTTGCCACAATTTGTTGTGATCCACAAAATCAAGGCTTTAGTATAGTCAATGAAGCAGAAGTAGATGTTTTTCTGGAACTCCCTAGCTTTCTCCATGATCCAGCGTATGTTGGCAATTTGATCTCTAGTTCTTCTGCCTCTTTGAAATCCTGCTTGTACTTATGGTAGTTCTTGATCTACATACTGCTGGAGTCTAGCTTGTAGGATTTTAAGCATAACTTTACTAGCATGTGAAATGAGTGCAATGCTGCGATAGTTTGAACATTCTTTGACATTGCCTTTCTCTGGAATTGGAATGTAAACTGACCTTTTCCAATCCTGTGGACAAAGGTTCCTATGGAGAATAAAAGGCCTTTGAATTATGGTGCTGGAGAAGACTCCTACGAGTCCTGTGGACTGCAAGGCAATCAAACTCGTCAGTCCTAGAGGAGATCAACCCTGATTGCTCTTTAGAAGGCCAGATGCTGAAGTGGAAACTCAAATACTTTGGCCACCTAATGAGAAGGAAGGACTCACTGGAGAAGAGCCTAATGCTGGGAAAGATTGAGGGCAATAGAAGAAGGGGACGACAGAGAATGAGGTGGCTGGATGGAGTCACTGAAGCAGTAGGTGTGAGCTTAAATGGACTCCAGAAGATGGTAGAGGACAGGAAGGCCTGGAGGAACGTTGTCCATGGGGTCGCGATGGGTCAGACACGACTTCGCAACTAACAATAACAACACAGAGAATAAATCTTTACAGCATCGTACTTTTCTTTCATCACCAGATGCATCCATAGCTGAGCGTCCTTTCGGTTTTGGCCCAGTTGCTTCATTCTTTCTGGCGCTACTAGTACTAGCCCTCTACTCTTCCCCAGTAGCATATTGGACACCTTCCGACCTAAGGGGCTCATCTTCCAATGTCATATCTTTTTTCCTTTTGGTACTGTCCATGGGTTTATTTGATATAATGTACCAAATTTTCAGCTTTCAATATTATTATAGGTGGAATAACCTGATATCCTGACAGCTTTATCCTGTGATAATATTGAGATTTTTCTCATAAAGATTCAAATGCTCATTTTTGAGAATGGGCTGGGGGGCGGTAGTAGCAACTACAGTAGTATGCTGATTATTTCCTTTATGCATGAAGTGGTCACTTGACAGAATATCTCTCCTAGAATCTCCAGGATTTAAGATGGTTTGGCTGAGAGCATAGGCAAAAACAACTTCTTTGCATCACATTTGAAACATTAACTTCATTGCTAAAGAATGACTATCAGAAGCAAGCAATTCAGGTTCCTGAAGGACCATCAATTTGTCACTGAATAAACAAATCATGAACCACTACTTATAAGCCACAGAGGCTGTGGTGCTAAGCCAAAATTAAGCAAACCATACTAAACCTGGCTAAGTGTATTGTCTTGTACTGTTGGATAAATAAATTTCTGATGAAATTTGAGATGTTTTTCACTATTTAGAGCAATCCTTTTAAGCTCCACAATGGGAGGATACTTTGTCACACTATCTGTCTTGTGCTCTAATTTGGAAACTGGCCACAAATACAGTAAATAACACTTCTCTTTTGTTCTACCACTTTTTTTCCCCAGGAGTGTCTCTCAGGTAAATTTGCCTAGGATTAAAGAGCAGCTGATGAAGTTTTGTATTAAAGAGATGTAAACAGCATAAATTCAATCCTGTTATACAGCAAGAACTTGTCCTGAAAAGTAGATAAGGCTTCTTGACATAGTGTTCTGGAATGTCCCCAGGGTTTTGTGAGAACTTGATGGATTCAATGAGAAATTAAAAGAAAAAAAATCAGAGAAATGCAGCCAATTTTCTATCACTTTGCCTCTTAATTTAAGATTCTGGAAAATTGTTAACTAACAGGTTCCACAGGCTGAAGTTCCCCCCATGCCTCCATGCTTATGGGGATGGAACAATTTTCCACCACCCACCTTATTTGGTTGTCCTCATCTTGAACCTTGCAAACAGGTTTGAAGACTTAGGTGTATTTATTTTATGGGAGCAGCTCTTTGCCAGCAACTAAAATCTGCCCAATCCATTTGACAAAGATGGAGAATAAAAAGGATACAAGTGGTCCTCAACTTACGACCATAATTGAGCCCAAAATTTATGTTGCTAAGTGAGAAATTTGTTAAGTGAGTTTTGTCCCATTTTATGACTTTTCTTGCCATAGTTGTTAAATGAATCACTGCAGTTCTTAATAACATGGTTGCTAAGTAAATTTGGCTTCCCCATTGACTTTGCTCGTCAGAAGGCTGCAAAAGGGGATCACATAACCCTGGGACACCGCAATCGTCATAAATGTGAGCCAGTTGTCAAGCATCCGAATGTAAATCAAGTGATCATAGGGATGCTGCAACAGTCATAAGTGTGAAAAATGGTCATAAGTCACTTTTTTCAGTGCTGTTGTAACTTCCAATGGTCACTAAGCAAACTGTTATAAGTCGAGGAGTACCTGTACTCGCTTCAAAGGACAACCCGGTCCTGCTTTGGCAAATTTCTCCAAAATCTCATCTGGGAGGAATAGAGATTTTGAGCCTGGATCGCCTCCTGAGAGACGGGTCACAAGTCCTCCAGCCTCTCCGTCCCCGAACGATCCCGACCTCCGCCGATCGCGTGGCTTCTTTCCCGATCGCCCTCCGCCTCCCCTCCCTCCTCTCCTCCCCTCCCCGACGCCGCGCGCGATCTAGCTGGCGGGGGTTGAGGCTGAAATCATTCCGGGGGCGGAGCCTTCCTCGCGACTCTCTACCGGAGGCGAGACCGGGAAAAGTTGCCGCCTGGGGTAGCCCAGGTGAAGAGTTGTTCGGTCGGCTTTCACGCTGGAGTCCGGGTAAGGCCGGGGAGATGGCGGGGGAGTTGGGGTGTTTTGGGCATAGCGGCAACGGACCAGTTGGCTCAAGTGTTTAGGAAAAGCGCGGAGCAATAGCGATCCCGGGACCTTTCTTCAGCGAGGGAGGAGGGGGACTCGCGACGGAGAATTCGTCCCCGGTTTTTCCCCCCGAAAGGACTGACAAATCCAGTGGATGCCTGCTCTTTCCTTTTCTAGCTCGGGCCTGTTAGCGACCGGCTGGAGTGAGTTGCCTCATCTCCTGGCTTTTGCTTCTCCGCCTAAGGCGCCTTCGTTGCATTCCTGCGAAGCCTCGGCAGGGGCACTTGACGTGCCCAATAGGGCACTTTCCAATTCAATCTCCGGCTCTTCGAAGGGGGATTCATTGCATCTTTAAAACGGCGTTTTTAAAGAGTGTGGAATAATTGTTTTACTCATGGGTATTTCCCACTGGACACTGGCCATTGATGTAATTTTCTCGACCCATTTTATGGTTAAAGTCCCCTGGCTGCAGCTTTGATCTTGCATGAGTGTAAATGGAGCTTATTGATTTTGCTTTACAGGGTACTTTCAGACGGTCAAAGAGTAACTTCTGCGCTACCAAAAGTCACAGCCTGACAAATCCAGGCTATCTTCCTTTGTTTCTCTCTGGTCAAAAACTGGGAAAGGGGAATGTGACATTCTGACTAATTCTACCTCATAATACAGAGAGTCCTCATAAAGTTGGCCAAAGTATTTGTAGAAAGAGGATCATTTACATGTTTATTTTTCCAATATGGCTTGTAGTTTTAATTATTCTTTGAATTCAGATGTGCAATCTGAAGTTATATAAAAATGTTGAAATGTTTAGAAAGGCAAATGGAGTAGAAAAAATATCTAACTGAAGATGGAAGAAACTATTCTTAGTTGGGAAAAGCCCAAAATTGCATTACTAATGGATGATTTTTAGAAACACAGTATTGCCAGTATGCCCCGTAGAATTTATTATTGCAGTAGTTCTAGTAAAGCCAATAAATATTTTTATTTATTTTTCAGGCAGTTGCCCGGGATAGAAATTCCATGTCTCCAGGCTGAGATTATGATAGTTTATTGACTCACATTTAATGTTATTTAATTTAATTTAATTCCTATGTCAACAATGAAATGCTTGACTATGATCAAAGATATTGATTAATAATTGAAATGTGTATAGAGAACATAATTGGATTTTAATAAGTGGTACTTAATACCTAGTTTTGAAACCCTTGTCTTGCGTAGGGGTTTCTTATTTTTTGTATATGGCTATCATGGTACAATTATCAACACAGAGCAAGTTATTGATGTTTTTCCTTCAGTTTTAAAACTATGTTTATCTTCTTCAAATTCAGCTTTCTATAATACATATTCAGCATAGATATGGGAAAAGAATACAGCATTGCCATACTTCTTTGCCAATATAGAGCCAATATGTTTCACTGTATTCTGTCTGTACTATAGCTTCCTGACCTGTATATAATTTTTTTTACAAGCATAATAAGTTGCTTTGGGATTCCCTTTTTTCTGAGTACATTCCACAGCTTGCCATGAGCAACATAATCAAAATCCTTTCTATAATAATTGAAGCATATAGTGACTTTTCTTAGTATTCATTGTCTTTTTCAGTGATCCAACATACACCAGCAATATTTCACGTTCCTTAGCCTTTTCTAAAACCAGTTTGAACATACGCTGTCTCTTTTTCCATGTAGAGCTTTAATCTGTATTGGATTATCCTAAACACTATTTTGTTAGATGTTGTATGATAGTTTGCCTACTCTATTGCCTTTCTTTTTATGGTATTGAAATACTGATTTAAGTCTTTCAGTTGGTTAGCCACTGTGTTACTTGGTTAGAAATTTTGTGGATTCTTCTTCTGTTGCTTGCTATATTTCAGTGGGTATTGTATCAAGTCCTGTAGCCTTCTGACTTGGTAATGACCAATGTGCTAATCTAACATCTTCTACCAGTAGTACTTGTAAATAGGAAATAGCTTCTAATATATCTCAGATCTTGAAAATTTTGCTATACAATATTCCCATCTCACCTTGAACAGTTCGTGATCTGTTCCACAATCAGCACATAGCCACGTAATTGGGTTCCTATACCCTTTTTTTAAGCAATAATACAGCAAACTCCATCTGGTGGTGCCCATGTATAGGGGCATCATTTTGGTTATTTGAAGGAGACTGACAAGTTTAAGTTTATTGAATTTATATACCGCCCTTTTCCCATAGGACTCAGGGCGGTTTACAAAGTATTTAAAAACATCAATACAATACAAAAGTTAAAAACAGTTAAAATAATTAAATTTAATCCCTGAAAAAATATAAAACCCCATTTAAAAACTCTCAGCCTGGGCCGGAAAGCTCAAAGAGCCAGGTCTTCAGGTCCCGGCGGAATGACCGAAGGTCATATTTACAAGATAATGTAAATGTTTAATTAGATTTAATTATAAGTATTTCTTTTAGCTCCCTCCAGGACACCACTAAAGGCCAAGTGTGAATCAGGCCAAGAGAATTTGTGCATTTCAATTTTAAAATTTTAAGGCTATAATTGTACCATGTGAGTAGAGTGTGGCTGCCATATAACCATTTCCTCCTGGGATCTTACCACCAATCTCTCTGACTCAAAATTTAAGGTTTGCCTTGATAATGCCAGTAAAACATTTTTGTACCATAAACCTGCCATATTCACACTAACCTTCAAATATTTAAACATTCTCAAACACACTTCTTTGCCCTCCTGAGTTGTTATATCTAAGGAGTTAATTTTCTCATATTCAGCTATGCTTCCCTTTCTGCCTAAAAAACTTTGGAGTTTTTAATCATCTTGCTTTCATCTGAATGTTTGCATTGTGTCTGTAATATATACAGATTATAAAGTAGGGGATAGATTGTAAACAACCAGTAAGTTATTATCTTAGGAGCTGCAATGGCTCACACGGCTAGGACCATGAGTCAGAAGACCATTGAGCGGTCAGCAATTTGGCAGTTTGAAACCCATGAACAGAGGCCGCTTAATGGATGAGTTCCCATCAATTTGTCCCAGCTCCTGGCAACCTAGCAGTTCTAAAGTATGCAAATGCAAATAGATAAATAGGTACCACCTTGAGGAGAAAAAAATAACAGGGATTTCAAAGGAGCCTTTTGGTTATCCTCTGGGCAATGGTGATGTCACCGACAAATCCTTTCAACCGACAAATGTCACCGGTGATGTCACCGACAAATGCCTTGGTAGTGCTTCCAGCATGACTGTAGTAGTAGTTATTTTCTTGTCACTTCTTGTTGAAAAATGCAATCATTCCATTAATTGGTCAACTTGAAGTGCCACAAAACCAATTATTAACAGTTTAACAAGTTTACAATTAATTAACAAGACCAATAATTAACAGAAAATATCCTGGTGTTCTGAAGGGTATCATGTATAGCAGGGGTGTCAAACTCAATTTCATTGAGGGCCACATCAGCAT
>JAKJMR010000744.1:0-11617 GCA_024449315.1 Daboia siamensis | reverse complement strand
TCCAATTCTTTTTGCACTTTATTCCATAACTTTTCATAATTATTTTTATATAATTTAACATTTGAGGGTGCTAGATATACCCCCAAATATTTAACCCTTTCAACAATTTCAAATCCAGTTAAGCTTTCTAAAGAAACCTTTTGTAATGCTGTCATGTTTTTAGATAAAATTTTAGTTTTTTGTATGTTAATCTTAAATCCAGAAACTTTCCCATATTGCGATATTAACTCCATCAATTCCATAACAAAATTTTCTGGATGTGTCAAAGTAATAACCAGATCATCCGCAAACGCCCTCAATTTATAGTCCTGATCTCTTATTTGAATTCCCTTAATTGTTTCCGAATTCCGTATTTTAATCAATAATATCTCCAACGTTAAAACAAATAACAAGGGTGATAACGGGCAACCCTGCCTTGTGCCCTTTTCAATATTACACATTTCAGTCAAACTATTATTAACAATTATTCGAGCTGTTTGCTTCTGATATATTGCCCTAATTGGTTGTAAAAATTCATCCCCAAAATTCATTTTATCTAATACTTTTAACAAAAATTTCCAATCCAATTGATCAAAAGCTTTTTCAGCATCCAAAAAAATCAATGCTGCAGAGATCTGGTTATTCCTTTCCAAAAATTCCAACAAATCAACTATATGTCTCACATTATTTTTCATTTGTCTACCACTTATAAACCCAGTTTGATCACCATGAATTACCTGTTGCAATACCCTCATAAGTCTACTAGCTAAAACCTTAGCAAATATCTTGTAGTCCGTATTCAAAAGTGAAATTGGCCTATAGTTTTTTGTTTGAGTAGCGTCCTGATCTTCTTTAGGAATTAAAGAAATAAAAGCAGTTTTCCAAGACGGAGGCACTCCTCCCCCTTTTTGAATTGTCTGAAACAGTTCCTTTAATGGCTTTATCATCTCAAACTGTAGATTTTTATAATACACAGCAGTCAAACCATCAGTGCCTGGTGCTTTACCTACTTTTAACTGTTTAATTGCCAAGTATATTTCTTCCTCAGTTATCAACTGATTCATTTCTTCTTTTTGGTCTTGCGTAAGAACCGGGATGCTAAAATCTTTCAAATATAAATCAATGTCTGTTTCATTAATCTTATCACTAGCATATAATTTAGAAAAAAAATCAACAAAGGTTTCCTTAATAAGATTCTGTTGATACACAATCTTTCCCTTATGTTCTATTTTATCTATATTAGAAACCCTTTGCTTCTTTCTTAGCATATAAGCTAACCATCTGCCTGGTTTATTGGCATTGCAAAAAGTATTATGCCTTGCAAACCGTAGATTAGTTGCCACCTGATCAGCCATTAACTTATCAAATTGTCCTCTTAACAGCTTAATAGTCTCTTTAATCTTCACATCCGATGGATTCAAAATTAAAACCTTTTCTTTTTCCTTAATCTCTGTCTCCAATTCTTTCCTCCTAAATTCCAAATTGCGTCTATATTTATTATTAAGATATATCAACACACCTCTCATATACGCCTTACTAGCATCCCATACCATTTCCATAGAAGTACCCTTATGCATATTCGTTTCAAAAAAAACCTTCATCTGTTTCTTACACTCTTCCACGTTTTTCTGATTTCTGAACAGATTCTCATTTAAACGCCAGGAACGTCGTTCTCTACTGTCTTTTCCAATCTCTAGCCAAACTGGGCTGTGATCAGACATAGTCTTTGAACAAATCTTTATCCTCTTAGTTCTAAAAAAAAGGTCATTAGACAATAGTATAAAATCAATCCTAGAAAAAGATTGGTGTCTATCAGAAAAGAAAGTATAATCTCTTTCTTGTAAGTTCCTTTCCCTCCAAACATCACGTAATTCCATATCGTCCATCATTTCAAAAAAAGATTTAGGCAATTTAGCATGACTTGGGGTACTTCTATAAGATCCACTCTGAGAGGGTGGGATAGGGTTGGGGAGGGCTGGGGGATGGGATGTTATAATTAAAATGTATTGAAAAACTTTTCAATAAAAAAAAAAAAAAAAAAAAAGATCCACTCTTATCCATTTGTACATTCAAAACACCATTCCAATCTCCCATAAAAATAAAAGATTTATAATCCAATTGGGTAATCCTGCTGTGTAACAAACTATAAAAGTCAGCTTGCTGTTGATTAGGCGTGTATAATCCAACCAAAAGAGTTCTTTTACCTTCTAGTAACAAGTCCACAATAACATATCTTCCTTGTTGATCAGCTTCAATTAACTCTGCTGTAATTGTATTCTTGACATAAATAACCACTCCATTTTTCTTGTTAACTGCAGAGGCAATAAATTGTGTACCTACTCTTGAATTTGATAAATACTTTTGGTCCATAACTCTAATATGTGTTTCTTGTAAGCAAATAACGTCAGTCTTAAATTGGTTTAAATATTGAAAAGTTTTCTTTCTCTTTTGTGGTGAGTTTAATCCATTAACATTCCAAGTTAAAAACTTAGTCACCATTTCTGGCAACCCGAAGCTTTTGAAGCGCATCTTCCAAAATCCCTTTTACATTTTTAGGTCGCGCTCCTCCCACAGCTTGGCTATAGGTACATTTTGAAGGTTCCACAACATTCTGCTGGGCTTGGTCTTGGTCACGTCTGGCTCGTCTCGAAGCAGCTCGGGTGACCCTCTGGTCCTTTGCTTCTTCTACTGTTGAAATTTGAATCACTCCTGGTGCTGTCTCATCTGTCTGTATTCCTTCAGCATCATAAGACTTTCCCTCCTTTGTTGATTCCAGAAGTGGTATAGGAATTGCTTTTAAAACATTGCTATAAAAATCACGTGCCTGCAAGACCGTAGCGAGACGGTATCTTGTATCTTCAAACATTACCACCATACCCACTGGAATCTCCCATCTGAACCTGACATCGCGTCGCTTAAGCTCGTGTGCTAGAAATGCAAATTCCTTTCGTTTCCTTAGGATTTTTGGAGGGATCTCTTTTAAAACCAAAACTTCTTGGTCAGCAATCACAAGCTTTGTATTGTAAGAAACTTGAATAACTTCATTCCTGATTGCTCTCTTTGTAAAGTAGACAACCACATCTCTAGGTAATTTCCTTTGTCTCGCAATCCAGGAGTTAACACGGAAAATTTTGTCTATATCTTCTGCAATTCCTTCAGCTGGCCTTCCCAGCACGTCTTCGAGAGCAACAGAAACTAATTTTTTCAAATCTTCCTTTAAATTCTCCTTAAGACCCCTTATCCTCACAGCAAACTCCATTTCATGATATTGTACCAATGTCAAGTCGTAATCAATTTTATCCACCACATTCTCAGTCTCTAGTATCTTTGCATCCAGTTTAGTATTATTTTGAGTGAGATCCTCCACTCTTTCGTCAAGGCGTTCAATACATATCGCCATGCCTTGAAATGCAAGCAAGATGTCCTCCCTCATTACTGTAAATTTTTCTGTCAGCTTCTCATCCATCTTCTCATCTATCATCTCAGCCAAATGCTGTGAATGTTTTTCCAAAGCATCTTCCAAAACTTTAACTGTTAAGACAGGCGAAGGTAGAGGTGCAGGAGGTGCTAACACTTGCGCTGAAGATTGCGGCAGGGGGGAAGCCCCCGCAGTTTTAAGAAGTTTAGAAGAAGATTTAGCCGCCATTTTTTCCCCCGTTTGCAACTACGCACTTTCACTTTCTAAGTCTTCAATGTAGATTGAGCCAAAGTTCAAAAGTTCACTTACTCCTTGTTCTCTTGCATCGCTCTGCCTGCTTCCATTATCTTCCAAAGTCCATTCTTGTAGGCAGGGGTGGTTGCGTTCGCCTTGTTCTGCTCCAGGAAAAACGGAGCAGACATGCTGCGCAGCCCGGAGAAATCCAAGCTTCGGGGGGGCTCAATCTTCCAGCCGCCAGAGCTTTAAGCCCTGACGGCCCCAGAGAGCCCTTCCCCTACTTGGAAACTCACCCCCTCCTCTTCTCCTGAGGAGGGGGCTTTCGAACCGCCGAAACAGCTGATCGGCGCTGTTTTCGGCGGTTCTACAAAGCCGCGAAGCTGACAAGCTAAAAGCAGCTGTCGGCGGCGGTGCCTTGCCACCCGGAAGACCTCTCCAGAGATCTTTCAAGGCAGAAGAAGTTGGAGGAAACTGCTTCCTGGAAACTTTCACCACATCAAGCATCATGGTTGCCTTCAAAGGGCCAGTTGCATGTAGGACTATTGTATCATATTAGTTCAGAAGTGTATTATGTCTAAGAGTGGGGCAAAAAGAAGTAAAATTTCAAATATGAACAAATAAATTATTTATTTCAAATAAATCTGCAAAAACACATTTAAAACAAAGAAAAAAAACAAGCTTTTTAGTTCTCATGCCATTTTGTCCGAACTGGATGTTTGGCATCTTTTCCTGGCTACAAGTTCATCCACGTTTGGGGATAGGTTTTGAGTGGTGGATACTCTCAGGATAGAGTGGAGGTGTGCATCTGTGAGCTGACTTCTGTGTGCGCTTTTGTTCACCCTCATGACAGAGAAAAGTTGCTCACAGAGGTATGTACTCCCAAACATGGAGAGCATTCGAGCAGCTTGTAGGCGGAGTTGGGGCATTGTTTCAGGGATGAAACTGGTGAACTGTGCGGGTCCTACAGAATCGTACTTTCCCTTCAGTGTGCTGTTACATTGGAGTTCTATCAACTCCATCTGGATATTTACAGGAGCACTCTCCACTTCAACTGAAAATGGATTGCTGAGCAGTCCAAAACTGAATTTCTGTTTTTCAAAATCAGCAAAGCGACGTGTAAACTCCATTTGAAGTGTGCTCAGTTTATCAGCAAACTCAGCATTTGAGAAGGCAGTGGTGGAGACCTGGTTTTTTATTGTTTGGCAACTGGGAAAGTGACTCAAGTTTCCTTTCTGCATGTGAGTCTCCCACAGTCGCAGCTTTACTTGAAAAGCTTTCACAGCATCATACATGTCTGTGATCACACGGTCCCGTCCCTGAAGCTGTAGGTTTAGTGCACTGAGATAATTAGTAATGTCACATAGAAATGCTAATTCACACAGCCACTTTTCATCCTTCAATTCCGTGCAGTCTTTTCCTTTGCTTTCAATAAACTGACAAATTTCCATGCGTAATTCAAAAAATCTGTTGAGCACTTTCCCTCGACTTAGCCATCGCACTTCTGTGTGATAAGGGAGATCACCAAGTTCAGAATTTATTTCTTCAAGAAAAGTCTTAAATTGACGGTGATTTAAACCTTTGGCTCTTATAAAGTTAACTGTCTTTGTTACAGCGTGCATTACATGGTCCATTTTCAGGGCTTTGCCACATAGTGTTTCTTGATGTATAATGCAGTGATATGCTGTCAACTCACCTGTGCAATTCTCACTCTTCATTTTGTCTCGCATCCTTCCTACTAGTCCACTCTTTTCCCCGCACATTGAAGGTGCTCCATCTGTTGTGAGTCCTATAAGTTTGTCCCAGGGTAGTTTCATGTCATGTATACTTTTGGATACTGCTTCAAATATGTCCTTCCCTGTGGTAGTGCCATGCAGTGATGTTATATCCAGAAGCTCCTCCATAATGCATAAACCTGAGTCCACTCCACGGATGAAGATTGTCAGCTGTGCTGTGTCAGAGACATCAGTGCTCTCATCCACAGCAAGGGAATAAGCAATAAATTCTTTTCCCTTTTCAACCAATTGTCCTTGCAAATCAGTGGCAAGCTCACATATCCGATCAACAACAGTATTTCTGCTTAGGCTTATGTTTGAAAAAGCTTGCTTTTGGTCTGGACACATGACTTCGCACACTTTAATCATGCAGTGCTTCAAAAACTCCCCCTCTGTAAATGGCCGGGCTGATTTGGCTATCTCTTCTGCCACTATAAAACTAGCTTTCACAGCAGCTTCACTTTGTGATTTTGCTTTTCTGAACATATGCTGCCGTGACATCAGGCTTTTTTTCAACTCTTCCACCTTCTGTGCTTTCTGCTCCATGTTCAAGTTTTTGTACTTGTCCTGATGCTTCGTCTCATAGTGCCGTCTCAAGTTATACTCTTTAAATACAGCTACAGTAGCTCCACAAACAAGGCACACAGCCTTATCTTCAATGTCAGCAAACAGGTACTCTGGCTCCCACCTCTTTTGAAAGCATCTTTTTTCAAAGTCCACTTTCCGTTTGGCCATTTTGGGGGGTTTAAATATTGGCACACAGGTCTTCTTCCCTGCAGATATATATATGGATGAGACTGGACAGAAAGCTCAAAGTCTCAGGTACTGTGTGAGGCAAGCAGTTGTCAGCACACTAGGTAGGTATCCTAGGATGCTGCAAGTCCAGATGTTTGGAGTAGGTTTAGCAACATAACAGCATCTGTGGAGAGAAAGCAAGAAAGCAGCCCTCTTTGATACAATTGAAATTATATGTTTTATGCAAGAGATCCTGTATGGATGGAGGAAAAAATCAGCAATCCACCATCACTCAGAAGCTGGTCTAGCAGCCACAAGGACTACTCAGCCTCCATTTCTGATCAGATTCTGATATTTTCAGGGCTGCCTTTCAGTCTCTCATTGCAAGGGGGAGGGGAATCAAGACACATCCAGCTTTCCCAAATAGGAAACAAGGAACCACTTGCTCGATTTTTCCCCCAACAACTCTCCTATGTCCATGAAGGCCAGAAATAGAGTTCAAAATCCCTGAAATATCTATCCAAAATTTAGCTTTTGCAAGCAATGCTGGTTAGTTCTCTCAAGGTCTGTCAGTCTGTCCTTTGGGGAGACCCAAAGCACCCCTCCATTGATTTCAACATATTTTCCACCAAGAGACTGAGCATAATGAGGTTTGGGGACCCAGGGGGCAAGGGCTCATGGGGGCACTGGCAGGGATGGTCTGTGGAAAAGGAGGTCAGTGGCATGTGATTCAGGCTGGGAACATGCGTGGGAGGGTGGGAGGGGGAGAAGAAACTCCAGGACAGAGGGATGGAGCAGGAGGGCGGCTGCTGCTTCACTCTTGTGGCTCCACAGCGCCCGAAAGAGGAGATGAAGTGGCTCGGCTCCTAGGGGTGCGACTGGGCTGGGGCGCTGCAGGATCGGGCTGGGGGCCTCAGCTCGCCCTCCGCAGCGCCCGAAAGAGCAGAGAAGCGGCTCTGCTCCCGCGGGCGCATCTGGGCCGGGCGCCTCGGCTCGCCCTCCGCAGCGCCCGAAAGAGGAGAGAAGCGGCTCTGCTCCCGCGGGCGCAAGTCAGCTGGGGCGCTGCAGGATCGGGCCGGGCGCCTCGGCTCGCCCTCCGCAGCGCCCGAAAGAGCAGAGAAGCGGCTCTTCGACCGCGGGCGCAAGTCAGCTGGGGCGCTGCAGGATCGGGCCGGGCGCCTCGGCTCGCCCTCCGCAGTGCCCGAAAGAGCAGAGAAGCCGCTCTTCGACCGCGGGCGCGAGTCAGCTGGGGCGCTGCAGGATCGGGCCGGGCACCTCGGCTCGCCCTCCACAGCGCCCGAAAGAGCAGAGAAGCGGCTCTGCTCCCGCGGGCGCAAGTCAGCTGGGGCGCTGCAGGATCGGGCCGGGCGCCTCGGCTCGCCCTCCGCAGCGCCCGAAAAAGCAGAGAAGCGGCTCTTCGACCGTGGGCGCAAGTCAGCTGGGGCGCTGCAGGATCGGGCCGGGCGCCTCAGCTCGCCCTCCGCAGCGCCCGAAAAAGCAGAGAAGCGGCTCTTCGACCGTGGGCGCGTCTGGGCTGGGGCGCTGCAGGATCGGGCCAGGCGCCTCGGCTCGCCCTCCGCAGCGCCCGAAAGAGCAGAGAAGCGGCTCTTCTCCCACCGGCGCGTCTGAGTAGACCCCAGCACTCTGTGGTGAGTGGAAAGGGGTGGCACAGCAGGGTAAGGGGAGACCTGCCAGGCAGGGAAGAGGCAGGCCTGGGGAATCCAGAGACTGTCCGCCCCCACCCGCACAGCAAGTATATAGAAAAAGGTCCCACTCACCTTTCCACTCCTGTTTCTTCCTCCGTTGACTCCACGTGCAGTCCAAAGAAGCAAAGAAGTTTAGGCAGTCCCACAAACCAAAGAAGTTCATTCAATCAATTCGAACTTTGAGAGTTGTTTTTTTTTTTGTGTGAGCAGTTTGAATGGATCGATTGAATTTTTTTAGTCCCACTTTTTTTTTGGAACTGGGAGGAGGCTGCCTGGGCTCTGGCCAATGAGCTGTCGAGGGGCTAATGAGCTGCAAATGTTGCTGGGCTCCACCAGCCCACGTGCACTTGCCTCCTACTGAGCGGTGCTCAGCCGGGCCGGAGCCAAGGTGGTGGGGGCCGGACCTTTGTAATTTCTGGAAGAGTTATGCGGGCCGGATTCAATCATATGGCGGGCCGTTTGTGGCCCGCGGGCCTTGTGTTTGACATGTCTGATGTATAGTATTGAAAATCAGAATAGTGACCAGAAAGGACAGATACTCAAAACAAATATGATTGCATTTAGCTCTGCCTCTGCAAATCTTGAAGAATAATATCAACTATTATCTACCTATGATCCACAGTATGGTGTTTAGCTTAGTTTGCTATGCTGCCATCACAGTAAGTGTACATTATAGTAACACATTTTCTGAACTTAGCCAGTTGTGACTTAATATCAAAAGTGGGGTTTAGAGATTTTTGAACCCAACTTAAATTAACCATTTGTTTGCTTCCATGCATTGAACAAAGAAAATGTAAATTCATCTAATTTATACAAATTTCCTACCTGTTTGTTATAGAAAATAGTTGTGTGTTAATGACATTTGTACCAAGTGCTTGTGTGCCTTATTGGCTGTTAATATTACATGATGGGGACGCAGTGGCTCAGTGGGTTAGGACGCTGAGCTTGTCGATCTGAAGGTCGACAGTTTGGTGGGTCGAATCCCGAGTGCCGCATAACAGAGTGAGCGCCTGTTACTCGTCCCAGCTTCTGTCAACCTAGCAGTTCGAAAGCATGTAAAAATGCAAGTAGAAAAATAGGGACCACTACGGTGGGAAGGTAACAGCGTTCCGTGCGCCTTTGGCATCTAGTCATGCCGGCCACATGACCACAGAGATGTCCTCGGACAAGCGCTGGCTCTTCGGCTTTGAAACAGAGATGAGCACCGGCCCCTAGAGTCGGAAACGACTAGCACGGATATGCAGGGGAACCTTTACCTTTACCTTTACCTATTACATGATGAGTCATGAGTCAATGACCGCTTATTGCAGGGGTGCCAAACTGCTGGATGCGTCATGCTGAAACTGCACCCACCCCAGCTCCGGCAATGGGTAAAAAGTCACAATACGTCAGAACACGTCATGTGACATGGCGAGTTTGACACTCCTGGCTTATTGCAATCATGAATATAGAAAAAATACATTTGTTTCCAGACTCTTGAAATCATTTATGTTTTCTCAGAGTCTGTAAACTTTTGAAAAACAAGGTCTTATAAAAAATTGTATACAAAAATGAATAAACAATATATGGTGAACATGAAGCAGTTTATTGTATCTTTTAAATCTTCTAGATGAGAATCTATAGAAACTAATCTGCTTGATGATAAATTACAAATACAGAATTAATAATGATAGAAAAAAGAAAACAAATCAACAAAGTTGATCTACTGATTGAGGCACCAGGCTATATATTAGGAGTTCTAGTTCTGCCTTAGACATGGAAGCTGGCTGCGTGACAGTCACTCTATTAAACAACCCACCTTATAGGGATGTAGGGAAATAGAAGGAGGAATATTAATAGGTTTGCTGCTTTATTTATGTAGTGCCACTCCCGTAGGGACTGCTGAAATCCGGGCCCTCCTGGCCTCCCCTTGACCTGGCTGCTGGCCCAAAGGATCTCTCACTTTGGCACCTTTGCTTGACAGGGGCACATAATGCAGTGGTACTCAGTCACGGTCGGCAGCCACTCACTTGGGGCGGTGATGGTTGATCTCTCTAGGCAGTAAGTCACGTGGAATAATGATGGTTGATCTCAGGCAATAAGAGCTTACAGGGGACGATGATAGTCAGTCCCTGGTAACAGCAACTTGCATACGATGATGGTAGTCAGTCCTGGGTAACAGCAGCTGGCGTGCGACGAACAAACATGGAAAAGAAATAGCTACTGTACTCATATGCATGAATCAGATTCTATAGTGAAAGAGATTATGAATGGAAGAAACAGAAAAAAATTAGGAAGCATTTAGTTTTTAGTTTTATCATATATAGGAAGACTTTGGAGAAATGAAGCATTTTCTAAAAAGGGAATCAGCATAAATCTTCTGAAACACAAATACAATTTGGGCTATTTTTCTGGACTTGTTCCTAATCTGTAGTGTACTAGCTGAATTTTTTAATCATTTTGCTTTTAAATTGTAGATGATCATAGATTGATCTTCATTTTTAATTTCTTCATTATAATAAATTTCCTTCTGGACAATTTTCTCCAGAGGTATTAGATTCAAGTGCACTGGTGTAATTATTCTTGGTTAGGTAATAATTTTTGTATCAGATCACAACTACTTACTGTATCTTTGTAGTGACCAACAGTCCTTCTTTTCTGATAACTATGAGAGTAATTAAATTTTTCCATTGTTACAACACTTTCCCTCTGATGCCTTCCTGGATAAGTCATCCTTTTAGGTTTTAGCTAAGGAATTGGATTTCACCCACATTCTTTCACAGAGGAGTGTGTTCCTGTTAACTTATGTCTGCTCCATGTATCCTTTCTTGGATTCTCTATGATTCTTTTTTTTTTTCAAAAATAAGTCACTGAATCTGTTTTATACCAATTCTGTATATTCTTTGACACACCAAAAATGTGGATTAAGAAGGAGCCATGTAGATCAATGAATCCAAAACATTATTTACTGCTGGAATTTATATCAATGCATCCTTGCAGGAAATCAGCATTCTTTTTGCTTTTCTAGTTAATGTATATATTCTGTTATGTTTTTTAATATATTGAACTGTGTCTAGAATACAGTAGTTGACATATGCTAACTTGTTTTGTAACATTTCTGTTCTGGACTAAAACTGTAATAAAGTTGCTGCTTTTGTAGATGCTCAGTGCAAAATTGAGTATATCTGTCTTTTCTCTGTTATATTTATATATTTGTGTTTTGTTACCACTGTTGAGGAGCTGGAATAATATTTCCAATATTTAGTTTTAGCATATTTAAAGAAGTTCTTTCAGCGTTCCAGGTTATTTCTGTATCTTCTTCCTTTGTTCTTTTCCTACTACCTCATTACTTTTTAGGTACAGATACTTCAGTTTTTGTTTTGTTTTCAGTTGTGCTTTTATTGACCCTCATTTTAGTATCTTCTACACATCTGGAGAGCCTTTTTTCATTAACTTCTCCAATCTTACAGTTCTGCTTATTACTACACTGAGTTCATTAACTCATTTTCTTAAATTCCAAGATAAACATTCAACCATACATTTTAGTTTTTATTTATTTTGAAAATTCCAATGTTATATATTCAATCATCTTGTTCCTTTTTCTGAAAAAGAAACTTGTTATCAAAAAAAGTCAGAAATTTCCTTAAAGGTCTATGCTCGACAGAATGTTTTTCCTAACAGATGTTGGTTTGATGAAATGTTTCACTACTACTTATTGAAAAAGAACTTCTTGGACTATTTTTTTATGAGAGATGTCCATGAAAATCTCCCAGGTTCAGAGTGCAATTTTT
>JAKJMR010000742.1:80214-134324 GCA_024449315.1 Daboia siamensis | reverse complement strand
TTATTATTATTATTATTATTATTATTATTATTATTATTATTATTATTATTATTATTATTTTATTCTGGCAAAGAATTACAGGTACGCCACGACTTGCAGCCATTTATTTAACGGCCATTCAAAGTTACAACGGCACTAAAAAAAAAAAAGTGAGCGGTGATCGGTCCTCGCCCTTACGACCGTCACGGCATCGCCAGGGTCATGGAAATCAAAATTTGGGCACCCGCCACTAGCATGTCTTTAGGATGGCTGCAGCATCCAAGGTCCTCTGATCAGCATTTGCAACCTTCCCACAAGCAGTCAAGGGGGGGGAGGGGGGGGAAGATGGATTTGCTTAACAACCGCATGATTCACTTAACAACCATGTCAGAAAAAGATTACAAAATTGGAAGGGACTCACTTTAACTTCCGCGCCTAGCAATCAAAATTCTGGCCCCGGTTGTGATTGTCAAAACCCACTTGTGATCGTAAGTCGAGGACTACCTGTATAATCCCAGAGTCACAATAGTTCAGAATTAGAATAGAGCTGGAAGGGACCTTGGAGGTCTTCTAGTCCAGCCCCCTGCTCAAGCAGGAGCTCTTATACCATCTCAGACACGTGACTGTCCAGCCTCATCTTAAAAACCTCCAGTGATGAAGCACCCACAACATCTGGTGGCAAGCTGTTCCACTGGGTAACCTACTAACCCAGTTTTGTTACAAGCCCCCCCCCCCCCCCCTCCACAAAACTAACCTGAATCGGTAGTGAACAGGACTGACATAGCTGACCGTGGGCATGTAGGAGTAATAAAAGCTGCCGTAAAGGAAAATGGAGATCCAGAGGAGCAGCAAAAGCACACACAACAAAATGGCCGTCTGCAGGACCGTGCGACGCACTCGCAACATAAGCAACGAGGCCACTTCTTGGACCCACACCAAGAAAGGTCCAGGGCTCGATGACATGGTGCCACTTGGCGAAGGCAGCTGACGGGGATCCGGGAAAGCGAGTCAATATGTTAGAGGAGGGGGAGGTGTCAACCTGCCCCAAGCAACGAGGGTCCCGTTTTGGCACCGGGAAAAAGCAGAGAAATGTAACTAGAGTTCCTTGTGCAACGAAGAAGTTAATTTTTTAAATTAAATAAAATAAATTAAAGCATCGTAGTAATTTTAATCTGGAAGTCAAAAGCTACACAGGCAAGAGACCGGCTAGTGAGACCGTACATTGGTACATTGCGGGTTTTGTGAAGGTAAACGGCTTCATGAGACAAACAGACAAAGTACGGTCAATGATGGCACCAGAACATGCTAGATTGGGGGCGGGGGCGGGGGGCACCAAGCTCTGAGTCCCCTTCCTCTTAGAAATTAGGCTGTCCTTTAGACTCCGCTCCGCAGGTCCCGGAAATCTCCTAAAATGGAAAAAAGACAAAATAGAGCCAGGGTTATTGCAGACACCAGATTTTGCAAACTCTTAGCACTTTGTGTCTTCTTGGCTTCAACTTTTGCATCTGAGCAAAGAGTCTTAACACTTCTTGGGGAAGGAGGTCAAACAGCAAAGGGCGGCATGATGGGATGTAGAAATTATAACCCCCCCACACACACACACAAAATTTGGCCTCCGACCCATTTCTTTGCCAATTCTCTCTGGGCAACCCAGATGGGCCTTGCAAAAAACTGGGTTAGAAGTAACACACTCGGCCGTCGATTGTTGAATGTTAAAAGAGTTTGTTGAAAACTGTTTTATTGGGGTTTTGCACTGGGATTTTATTTTTTTTGTAAGCCGCCCAAAGTCCCCACTGTTTGGGAAGCTATGTTTTTATTTATTAAATGTGCACGCCACCCATTTCGTCGAGAGGCCAAAAATGTACATTTTTCTAACCAACACATAAGTAAATAAAAACACGTGCCGGTTTTCTCAGTGAAAGATTAAAAGTGATAGATTTGGTCCCTCCGGCTCAATACAGCCAACACTTAATTTGAACCAAATTTAAAAATAAAATTGCTTTCCGTGAAAGAGGGAAGAAGGTAAGAGCCTATAAATAAAGGTACAGTTAAATTATTACACTGCAAAGCTTTCAGTTCAGAATTCAGAGGAGCAAAGCTGTACTAACACCCAATTCAAGCAGAGTATTTTAATTTTTTCCTTTCCTCAAGCAAGAAGGCGAAACTTGGGACAGAAAGCTTAAAATCAGTTACTGCTCCAAAGTTACAATCACTAGCAGTAATAGTCTTAAGTAGGAGACTTAGCTTTGGTTTTAGCACAGTTTTTTTTAAATACTATTTTAATCTGTATAGTCTTAATGTTTGGATACTTTAATTTTTTAACGTGTTTTATAATCTTTAGGGTAAATGGGCACCATACAGATTTAATAAATAAATAACAGTGTGCTCAAGTAACATCGCAATTCAAAACGCATTGCCGACATTCAGATACACCCACTCTTTTTAAGTTACTAAACACACAACAGAATTACAGGAATGTTTTGTTTGTCCGCCTTCGCTTGATAACTGTGAACGAGACTATCTCACAATTCTCCAAAGCGACACTTTAAAACTGACTTGTACTCTTTACACTTGCCCCACGCGCCGACACAATCAAACTAACAGCCGTTAAAACCTTTAGAACTAAGCCCCCTTTCCCCACAATGTCCAATTCAGCTTCTAGATAAATTCTAAGCATTCTTACATTTTTTTTTAAAAAAAAATTGAAAAAAGGTAATCATACGAAGTGAGTACAAAACAATATACAGATTCCGCAGAGGCTTCCTACTTTTGCACACAAGGAAGGAAAAAAATAAAAAAATAGAGGGGTCTAATTGGACCTGGTCTCTTATTATATTCTAAAGCCCAGGCTGAGAATCTCAATTTTAATTTTAATTGGGGTTTTTAACCTTTTCAGGGATTGATGTAATTTTTTAAAAATTGTTTTTAGCTTTTCTATTTCTTGTTTTAAATACCCTGTAAACCGCCCTGAGTCCTTGGGGGGGGGGGGAGAAGGGCGGTATATAAATCCAATTAAAACAAATAAAATAAAAATAAAATAAAGGAAAGCGGGGAACCTAGTTTTTAATTAGAAACGGGAGTGGGGGGGGGGAGGGAGGGAAGAGAAACAAACTACCCACAATCCCCAAATCTTGGTTTAGCTTGTTTGGGAGAAGAGAAGCTTCCTTTTTCCTCCATCCCCCAACACAAACCACCATCCCATCTCAGTTTAAGAGAGGCAAACAGGAGAGATGCAAGAATGGGAAGCACAGGCTGGGAAGGAGATTGTGTGTGTGTGTGTGTGTGTGTGTGTGCGCGTGCAAATGCAGAAGTAAAAGGGGGGGAGGGCGTGTTTAAAGCCCCCTCCAGCTGGTTTGCAAACCCCGATTGGGGGGGGTCAGGTAGGAAGCCCAGGGGGTGGGGAGCATGTCAGTTTATATTAGAGAAAAAAATAAAATCTCAAAGAAACCTGAATTAGTTCCAGCGATGCGGTGGTTGCTGCTGCTGCTGCTGCTGCTGCTATTCCGCCTCTGGATTCTCCCTTTAAAGTCTCCCCACCCCCCACCCCCTTTTTGGGGGTTCCCTTTCCCAAATGTGGGTCTGGCTCTACCTCTTCCGGGTTTGGCCCCGCCCCCGAGGAGGGAGGGGGGGGAAAGGAGGAGGGGCCTCGTGGTTTTGGTTTTTTTATAATGCGGCGGCCGCGGGCAAGCATCTTCCAGTCACGTGGTCAGAGGGATGCTGCGGCTGCCTGCCTCCCGTTTCCATGGAGACAGGCAGAAGCGGAGGACCACTCCGGTGCCTTTTCTCTGGATGAGAGGCCGGAGGGAAGGTTAAACCCCCCCCCCCAACGGGGAAATAAGAAATTTCAGCCACAAAGGCTCCTCTTTGCTTTTTCGATTATCATCCTTCGAACAGCGAAACAGGGGATCTTTAATGTCATAATTAAATATATTTGAGCCTTCCTTGTGAGTTGCGGCCTGGCGTTTGCACCGCCCTCGATTGGTGGGCTAGGCGTAGGTTGCTCAGGAAAGGAATATTTTATCTCTTGTGTTGCAGGTACCTAAAGAAATTCCTTTTAAGCTCTGTTGAAAATCAATGGGCTGGCTTTATTGACAAAAGGGTTAGCTTGCGAGTCAGCACAAGTAATTTTTTTAGCCGATTGATAGCCCGAGTAACTGTAGCGGGGGTAGGGGGGGGGGAAGGTGAGCCTAGAACGTTATATACACCCAGCAATTGATCTGAGAAAAAGTGGAAAAGTTTTGTCTCCATCATAAAATGGTGGAGTTTTTGATCGTT
Source organism: Daboia siamensis (assembly GCA_024449315.1). NCBI lineage: Eukaryota > Metazoa > Chordata > Lepidosauria > Squamata > Viperidae > Daboia > Daboia siamensis. Next base: position 130,070 of record JAKJMR010000742.1, on the reverse strand, counting down.
ACGATTCAGGCCCTGAATCAGATTATATGGAACTGACTTATAAATCAAATTATTTCTCCCTACAATTTCCCCAAGTTTCTAGCACGATCCTAAAAGCTAATTTACTCATTGGTAAATCCCATTTATTTCCATGGGGGGGGACGACACACCGTGTAAAGATATTTAAGATGATGGCCTTAAAATGCAGTGTAATAGAAATATCCAGTGAATAAAACTTAATAGCAAGTCACTAATCCTGATAGGAATATTGAACATTGTTATCTAATTGTATTGTGAAATAGCCATTTGGAATTCAATTCTCTTATCTGTTTTAAGACGTTTTGACTTGGTACACATTTTACATTAAATCTTCCATCGGTTCACCTACACTTAAATAAAGAAGCCACACTTAGAACAAGGTGCAAAGAGATTAGGACAACCATTTGTCTGGGATGGTATAAGGCAGGGGTGTCAAACTCAATTTCACTGAGGGCCGCATCAGCATTGCGGTTGCCCTCAGGGGGCTGGGTGGGTGTGGCCTGGGTGGGCGTGGCCTACTGGGTGGGCGTGGCTAAGTGCGTATGGCCTACTGGGTGGGCATGGCCAGCTCTACATCGTTGGCATCAAGGGTGCCTATGGGGGCCTGGGCAGGAGTGGGACGGATCTGAGGGTCTCTGGCAGAAGGAGGGTCTCAGGGCCAGGGCCAAGGCAGCGGGGGCCGTTCCCTCCCTGTTTCCAGGATGGCTTTGCGGGCCGCATGAAACCACTTTGCGGGCCGGATCCGGCCCCCGGGCCTTGTGTTTGACATGTCTGGTATAAGGTCTCCTGCTTGAGCAGCGGGTTGGACTAGAAGACCTCCAAGGTCCCCTCCAACTTTTGTTAAATTCTGTTAAGACATTGAGTGAAAAAGACCCCAGATTCTGGGATGTTTGGGGTGAATTACAGCTTTAAAATTATTTCGCAGGCCAGGACAACATATATCTGTTGCAATAGTCTACTCTAGATGAATTATATAAAAAAACACATTTCAATTGTTAATATGCTTCCTCCCTTATTCCTTTTCTCCTTCCTTCCATTTTCCTTCCTTCCTTCCTTCTCCTTCCCTTCCCCTTCATTTTTTCTCCTTCCCTCTTTCCTTCCTTCCTTTTCCTTCCCTTTTCTTTTTCCTTCCTTCCTTCCTTCCTTCCTGATTATGCAGTGTTTTGATTATGCCCATCTGCCATTACGCAGAGCAGAGAGTTCACCCCCAGTCTTCCTTTCAAGGGGATGCAGGAGAAGAAGCCACTTTGGCAAGCCTGATGCCCAATGAATTGGGAGAGAAATTTTTTTTAAAAGGCGGTTGATGTCAGATTTGTAAATGAAAGCTATTGCTGACAATACTGCGCCCCCCCCCCCCCCCCCCCCGGCGTTCATATTTGCAGAAAGGGGGGGGAGGGCTGACCAAGTGACACAGCCAGTCTCGTTGGATTCCCACTCCTCCTTTTGTGCCCCCTCCTCAATCAACCTCTTCTGTAATAGAGCCCGGCTGTGCCATCCCCCTCCCACACTTCCCAGTCCTGGTTTTTAAGCAATGGCTGCCTGGGCGGGGGGGGGGGGGGGGGGGGTACCCCCCCCCCTGCCTCCCCCCCCCCCCCCCTTAAAGAGATGGTTTGGTCCCAGCGTTAATTGCTTTGTGGAATCCTCAAGGTATCGATCAATTGAATTAACTCTCATCTCAGCCAAGGTGTGCCAAATGTCTTAGGAAGCCAGAGGGGGAAACAGCCCCTTCTGCTCGTCCACCTTGGGGAGCATCTTGCAGGGGCTGCTGCAGTGCCTCGCCCCCTCCCGGCCCAGGTGACTCTTCCCCAGATCGTCTCAGCCTCCAGCCCGGAACGGTCTGACTTTGCTCCATCTTCACATTCAACAGAAAATCTTTACAAAGGTGTGTGTGTGTGGCTTTGGGCTGGGTTTCCCCGCTTGGATTCTCTGGGTCTTGGGGGGGGGGGGGGCACGCGTCCGGCTTGGGGGAGGGGCGGGCAAAATGATTTCCATGTAAATACAGGAAATTTCTGCAGGGGGAGGGGAGTAAAAAGGGCCCCAGCTATCAGTATGTGGGGACCTGTTAATAGGAAGTATTGGGATGAGAGAGAGAGAGAGAGAGAGAGAGAGAGAGAGAGAGAGAGAGAGAGAGAGAGAGAGAGAGAGAGAGATGAGAGTGGGAGGAAAAGAAAGGAAGGAGGGAGGCAAGGAAGGAAGGAAAGAAAAGATAAATAAGCTAGCTGGGGAGGAAAGGATAGAATAGATAAATAGATTGATTGATTGATAGAGATAGAGAGATATAGATAGATAGATAGATAGATAGATAGATAGATAGATAGATAGATAGATATGGATGGATGGATGGATGAGGGAGAGTTGGAAGCAAAAGAAGGGAGGGAGGGAAGGAAGGAAGATAAATAAGCTAGGTGGGGAGGAAAGGATAGATAGATAGATAGACAGATAGAGGGAGATGGATAGATGAATGGATAAGGGAGGAAAAATGGGAAGAAAAGAAGGAAGGAGGGAGGGAAAGAAGGAAGGAAAAGATAAATAAGGTAGCTGGAGAGGAAATGAGAGAGAGAGAGAGAGAGAGAGAGAGAGAGAATATCTTAATTCTCCATTGGGGTGGGAAACCATAGATGGAAACAGAAAAAAAAAATTTTTTTTCACATCTCCCTGCTAGAGGCCCTGAATGGCTTTGGATGTAGTACTGGATCAGAACTGTCTTTATTTGTGTTTGGTAATGTCATTTTTTTGGGGGGGGGGAACGTATTTCCTTCCCCCCCCCATTCTATTCCTCTTGGTTGCCTCAGAGATGAGAGAAGGGAGGACTTGTGGCAGAAAACAAATGGAGGAAGATGAAAAGAGAAATTTCAGAACAAGGCAAGGGCTGTTGGCTTTTGGGGGGGGGAGATCTGGAATTTACATTGGATCAGAACTGAAGGGAGATATTATCGGATGCAAAATTCGGTCGCTGTAGGAAAAATAATGAACCATCCTGGTTTTGAATGAGGCCCTAAAAGCTATTTAGATGTTTATGGTTTATCAGACAAGAAAATGGGTCTCTTGTTATGATGCAGTTATTTCTAATGTTTTGTTCTCTCTCTCATTACCCTCCCTGCATTCTTTCTGGATAACACACTGAGGTCGTGGTTTGTATTATAGGAACTCAACTACACCCCAAATGTCACCGTTTTGAATGGTTTATGGCATGTTATGTGAATCAAATCAGGTTGGAATTGATAACATTAAGCTGTGGTCAAGGAAACCATAGTTATTCAAATTGTGGCAAGACAGTCACAAGGTGCGGCTGGACATGAACTGTCCAGTTTAACCCTAGTGTGAAATAATATTTGTGCCATGGTAGAATGCAGTCCCACACACTCAACCCTGCTGGATGAATGTGGACCTAGTCATACTGCTAGTCCTCAAGTTAAGATCCAGATAGTATTCCTTGATTCAGTGGCATATTCTTTGCATAAAAGAGAAACAGATATATTTTTGGGAATAAAAATGGGGGATTTTAAGATGTTGGATGTTCTGTTATTCCACGATAGTTGAGAGATCTCTTGCAAGAACAGCCCAGAGAACGGTATTTTCAAAAGAAAATCATCCAGGCATGATGGCAATTGCTCTCCAGGGCTCTAGGCAGGAGTAAACACAGTGACAATACACTTTGTTTCGCATTCATACACCCCCAATTGTACTCTCTCACCTGGTACTATGCAAAGCCTTTCCAGAGGAAGAGTAGTCATGGGCTTGCAAACCTATTGGTGTCCACTAGGGGGCACAAAGTACCATTGTAATGGATTTGGAATTGTGTGGACGCCTTCTAGTGGTCACCTGAAATACAGCCACACAGTCCTAAATTTATATTGAGCACCTTGTTCTAGAGAAGTTACCTGGCAAGGATACAGTTAGGGCTAAATCTGAAGAATGTCTTCAACCATCTCCCTTATGGTGAACGGTCTTGGATGGCCTTTCTCCTCTCCGATGTCCTCAGCAGGATTCCTCATGAAGGGCGAAACTCCCGTCAACAGCACAATGAGCATCGGCCAAGCCCGCAAGATGGTGGAGCAGCTGAAGATTGAGGCCAGCATGTGCAGAATAAAGGTGAGGAAAACGACCGATGGGCCAAAAAAAGGTATACGCTGGTGCTTCTCAACCTCAACAGATTGAAAATGCGTGGACTCCCAGGATTCCCCTCGGCATGCATCTCCACCTCTTTCTTCCAAGTCGTCAGGTTGAGAAACACCACCTTGGATACCGCTAACAAACGAGCTGCAAAACCACAAGCAGCCACTAGATGGCAAAAACTACCATCTAGTAGCTGGTTTTCTTCTCGTGACTGCCCCCCCCACCCCAGTGTCTATATAGAGAACTGCAGCCTCAATTTTCTGAATGCCACCCTGGTATCTTTATGGCAGATGAATTGCCAAATCCTGATTTCTCTTCTTTTTTCGTCCTCTCCCCTAGGTGTCCAAAGCGGCCGCTGATTTGATGACCTATTGCGATGCCCACGCCTGCGAGGATCCCCTCATTAGCCCCGTGCCCACCTCGGAAAACCCCTTCCGGGAAAAGAAATTCTTCTGCGCCCTGCTTTGAACTGTATTTGCTCCCACCCACCCACCCCTCGTCCTCGACGCTGGGATATGTCCCTTTCCTTCACTCTCCCCCCCCCTCCCCATACTCATCAATCGGTATGGAGTTGGGTTACTGCAGAATCTTTGGCCTTCAAGCTCCTATCGCTGGGGGCAGAGAAGACGGAGGGGGGGGAGGTGTGTTTCTTCAGGGCAGGTCTATTTTTTCCTGCAGAGACACCCCCCCCAAACTCTTTATTTTCCAAAATGCGTCCAAAATCAAGAAGCAGATCCCTAAATATTACATCCTCTTTTAACAGCTTTAAATCAGCAGCCACACTTCCCTTCAAGATGGGGAGCTGTGCTTTGCTTAGGGGGGCTGGGTTGGGGTAAATCAAGGTGTCTTAAGGACCCTTCCTCTAATTAAACAAAACAAGCAGTAAGAATTGCATCCAGAGACCCCGGGATCTAACCTAGGGGGTTTCGTTCCAGTATCCATATCCAGCATCGTTCCCACCAACTTCACCATGGCTAAAGTTTAGCTCCGAATCGAGGTTACTGAAGCCAGCCCTCTCCTCCTCTTCCTCCCCTGCCTCAATATCTCTTCCCCCCCCCCTCCCCCAGGAAGAGCAGGTGGTTTCCACAACAGGCCGATGGTTCTTCACACAACTTTTCACCTGTTCTGTATGCCAGAGAGCACGGAAAGCTAATAAAATTTACTGGAGTCCGTTATTACGGATTGCGTGTGATTGAGCTAGAGAATTTGGGGTAACGGGGTGGGGAAAAATCAAGGATTTCCCTAAAAAAAGTCTGTGTGGGGGGGGGTTCTCAGTCATGCAGGTCAGGGTTGTCCCAAAGGTGCTTTTCCCAAGAGGCAACTGGACTTTCTTCAGTCAGAGCTGAAGAAGCTCCATGGAGAAGCGAAACGTCTCCAAAGAAAAAACAGCAGTTGCCTCCTTTAAAAAAAAACAAAAACCCATCTCAAAAAGATCTCCAAAGAGAAGGTTCGAAGTTCACAATCGTCATTCTCCAGGATCAATCAAAATGGCTGTGTTTGTGTGTGTGTAACAGGTAGGCCTCAACTTATTCAACCGTTCATTTTTAACGACCGAACTTAAAATGGCACTTCCGTTTGGGAAGCAGAATTCGCTTAACGGTTGTGCTTTTTTTAAAAAAAAGTCACCACCCTAAAAATCGGGTCCGACTCGACTTACGACCGCAATGACATATGACGGAAAATTCGGTCCCAATTATGATTGTAAGCTGAAGACTATCTGACGAGGGCAACCTGGGGGAGGGGAAAAAAAAAAGTCTTTTTTTTTTCTTTCACTATTCCAACCGATATATAAAATAAATCATTAATTCTTTATTGCTTTTTGTGGCAGATTTGGCAACGGCCAAAAAACCCCCCCCCAAATGAATAAAACGACGTGAGAACAAGACAGATTTCCTTCTAAACCACTAAAGTTTCGTGTGTTTGGACGTGGTGAGATAGCGCTGTGCAAGTAGAAAACTAGAAAGCTTGATAGCACCCCTTCGGCTGCTGTGTTAAAATTGCTGCTTCCCCCGTTAACCAACGGCAATTAAAGAGGCTAGTCCTGATTAAGGTTCCCAAGGGGAAAAGAAACCACACAATTTACAGGGAGTGCTTCCGCAATTTAGCGATTCCTGAAGGAAGGAGGAGGTGTAAATCTGCACAATTAGTTTTAACCATAGAAAGCGTGCTGGTTTTTTAAATGTAGAAAGCTAAAAAAATAATTTAAAAAATTGCTGCAACAGCACAAACCACCTGCCATTCGGAGACCACCACACGCTAGTTTTTGTAGCAGGAAGTGGGGACAGTCCTCGACTTAAGATGGGCCCCTTTGTGACGGTTTGAAATTGCAACGGACGTTTCTCCCGAGACGCTACTTTACTGCCCGGTTCTATACAGTAGATATGCTGCTGAACTACAATTCCCAGCATTCCTCACTGCCAACCTATATTGGCAGAAGCGGCTGCGGTTGGGAACAAAGTGCTTGGCGTCACAGGACTACAATTCCCATGAACCACCTGGCTGAAGGCCATGGGGAGGGACACCTCCAGGAAGTGGGTCTGGCTAATTAGCAGGGATGACCAAAGGGATTACCTGATTAGATAGTAAACTACAAACGCTGGCTAGATCAGGGTGAGGGGAAACCAATGGCAGCTTGTGTGGGGAGGCGGGGGGAAGAGATAAAATGGATCAGCGGTGCGAAAATGGAGTGTTTGCCCTTAACGGTCCTGGAAAGAGCTTTTCAAATCTCAGCTGCCAGCCAGCTAGTCCTCATTCTCTTTCCGAAGAACAGCGGGACGGCACAAAAGGCTGAGAGGGGATTTTACAAAGGGGACATCGAGGAAGCGGTGCTACCCCTCTACCAAAGGTGGGGGTCTGGCCTGAGCGCATTCCAAGGCAGAGTTGGCTTCCGGGGGGGGTCCTCGGCTGCTCGTTCAAGGAATGGAGAGAAGACACAGCCTCCTGCTCTGGTCCGGCGCAGGAGACTTCAGAAGAGTTTGATGATGGACTTGCGTGATTTCCCCACCCCGATCCACTTGACTGCGAAAAGAGTTTGGGGTTTATATCTCCCCCGTCCCGCTTAATCCCCCCTTTCAAAAACACTCCAAACTCTGGGCTGCCCCAAAGGCTCACCTGGCACTTCCAGGTATTCCTCAATAAACCGGATGTAGGCCTGGGCCTCGGCAGGCAGATCGCCGAAGGTGCGCGCTCCTTCGGTGCTACGTCGCCATCCCGGAAGCTCCTTGTACTTCACCGTGACCTTGTTCAGGAGCTCCTGGTTGGCTGCGGACGGCGACAGAAAGGAAGGGAGAATGTAGGGGTGACCCTGGGGCTCTCTGAGCTGGGTGATTGTCCTTGGAGACGTTTCGTGACCCAACTAGGTAACAGAATCAGTGCAAGAAGGGAGGGGGGAGTTGTAGGAAGAGAGAGGAGGAGGAGGAGGAAATTGTGAGGTCCTTGGCATTCTCTGAGCTTGCTGGTTTACTTGCAGATGTTTCATGACCCATCTAGGTAACATCAACAGCGCTAGAACGTTTGCAGAGGAGGAGGAGGAAGCGCTGGAGAGGAGGAGGAGAAGGAAGGAGGGAGAGAAGAGGAGGACGACTGTGGGTCCCTGGTGCTTTCCTTGCAGATGTTTCATGACCCAGCTAGGTAACATCTTCAATGCTGGAAGGTTTTGCAGAGAGGAGCAAGGAGAGAGGGATTAGGAGGACTGTGGGGTCCTTGGTGCTCACTGAGCTTGGTGGTTTTCTTGCAGACGTTTCATGGCCCAACTAGGAAACATCATCAGTGCTAGACAGGTATTTGCAGCAAACCCCTCTCTCTTCTAGCACTGATGATGTTCCCCAGTTGGGTCTCGAAACGTCTGCAAGAAAACCACCCAGCTCAGAGCGCACCTAGGACCCTATAGTTCAACCCTGAGCTACCAAGTCTCTTCTAGTGATACAGAGGCAACTATCAGCTCCTTCTCTGCTGGGCCCTATGGGTCTCCACCCCAAATCCCGCAGTCTCACCTGGGAAATACGGAATCTGCTCCCCATCCAGATGGTATTCCACGCCCACCTTGATCTCTTCAAAGTCGTCCAGGATGTCCAGCTTGGTCACTGCCAGCCTAGGAAGTGTCCAGGAAACGTGTTACCATCAAGCCAAAAACTTTCCCTCCTCAAATGCTGACATTAGAGATGGTCCTTGACTTACGGCCATTTGCTTAGTCACCCATTCAGAGCTGAAAAAAAGTTGAGTTATGACTTGTCCTCACGCTTATTTTATTACATTTATATACCGCCCTTTCCCGAAGGACTTATGACCAACACAGCGCCCTTACAGTCAGGAAATGGGTCATCCTGGTGTTTAGCAACAGGTATGTATTGACAATGGTTGTGGCGTCACCTGATCAGCACTGGCAACCTTCCCGAGAAGCAAAGATCAACGGAGGGAGCACCATTTCACTTAAGTGACCCCGATTCGCTTAACGACCAAGGCTAAAAAGCAGTGAAGTCAGGCGCAGTCACATGATGACTTCGGAGTGAGCTTGCTCAGCGGTGCAAACTCTGTTCCTAAGTCAAGGAGTATCTATCTTGGAAGTAGACCCGCCGGCTTTACGGAAGATGCTTGGATTTGAACTCTTAAGCTGCATAGACAAGGCCAAAGTAGGGACTCCTCTGTCAACAGGGGGCGCTGCTCTGCAAAATTTCCCAGGACACCCTTCCAGCCAAAGCTCCACACCCATTTGTGCAGTACTCAAATGACCCTTAGGACGCAGGTCAACCTCCAAGTGGCCTCAACGGCTCTCTAAAAAGAAGGCAAATGACCAGTTGTCTACAAGGAGTATAAATCCTTCCATTCCCCACTATTCGGTCAGAGCTGAAGAAGCTTCTTGGAGGAGAAGTAAAACGTCTTCGAAGAAAAAGAAAAAAGTCCTGTTGCCTCCTGAAAAAAAAAGCGCCTTTGAGTCAGCCATGAGCTGGATGACAGAGACATTCACAGGACACCCAAACCCCCAAGGGGGGGAATGGAAGTAATAAAATAACAATACATAAATAAATTTGGAAGAGGCTTACGCGCTGAAACCATTGATCCTATGAGCGTATTTCACCAGGACGAGGTCCAGCCAGCCACAGCGACGCTTGCGGCCCGTGGTCACCCCGAATTCCCGCCCTCGTGCTTGGAGCGTCTCGCCGATCTCCTGCAAAGGAGATTCAAAAACGTACGGTTGGAAAATCCTGGTCTTCTGCCGAAATAATCAGATATTTGTGTGTGCGTGTGTGTGTGTGTGAGATCAGCCCGTAAGCTTTGTTATACAGGCAGTTCTCAGTTTGCAGCCAGAACTTAGCCCAACATTTCCACTGCTCAGCAAAAGTTTTTCAATCTCGCCCCGTTTCACGACCTTTCCTGCCACAGTTGTTAAGTGGATCACTTCAGTTGTGAAGTCAGTAACAGGGAGCTCAGGCCGTGGAGAAAACGGCTCCCCCCACCCCCGTTTCAAGGGACTTACGTTGTTCTGCTCAGTCGGGAAGGTCCCCACGCCAACGCGGGTGGTGTACGCCTTCACCACGCCGTACACCTTGCCGATGTAATGGGGGGGGGATGCCAAGGCCGGTACACACCCCTCCCACCGTGCAATTAGAGGAGGTCACACAGGGGTAAGTACCTTTGGGGGAGACAAGAAAAATTTTTGCGCTACAAAAGGACATTTTTAAATTTGGGGGGGGGGGGGGGCCTCAGCGGCACCTGCATATTTCCAAGGAGAATCTCTAGCTAGAAGTCCTGGTCCCCTCCAACAACACGAAGGGATACTTTGGTGATTTCTCCAGGTTCCTCCTGCAGTTAGTCTAACCTTAGAATCATGAGGACTAGAACCTTGTTTTTACAGAACATCTCAGTGGAGGGGGGGGTAGCTCCTTCCTGAGCTGAAATTCCAGCATCTTCATCTCTGCTCTGGCTGAGTCAACTCAAGTCCTGTTTTTTTAAGGGATTACTTTTATTTTATTTAATAAATTTATATGCTGCCATCTTGCCTTCCCTGGCAGCCCTGCCTGGCTTTGCTTGGTTTTTGATCCAGATAATAATCTAATCTGATCTGATCTGATCTAGCATATCAATGTAATGTAAAATATATATCGTAATAAGTATGATGCATATATTAATATAATATGATATATAAGACAATAAATCAATATACAACACGAGAGGAGATCAACCCTGACTGCTCTTTAGAAGGCCAGATCCTGAAGCTAAAACTCAAATACTTTGGCCACCTAATGAGAAGGAAGGACTCGCTGGAGAAGAGCCTAACGCTGGGAAAGGTTGAGGGCAAGAGAAGAAGGGGACGACGGAGAATGAGGTGGCTGGATGGAGTCACTGAAGCAGGAGGCGTGAGCTTAGATGGACTCCAGAAGATGGTGGGGGGACAGGAAGGCCTGGAGGAACGTGGTCCAAGGGGTCGCGATGGGTCGGACACGACTTCGCAGCTAACAACAACAAATATAAAATAAGTAAATACCAAAATCGATGTCCAGGAGGGCTGCGTTAGCTCCCTCGACGAGAATCTTCTTGGGGGGTCCATGCAGAGCTTGGTACATGAAATAAACCCCATCCTTCACCAGGGGGCGGATCTTCTCTGCGTAGATCTGCCAATCAATAAAGATGGACAGGGATATCAACCTGAGGCCACTGGTTGTTTTTTTCTAATTCTAAGGAAGCAGCCGAGTGCTTTCTTTATTTTTAAGAAAGGGCAAATACCCAATGAGGGAAGAATTCGATATGAGGCTCTGATACCCAATAATTTTCAATTTTTTTTTTTAAAAAAGGGAAGTTTCTAGTCCTTCTGGAGGACAAGTGCACTCAAACTGGTTGAGATCAAGGCCACCGAAGGAAGAGGAAGGCCAGTTAAGTTTGTAAGTCTCAGCAAAAAATGCGATTGCAGCTAACCATGATTTGCTCAGTTAATGAGCATACAGGTAAGTCCCCGACTTACGACCACAACGGAGCCCAAACTTGTTAAGCAAAAGCAGTTTTGAGTTTTGCCCCATTTTACAAACTTTCTTGCCACTGTTAAGTGAATCACTGTGGTTATTAAATTAGTAGCACGGTCGTTAAGCGAATTGGGCTTTCCCCCATTGACTTTGCTTGTCAGAAAGTCTCAAAGGGGGATCACGTGACCCCAGGGACGCTGCAACCGTCGTAAATGCGAGTCAACTGCCAAGCGTCCAAATTTTGATCACATGACCACGGGGAGGCTGCGACGGTCGTAAGTCTGAAACACTGTGATCAATCAATCTTTTCCAGTGCCGTTGCAACTTCAAATGGTCCCTTACCGAACGTTTGAAAGTCGAGGGCCATATTTGAGTCTGCAAACCCTGGATTAAACCAGCTTTAAGCAGACATTTTCATGGGTCAAGAAATTTCCCCGCTCGGATGCCCCAAAATACCTTTAGCTGTTCCAGTTCAGCTTCTGTGTCGATATTAAGCGTTGGATAGCTGGCTTTATAGTGCTGGGCCAAAGCCCTGAACCTGAAACAAGCTGGCAGTAAACTTGTGGTTTTCCAAAAAATAATTATTATCATTATCAAATTTCTTTGCCGCCTGTCTCGCCGTCCAAGTGGCTTCCCGGTAAGATAAAACATACAAATCTCCAGCAATTATAAACAAAAAAGGTTAAAATTACAAAAATTAAAACACACTAAAAAAAATTTTTTTCAAATAAAATTTCAAACTCTTAGGCAGAGACTGCGCTCCAGTCTGCCTGCCCTTGACCCTCAATGAGGACTAGTGGCATTCCCTGGATTCAACCGGCGCTTCCACTTCACACCCCCATCCTGTATTAAGTTCTGCCACCTCCCAATTGTACTCACTTTTTGGAGAACTCGTTAAAATCCGCCAACAGATCGCAAATCCGCAGGCCGGTCCTGGAGGCTTTAGAGGCGTAGGCAGGCCCGATGCCCTTCTTGGTGGTGCCCAGGCTGTTGGAATAAACCAACTGGGCTTCAAATGGGGGTCTGAAACGCCACTTTCCACCCTCATTCTAACTATGGGCGGTCCTCGACTTACGACAATTCATTTAGTGACCGTTTGGCACTGAAAAAAATGACTGAGGACCATTTTTCGCCCTTAACCACTGTCGCAGCATCCCCGTGGGGGCGTGATCCAAATTCGGACGCTTGGAAACAGGCACTGACGGTTGCAGTGGCCCAGGGTCACGTGATCCAAATTCAGACGCTTGGCGACTGGTTCGTATTTATGACCTTTGCCGTGTCCCGGGGTCAGGTGACCCCCTTTGGCGACCTTCTGATCAGCAAAGTCCACGGGAAAGGAGCTTGGCTCACTTAATATCCACGTTGCTAACATAGCAACGGTGTGGGGGATTCGCGTAACAACTGTGGCAAGAAACGTCATAAAACGGGGCCAAGCTCCCTCAAGGACTGTCTCGCTTAGCAACAGAAACTTTGGACTCCCAATTGGTCCAGGGCTCTCTTTAACATTATTCTAATGGTATGTGAGAACGGGGACATTCAGGTAACTGAGCCCTCGGCTGCTCAATGGGTGGAGGAAGACTCAGAAGGGACAGACACAGACACAGACTCAGTTTGTCAGGATGTAAAGGAGACGGAGAGGGCTGGAATGACGTGTGGGGAAGACCTCGGGAGACGGGGCTGAGGGAGGCTGCCCAGGGACCGGTCAGATAAGGGTCAGCTGAGCCCTTGACTGCATAGTGGACAGATTCAGAAGGGATCCTCCCTACTTCCAAAGGAAGTAAAGAAGCTGGCTCTAGGGGTATGTGGGGAAGACCTTGAGAGAGGGATGAAAAGATGCCATCAAGAGAAGGATCAGATAAGAGACACCATGGCCTTGGCTGCATAACGGATGGAGAAAGAGGGTCAGAAGGGACACCCCCCCCCCCTTAGTTTCACAGGCTGTAAAGGTATGGGGGAGGGCGGGAAGAGATGTGATTTCAGCCCAGCACGATTCTGTTCACTGAGATGCACAATAAAAACTGCTGGCTGTGCTTCCGGTCTGGACTACCTCATGAGGCTGGCACTTCTCCATTTCAGCCTGCTGATTCATTTCCGCCCTCGGTCACGGACAGCTTCGGAAAGCAAAGTTTTAACTTTTCTTCCAAAGGCCCCCCCCACTTACTTTTTCCCTGCTTGCTGTTGCCTCTGCTGCTCTTGGATTCCATCCACAGCTTGGTGGAAATTAAAAACTAGAGAACATAAAAGAGCCAGTTTGGTACGGTGTGGTTGAAGGCCCCAGGCTTAAAAGAGTTCTAGTACAGCTTTAGGCATGAAAGACGGCTGGGTGACTTTTAGGCCAATCACCAGGGGACGGTGAGATCTAGTTCTGCCTCAAGCAGGAAAGGCACTGGGTAACTTTGGGCTAATGGTCAGGAGTGTGGGAGTTCTAGTTCTGCCTTAGATAGGAAAGCTGGCTGGGTGACTTTGAACCAATCACCAAGAGACGGCTGAGTTCTACTCCTGCCTTAGCCGCAAAAGCCAGCTAGAGGACTTTGGGCCGATCACCAGGAGACTGTGAGTTCTAGTTCTGTCTTAGGTATAAAAGCCAACCGGGTGACTTTGGGCCATTCCTCTTTCAAAGCCCAGTCCACCTGACAAGGTTGTGATGGGGGGGGGAAGAGCAGGAAGGTGCATGGGATACATTGGCCACCCTGAGTTATTTGTGAAATAATAAAGGCAGGATATCAATTAAGTAAATAAATAGAGATACGGAGGGCCAAGAACTTGGCCCTCCAAAATTTCCCCATTTTTTCCAAGACTTACCCAAGTGGGCACGATTGGAAATCACGGTCCGACTTTCCCAGCCTTCCAACCCTGGGGGAAGCAAAAGGTTTCTTAATATTACAGCCCTGGAAAGGGAACAGCTGTCATCCTGCAAAGAGACCTTTGACACCTTCAAACTTCCACATCTGTCTATCCCAGCTCCTGGGGAAGGACTGGAAGAGGCCTAATGCCATCTAAACATCTGCCTGACTGTGCAACAAACCACAATAATAACTGAACACCATCAGCACTGGCAAAATCCCCAGTGGTCAATTCTGCTCTATTCCGATTGACTGAAGTCCCGAGAAGATGATTTTTTTTTGGGGGGGGGGGGGGGGGAGAGGGGAATTAAGATAATTGGTCCCAATGCATTTTTCTTTCTTTTACTTCCTTTTCTCTTTTTCACACCAAACTGCTACGGAGAAGGACTCACCCGATCCTCTTTTTAGGTTTTTTTCAGCTTCTTCAAAGAGTCCCGGAAGGTGGATTACGACCCCGTTCCCTGGAATAAGATGGCATATTCATACTGATGTATTTTCTCTGGGTTTTTTTTTTCTCCTTTTCTCTTATAGGTAGTCCTTGATTTGCAACTGTTCATTTAGTGACCGTTCAGAGTGACGACGTCATTGGGGGAAAAAGTGACTTAGGACCGTTTTTCACACTTGCCACCGTTGCAGCATTCCCCCACGGTCACGTGTGTTGCTAATGTCACAACTGCAGGGATTTGATTAGCCATGTGGCAAGGAAGTTCGTAAAATGAGGGAAAATTCACTTAGCCGCTGTCTCCCTTAACTACATATCATTGGGGCTCAATTTTGGTCGTAAAGCGAGGGCTACCCGGGCGTACACACAGATGAAAGCTCACCAATGAATGAAGTGGCGTTGTGATTGATAACTCCGCTGGGCAAGAGGTGGAAATTGTATTCCACCGTGTCCACCACAACGGTGTGTCCTGCATTATTGCCACCCTGCGGGGAGAAAAAAAACCCCAGAGGTATACATAGCTGGTGTAGATAAGAGAAAGAGAACAAAACAGCGCACACAGCTGTGTTTACACAACACTGACCCACACCTGTCAGGCTGCACCCATACACCGACAAGGAGATTCAAGGACGAAACTTGGAAGGGACTTTTTTTGAAGACTGGCATGCTTCAATTCCCAGAATTCCTCAGCCAGCCCCCTGCAAAGGATGGGCTTTGCAGTTCCCCCCAATAAAGCTGCAGAAGATGGGGTTTGTATTCCCCCCATAAGGGACGGAGAACCCATCTCCCCACAAGTTACAGGTTCATGAGAAAGCGGGCCACACGCTGACTATGGAGGATTTGTATTGCCCCAAAAGGGGGGGGGGGAAATCCCTCCCCGAAGTTACACGTTCAGAGAAAGAAGCCCTGCACAGGTTGTGGAGGATGGAATTTGAAGTCCCCAGCTGCAGAGGATAGGAGAGGATTTAAACCACCCCCCATTCTGCACAGGTTGCGATTTGTAGTTCCCCCCAAGCTGCAAGGGGTGGGAGTTGTAGTTTCCCCAATCTATAGAGGGTGGGATTTGTACTTCCCCCAGCTCCAGAGATGGGATTTGTAGTTCTCCCAATTTACGGAGGGTGGGATTTAATTTCCCCAGCCGTGGAGGATGGGAGTTGAAGTCACAATTGCAGAGGATAGGACTCCAGCAATCTGCAGAGGGCGGGATTTGTAATTCTCCCAGATGCGAGGGATGGGATTTGTAGTCCCCAGCTACAAAGGATAGGACTTAAGTCCCCCAATCTGCGGAGAGTGGGATTTGTAGTCTCCCCCCCCCCCCCCAGTTCACGAGGATGGGAGCTGTAAGTCCGCAGCCGAAGAGGAAGAGGAGCCAAGTCCTTCAATCCGGGGAGGGTGGGATTTGTAGTTCCCCCAACCGCGGGGAATGGGTTTTGTAGTCCCCCCCCGCCCCCAAGAGCAGAGCACGCGGCTCACCTGGCACCTGCAGACCAGGTCGGCGTCGAGGCTGAGCAGGTCGACCACCTTCCCTTTGCCCTCGTCGCCCCACTGCGCCCCCAGCACCACCGTCACCCGGTTCCCGGCAGGGGTAGAGTGGGGAGCCGACCCCAACCGGGCCCGCTTCCCGCCCGGCCCTTCGCCGGTCCCGCCATTCAGCAAACCCGCCGCCGCCATGTTGACTGCTGGCGCCGAAGCCGGCCCGGGCGGCGCCATGTTAGGGCTCGCCGCTTTGCCTGCAGCACATGGCGGGAGAGGGCGGCTCGGTGGCGGCGGCGGGGAGCGAGAGAGGCTTCCTTCTTCTCCTCCGGATACGGCGCGCGAGAGCAGACATTCCCAATGCGGAGAGCCGGCTTCCGCGTTCGCCTTTCTCCCTTCCCCAGCGCGTGTATGCAGGTGTTGCCTGCCCGGCGCACAGGTGTTTCTGGCGCGGAGGGATGATCACGATGATAGATGATAATAACGACAACAAAGCAAACCATAATAATAATGGCTGGTGGCAGAGTCAGCTTAAACCGGATTTGGCATTTTTGTCGTCTTGGACCTGCGGGATGCCAGCCGTGCCAAGTCAAGCTGCCTTTGGGAGATGGGAGATTTTGTCAATGCTGATGTTGTACATGTGGTGCTCCAGATGTTTTGGGATTGCACCCAAGATGCCCGTCACTGTTGGTACAGGGGGTAGTCCTTGACTACCACCTGCTAATTTAGTGACTGTTCAAAGTCATGACAGCACTGAGAAAGGTTGAGTGATGTGTGCTTTTCGCCCTTATGACCACTGTAGCGTCCCTGTGGTCATGTGATCAAAATAGAGATGCTTGACAATGACTCATATTTATGACAGTTGCGGTCTCGGGGTCATGTGATCCCCTTTTGCGTTGTAGTCGTAAGTCAAGGACTAATTGTACTTTGATTTCATTTGCTGTCGTCTTTCTATTTTTATTTGGCAGGTCTTTACGATTGGCGTCCCCAGAACCGCTGAATTTTAAATGCAGCAGGAAGCATTAGCTAAAATGGCCATATTTAGATAAGTCAGGAACAAGACCCTGGAGGCTGGAAAAATAGATGATCTAAAAATTGGAAGGTGGCTAGTGGTGTTTAGCAGGAAGCAGTAATTGTCCCATATTATGTCTCAGCCCAGGCAATAACATGGTTTGCTTCACTGTTGTTGTGCAGATCAGCCATCATGGTTTGTAGACATTTTTGCTTGCAAGCAGTAAGCAAGCTTTTTATTGCATGGATCAGGTTAAAAAAACAATAGCTTGGTGGTGTGGATGCTCCATACAATGAGTGGACTTCAATTCCCAGAATTCCCCAGCCAGCATGATGGGGAATTGAAGTCTACCCATCTTAAAAGTTGCTGGAATGAACGAATAGTACTAAGATGCTTGTAAGACATCTTTGCTGTCCTAGCTCCCAAGTGTTATTTTATTTTAAGCTTTTCTTCACCTAGGATGAGTGAAAAATTGTTTTTAAACCAGCCGTATCGTCCACAGGGGGGATTCCCGATAAGCACTACAAAACCAGTGGGACACAGCATATTGGATCAGAAGAGTGATACTGAAAAGGACCTAAGATGCACTTACACTCCTTAATCCCGTCCAAAATTTTATCAAGCTTACGTAAGGCAGACTTTTCGATGAAAGCTCCAGTAAGAAAAGCCAGCAAGAGCAGAAAGAAATGCAGCTCACGATTCAGCTAGTGAGTCCTTATCGTTGCCTGCGCTTGGTAGGTTTTTTTGCAGACGTTTCATTACCAAGCTAGGTAATGTCAGGGTGTGAGCGAGGTAGGAATTAGCTGGCTGTTTATAACCTCTCCTATGTACCGATGTTACTCGGGTGGTAAAACTTCAGTGAGAAAACCACCAAGCTCACAGAACAAGAACCCAATAAATAAGGCTATACAGGCGTTTAGTGACTCTCTTTTAGTCACCGTTCAGTTGTAACACGGATGAAAAATTATCTTTGCATGCTGTCCATGCACTAACCACCTTTGCTGGTCTCTACAGCAAAGGAAAGCTGAAGTCCAATCATAAGCACTGCTGGCAACCGCTTTTCACTTTAAAAGACCCAAGCTGTGGGTTCCAATTGTGGGTACTACCGTGAGGACTGCCTGTATTCACGGCCCCACGAGAAGATGGGTGATGGAGAAGCACCAGATGCAAATCCCGCCCTCAAAGGCGGTTCCCTCTTAACAACGAAACAGGAGGCAGAAGTTCTGAGGGTTACCCACATTCAACTTTATTGAAGAGGAAGGTTTTGGCTAAATCAAAATTAACTTCCAGGATGGTTTGGTCTTTGGAGATTGTGTTTAATTGGGGAGGAAGAAGAGGAGAAGCAGAAGGGCCGAAAAGCTTCGAAAACGGCGACACTGAAGAAGTTAGCAGTGCAACAGAAAAAGCTGGAGTCAAGCGAATGGCTAATTTATTCTAAAAATGGAGGTTTTTTTCCAACCTACAGATGCCAGAATTGTTAAGAAAGGAAAAGTTACAGATGTAAACAACCACACGGTTACATGTTTAATGGCAATCCCCCCCCCCGCCCCGGTATTTTTTTTTTTATTTTATTTTTACTGGCCGCTTAAAACGTCTCACCATTCGTAAAAACATTTTTTTTTTCCTTTTTACTGCCTTCGGTTTCGCTTGAGCCTTGGTGTCTACAGCAACTAAGACATACAATCATGAAAAAACACTAACATTTTTTTTTTTTTAAAACAGGCTGAATTTTTTTAAAGGGTTTTTTTTTTAACCGTTTCACTTTTTTTTCCTCTTTTGTTCATTTTTTTTTTTTTTACAAAAATGTGCAGAAAAAGAAAAGACATCTACTAAAGTTGCTAAGAACTCTCTCTCTCTCTCTCTGTTTGTCTAAGGGTGCAGCATCTTCACTCATCCCCAGTCCAGAAAGTCAGAAATCCCTTTTTTTTAAAAGGTCCCGTCTGAAAAAGACCCTTATTCAAAAAAACCTGTTTCCTAGAAAGTACAGAAGCTAACTGGGCGCGTCGCCTGTTCCCCCTTAGCCTGTGATCCAACAGGTATAACCCAGGAACGCCTCAGCAGCTGGCACTCTGCATGTGGGCAAGGAATGCCCACCATCGACTGATCAGAGCCCCTCCACAATTTCAAACGTATGCAAGCGGTCAGTTACTGACGTTGAACTTTTCTTCCCTGTCTCATTCTTGACAACTACACTGTTCCTTCTCCAGAAGAATAATTTCCCCCCTCCCCGCCTGGTGGCCTTAAGTATTGAAAATACCAGTTAAATTTAGATATAAAAACAAGTTTGTCACACAACCACACACACACACACACACACACACACACACACACGTGCATGGAGATAGAATTCTGCCTTTCCTTCCCCTCGTCCGTATCAACTTCCTTTTTTAAAAAAATAAAAAAATAAAAAAAAATTCCCCAGGCACCTCCCGAAAGCTGACAGGATTCTGAATCTGGCTGAAATGCAGAAATAAGCATTTTGTTTGCGGGTTGTTGTTGTTGTTGTTTAAAATGGGGGATGGAAATAAAAAAAAGCTGCTCGAAAAGACTGGGAAGAGATTTCGGGAGAATCTATTTTTTTTAAAAAAAATAAAACAGCCAACATTTTTTTTTAAAAAAAAAAAAAGGGAAAGGAAATAGAACCCCACCCCCATCCACCCCCAAATTTAAAAAGTTTGAATTTCAAACACAGTGAATCACAAGGAACTAATCTTTTAATCCCTGTGGATGGGAATCAAGACATAATTAGCCAAGCTGGAGACGAGCAGAGCCAAGAAGCGAAGGGGTATTTACACAATGGGGAGGGGGCATCCAGAGGGCATCCAGTGACAGAAAGACTCTCAAAACCCTTTGTTCTGTGAGAAGCCAAAAAGGACGCCGTTAATTCATAAAAGGGAGAAAAAGGGAGAAGAGGGGAGGGAGAAGAGGGGAAGAGGAAAAAGGAGGGATTACTAGCAGAAAGAGAAATAAGCTTTCCAATTAAAACACCAAAATTCATTTGCCAAGCCAAAAAACAAAGACACATCCATCCTACCCCTCAACGCAGACCTTCTCCCCTTCCCCACGTTATGTACAGAGGCCGATCCGTTTATCAAAACCGTAACCGCCACAGGACGATGGGCTTCCTCTTTCCCACACCCCCCCCAACCCCGCCCTTGATAAGTTTTATTTTTTATTTTTTTTAAGAAAAAAAGCAAAAACTTTCAATGCTCCACATTAAAGCTACTTGGAAGCTGGAAAAACAAACGAACAACACCCTGCTAGCACAGATTTTCCCTTATATACATGTCAGGTGCTAACAGCCAGAAGACCCGGCAGAAACCCTGAGAGATTTCGTTAAGTTCCTTTCATTCCCGTTATCAAGGCAAAAAAAAATAAAATAAAAAAAAAAAAATTTAAAAAAATACCCTCAACAAAAAAAATAAGAATAGGAGGAGAAAAGGAAGAGGAGGGCGTAGATTCTATACAGAGATGATCCAAAAGGCTAAAGTCTCGGGAGAGGAGAGGGAGGAGAAAAAAAAAAAAAAGAGAGCCCCGGACTTCAAAACAGGGGCAAGGGGCTGGCTTGGGGGCACGTCAAGAGGGATTCGGGAGCCTGGCTTGAAATTTCGGAGGAGTGACAGGCAAGGGGGGGGAAGTTCGCCTCCAGCTTCCACGGCACCCAACATCTAACGGGCCACCCAGGTCTGAAAAAAGGCAGGCTGGATTTTGACAACGCGAGGAGGAGGAGGAGGAGGAGGAGAAGGCCTAGCTTTTGCCCCGGGCAGGAGGTACCAAAGGTTTCCTGATGCCCGTTTTGGGGAAAAAGAAAAAAAAAAAAATGACGTGTTGACGACGCGCCCTCCTCCCTGGGTTGAAGAGAGGAAGATGGAGGATGCTTAAGCCACCCCTTGCACCCCGTTCTTCCTTGCATCGCCCCCCCCCCGCCGCCCCCCCCCCCCCCCCCCCCCCCCCAAGGACAAGCTGCCAGCCCAGTTGCTCCGCCGCGTCTATTTTCCCTATCCGATCACAGCCAGCCTTATAAGTGCTGCTCTCTTTTTCTTTTCTTTTTTTTTCCCCCACGCAAACAATCGGGGGATTTACAAATGTCTAAACTAGGTTCGAAATGTGGTTTTTTTTTCTTTTTCTTTTTATAGAATAAGACAATATTTTTTTTTTTTCCAACAAACTTTTAAAAAAAAATTTACAATTTTTTTTGTTTTGTTTCGTTTCGGTTTTAAACCTCCCCTGCCCACCCCTCTCCAACCCAGCCACCACTTTCCTCCACCCCCACCCCCAACTTTCCACAGCCCCGCCACCCCCCACACGTCCCACCCCCCACACGTTTCCATTGCTTGCTTCTGGAAAAGTGGGGGGGGGGAGGGGAAAACGTTTCCCTCTTTCCCCCACCCACCCACCCACTTTTCTCCCTCTTGTCGAGCCTGGCTGCTTGGCTGAAGGGTGGAGGCGGCTAAATGGGGCTTCACCGGTACCCTTGGTATCCGTAGTAATTCCTGTAGTATCGGTCTCTGTCTTGATAGTAGTTCTGCCACTGAAAACAGACCAGGGGATGAGTTAAAGCAGGGAGCTGGGAGAGGGCTTCCCTGAGTTAAAAGAACAACTGAAAAACAGCCAGTGAAACCAAGCAAATACAAATCTCCAAAACAGATTTAAGAGCTCGACTACTTGACTCCTATTGATGGGTGCGGAGGACTGGAGATCACGAGGTCCCTCTACATGTAGTCCTCGACTGACAACCGTTCACTTAAGAGACTGTTCGAAGTTACAACGGCACTGACAAAAGGGACTTGAGACTGCTTTTCACACGGCCGTCGAAATCCAGACTTTTGGCAACTGATTGGTGTTTGGGACGGTCGCAGCACCCCGGGGTCATGTGATTCCCCTTTTGCGACCTCCTGACAAGCAAAGTCAACGGGGAAGGAAGCCAGATTCACTGAACGGCCGTGTTGCTGACTTAAGATTTGCGGTGATTCTCTTAAGAACGGTGGCAAGAATGGTTGTAAAATGGGGCAAAAGCTCACTCAGTAACTGCCTCACCTGGCGATGGAAATTTTGTGGTTGTAAGTCAAGGACTGCCTGTCGTCAGAACCTTATAGGAAGGGTAAGGACACTTCCAGTTTTAGGCAAAACCATACCCGCAGGGAAGCACGGGTTCGCCCCACAACTGCAACATCCGCTTAAGGACTGCCACATCAAAAAAAATTCCTAAAATATGTCACCGTCGTAACTTATGACCATGATGGGCAGGCTTCATTATGACGTACGTCGTACGTGAAGGATTACCGGTACTCTTTTCTCTGGACGCATAATTGACAGCCTCTTACCTCTCGGTTGTAGTCCCTGTAGTAGTCCCGGTATCTGTTGTAATCGTAATCACGTCCGTAGAAGCGGCTGTAATCCCTGCCTCTGTAGCTGTCGTAGAAGTTGCGATAACCCTGTGTGTTAACGATGTCGGGTTAGAAGCATCGAGGCCCAAGGGCCATTTGCTCAGAAGCTTCAACCTTAGACCGTGGCTTGCTCAAAGCAGGGCCAGGTGTCGTCACCCTGAGTTTCAGGGTGGCGCAGTGGTTAGAAGGCAGTACTGCAGGCTCTCTGCCCACTGCTAGGAGTTCGATCTCGATCGGCTCAAGGTTGATTTCAGTCTTTCATCTTTCTGAGGTCGGTAAAATAAGGAGAGAGGTTGTTGGGGCCAAGAGGCTGAGTCTGTAAACTGCTTAAACAGGGCTGTACAGCACTGTGAAGTGGTATATAAATCTAAGTGCTACCTCCCTCCCCTCCCAGTGGTTAGAATGCAATATTGCAGGCTAACTCTGCCCATAGCCAGGGATTCGATCTTGACTGGCTCAAGGTTGACTCAGCCTTCCATCCTTCCGAGGTCGGTAAAATGAGGACCCACATTGTTGGGGGCAAGAGGCTGACTCTAAACCGCTCAGAGAAGGCTGTAAAGCACTATGAAGCGGTATATACGCCTAAGCGCTATTGCTATTTATTGCCGATTTAGCTGGCAAGGGCCACTGAGGGCTCCCAAAGATACAGAGCATCTTCCAAATTCACCAATGTTAAGAAACTTCCAAGAAGGTTAATAGCAAGCAAGACCATGAACTATCTCCATGGAATGAATATTTGTGTGTGTGTGTGCGTGTGTGTGTGTGTGTGTGTATGTACATGTATATGTACTGACTCCCTTATCATTCAGCCCTTGCTCTAATGATGTCAACAGGTTTCAGACCCGGAATTCCAGTTTTTAAATTTATGTGTGTGTGTGCGCGTACATACATGTATGTGTATATACGTGTATGTGTATATGTGTGTGTGCGTATCCCAAAAAAACTCCAAAGGGGCGTCACTTTTGAAAAATGCACTTATCAATGTGTGGGAATGAAGGCCAGTCAGATTAGCTGTTAATCAGTGAGATGGGCGGCATAAAAGATAAAATAAATGATAATAGTAGCTATAGCGTTAAGCGCCTTGCGGGTGCAGCTCCAAAACAACTGGAGCGCCACTTGAATACCACGGGCACTGACTAATTCAACACCGGTCTGACTAGGCGCAATGTATCTCCTGCGACGTGGCAACAGGATAGTAGAGGAAGAATTGGAGAAGTTAATAAAATACAAAGATTTGCGAAGAGAAAAATAGAACACCTGCAGCGAAAGAAAGCAAAGGTAGGGCCAATTGCGACAGGCGCCTTGGGTGGGATTCAAACAGGAGCACCGTCGGCATTGACGAAGTCGGTCAATTGCAAAAAGGCAGCTTGACTCAGGAAAAACTGACATCCTGCCACAAGACCTTTAGGACCATCAAATCCATAAGGGAGATAAAAAAGGCCAGATCCAACCTGAACGTCTGGCTGTGTGACGACCCACAAAATTAAAGATATACTCACGCCTCTGTTTCCAGGTTGCCCCCAGTACTGCTGCTGCCCGTAGGCCCGATTGTTGTAACCCCGGCGCTGGCCTCCGACTGGGAAAAACAGGAGAGAAAAGCGAGTTAGACCAGAGTTTTCGGCTTGGCGAAATCGATCTGGATTTTCTGATATGCCCGCAAAGCCTGTCTCGCCCGCCTCCAGCCTCACCGTATCCCTGGCCGCGGTTGCGATTCTGGCGGTTGCGTTTGTTCCGGTTGTTGCGGCGGTTCGTCCGTTTCTCGGAGGGTGGGAGGAGCTTCCGGGCCTCTTCCTTGTATTTAGTGACCAGAGGCTGGCCTTCCTCTTTCGCCAACTCTTCAAAGAGGACTTCGTCGATGTAGTCGCACTTGTCCGGAAGGGAGAAGTTGGCTGGGGTGAAGGGATACAAGAAGGCCAAAGAGATGAGAAGGCCCCAGACTCAATTTCCCCTAAATGAGTGCCCCTACCCCCCCCCACCCCACCCCAAATCCAGGACTTTGGAATGGAGCGTACCTTTCATTTCCAGCATGACCGATTCTGGCACGTTCTCCCCTTCGGCTTTCTCCCTCTGTTGCAGCCTGTCTGCCCAATCTTCCTCGCTGGGCACCAGCACCACCACTTTGCGAAGGAAGCCCTTGAAAGGCAGCAGTTTCCTCCGTTGGCCGGAATTGTAGACGTTGCACTGCGAAGGGGGTAGGGGGGGGGGGAAAGGGAGCTTCAGAAAGGCCGAGGTGGAATCCCAGGGAACGCAACCGTGTCATCTGGATTGCACCCTGAAGCCTTCCAGAGGTGCCGAAGCAGAGCTCCCGCTTAGGAGACCTGGTGGTGCAATGGTTAAAGTGCAGTCTTGCAGGCCAACACTGCCCACAGCCAGGAGTTCGATTCTCACCGGCTCAAGGTTCACTCAGTCTTTCATCCTTCCAAGGTCGGCAAAATGAGGACCCAGTTTGTTGGGGGCAACAGGCTGACTCTGTAAACTGCTTAGAGAGGGCTGTAAAACGCTATGAAGCAGTATGTAAGTCTAAGTGCTATTGCTATCTATTTATCTATTTTCCTTCCTTCCCAGTGCTTAGAATGCAATATTGCAAGCCAACACTGCCCACAGCCAGGAGTTCAATCCTCACCGGCTCAAGGTTGACTCAGTCATTCATCCTTCCAAGGTCGGTAAAATGAGGACCCAGATTGTTGGGGGCAAATACGCTTTCTGTCACATTTGTTCTCTTCTTGGGACTAATCCATCTGAGGTCTCGGGGGGGGGGGGGGGTTTGGTTGTTTTTTTTTTTAAAAAAAAGAATCAATACCTGATCAAGAATAAAATTCCTCCGTGTGCGGGGTGCGATCTGGACCAGCTTGCTCACGCAACGGGCAGCTTGCTGAAGCAACGAATCACGAGCTTCGATAGGCAGTGGGTCTTCAATCGCTGGGCCTTTTGTCTGTCGAGGAAAGAAATTGGGGGGAGAAGATTGGAAAGATTAAAAGGGAGGGAGGAACTCCCAACATGTGGGAATAGGTGGGGGAGGGGTCAATCAAGGGCAGTTCCTACCCAAAGAGTTTGGAAGCTATATATCACTGGACAGGATTGGTTTTTAATCTGATGAAAACAAAGAGTTTTGAGGCCCACGGGACACCTGTCAATCTCCAAGAAGGACGCACAGTTACCTCTTGAGTAATTTCCTTTATTGTTCTCCACCTAGATCAGGGGTGTCAAACTCAATTTCATTGAGGGCCGCATCAGCATTGCGGTTGCCCTCAGGGGGCCGGGTGGGCGTGGCCTGGGTGGGCGTGGCCTACTGGGTGAGCGTGGCTAAAGTGTGTATGGCCTACTGGGTGGGCGTGGCCAGCTCTACATCGTTCGCATCAAGGGTGCCTATGGGGGCCTGGGCAGGAGTGCGACAGATCTGAGGGTCTCTGGCAAAAAGAGGATCTCTGGGCCAGGGCCAAGGCAGCGGGGGCCGTTCCTTCACTGTTTCCAGAATGGCTTCGTGGGCCGCATGAAACCACTCTGTGGGCCGCATCCGGCCCCCAGGCCTTGTGTTTGACATGTCTGACCTAGATTCAGGTGGTCCTTGACTTACAACCTTTCAGTTAGTGACTATTCAAAGTTACACGGCACTGAAAAAAGTCACTTATGATCATTTCTCACATAGCTGGACGCTTGACAACTAGCAAGTATTTTTATGACGGTTAAAGTGTCCCGGGGATCCTGTGATTCCCCTTTTGAGCCCTTCTGACAAGCAAAGTCAGTGGGGAGGCTGGATTCACTTCATAATAAACGTTTGGCTAACTTAACAACTGCAGTGATTCCCTTAAGAGCTGTGGCAAAACAAACAAACAAGGTTGTAAAAGGGGCAAAACTCAGTTAACAACTATCTTGCTCAGTTATGGACTCAATTGTGGTCGTACGTTCTTGCAGCTGTTAGGGACACACACCCCCCTTTTTTTTCTTTTTACCTTCATTTGGTACAGGATGTTGTCGGTCCCCAAGATGTTGAAACGCTTATCTTGATTCTCCTGGGTGTGCTTCTGGGCCCAAAATGTTTTCCCACATCCTGGCAGCCCGACCATCAGCAAAACCTGGTTCAGGGACACGAGAGAGTGAGTGAGCAAGGAAGCAAGCAAGGCCATCCAATCAAGGCCTGTGTAGGAAAGGAGTTGCCAAAATGCTATTAAGATTATAGGGGTGCCTTGAAATACTCCTCTGTGCAAAAGTTCAGCTTGGCTGATACTGCCTTGACCAGGAAAAAGAGAAAAGAGAAACTTAAGATGTGGTAGCCAAAAAATATGGGTAGCTTTTTAACCAGTCCATTGGGAGAGAGATGCACTCAAGAGGAGCTTTGCACCGCTGAAAAAGCTGTGGGCCCTGGATGACAATTAGAAACAACAGCAATTGCCTATCACGAGGTATTCCAAGGACTAGTGACATGACTGGCTTTAAAAAACGTCTGCAGGGATTCCAATGATAAAGCGATCAATGGCTGCTAGTCAAAATGACTCTTTTCCACAGAAGGAGTGAGTGGAAGTCTCAATTGTTCAGGGGTGCTTCCATGGTCTTCCCAGGGGCACTGAGGACTAGTCACCGTGGGAATCAAAGGTCTAAAAAGACCAGGGATGGTTAGTTTAGAGAATCAGAGCGACTTAGAACTGTGGAGTTCTTGGGTGTGCTCTGAGCTTGGTTGTTTTCTTGCAGAAGTTTCATGACCAAAGTAGGTAACATCCATCACCCCCAACCAGGCAAGCCACCTGTACATAAAGAGTAAAACACATTCCCCTCTTAGCACTTGATCATGCTACCCAGTTGGGTCATGATCTATTTGCAACAAAACCACCAAGCTTGAAGAGCGCCAGAGACCCCCCCAGTTCAACCCTGAGCTACCAATATGCTCTTCTATTGGTACAATCTTAAACTTCCAAATGTATTTCTAACGGTCTCCTCTGAATGGTACAGAGAACAAACCTACTCTTCTAGCCCTAATGACGTTACCTAGTTGGGTCATGAAACGTCTGCAAGGAAACCACCAAGCTCCGAGAGCACCAAGGGCCCCACAGTTAAGTCTGAGCTACAAATATCGGTAGTCTTAGAAATTGTAAGAGACAAAAAAAAAAAAAACAACCACCTCACACATAGTTCCTGGAGCTTGAGTTTTAAGTCAAACCTCTCCCTTTTGGGAAACCATTCCTTGCCACTGGTCAAAACAGAGGGCACAGGGCAATGCTCACACCTACACAAAGGGGGGGGAGGATGCCCAAGGGCAGGGATCTTCACCCTTGGCAACTTTTAAGATTGGCAGACTTCAAATCACAGAATTCTTCAGCTAAGGCTGAGGGATTTTAATTCTGGGAGCTGAAGTCCACAAATCTTAAAAGTTGCCAGGTTTGGAGACCCCTGCCCAAGGAGAAAAAAATAATTCCAATTAGACTAAAGTGGGCAGCCCAGAGCTGTATTGTCTTCCTTAATTATTAATTCACTAGACACCTCCCTTAAAGGGCTACAGAGGATGCTAGGGATCGGATTTAAAGACACCTTTTTCGCAGCTGCAGCGCGACACAACTGCCAGCTGATTTCCTCCTCCCCCCCCCCCCCCAAAAAACACTGAAAATTATCTAACAGGCTGTTACAGGGAGGTTTAAAAAAAGGGAGCGAAACAAGAGACTTAGCTACCTCACATTTTGCAGGAGCTTTGGGCGGTGGCGGGGTACGCACACGCTCCTCAGCAGGGATGGCGTGAATGAACAGGTAGTCCTCGGGAACTGGGAAAAAGGGTTCTTCTTTCTGGCCGAAGTTCATCTCCACAGCGCAGTTCTTGCACAGGACGTGGGGCAGGAGGGCTTTGTCGCCCAGCAATTCTTTGCTGATTCGGAAGGCCACGCCCAGGTCCTCTCCGTTCTTGGAGAAGGACAGCTCTACCTCTTCGCTTTCGAAGTTCTGCAAGGCAGGAGACGGAAGGTGTGTGTATTGGGGTGGGGTTGGTGTGTGTGTGTGACCGGTTCTGCGAGTATTTGGGCCCTCCGAGCTGTGTTTCAGGGGTCCTCGCCATTCAAGCAGCAAGCGGTGATGCTCTGCTGAACGGTCAGCAAACCAGGTGGATGGGGCCCTTCTAAGGAGATTAGAGCAAAGGCTGAAGATGGCACTTAAAGAACAGGTGGCGGCTCCTGAATGGGACCGAATCAAAGGAACAAAGCGAGTTCACTTGTGTAGCACCCGGTTCCTGCACAAAACCAGGGTTTTCTCCAAAGACACCCCCGCCGCCATCAAGCCTTTTCTCAACGGCACTTACGGCAAAGCAACCGATCACGTCGTTCTCCCCAAAGGTCTGGCCAAATTCTTCAAACTGCCCATTTTCAGCCTTCAGCCCTCGTCCATCGTAGCCGTAAGAAAACTCATCCTCACCTAGAAGGCAGCAGCGCTTAACTCAGGCGGGGCTGGGGACATCCCCTGGCTGCTCCCCACCCGCCCACCCCTCGCCACCACCCAAGGCAGGATCCGCTGAGCCGTCCCGAAAGGCTACCTAGAAGGGCGACTCACCTAACTGGGAACGGGAGAGGTCGACAGACCAGCCCACGCGAAGCAGCTGGGTCTCTGTGCAGCCTTCCTTGAGTTGCAGGTTTTGTGCCACCTAAGAAGAGCACATCAGCAGATGAGAAACGGGCCGGGGGGTCGGGGGGGGGGGGGGGGAAGCGCGAATCTCCTTCCTGGCTAGTTTCTCCCTCAGCTTCCCTGCTTCTGCAGACTTGATTTGGATAAAAAGTGCTGTGTAAATAGCGGTTTAAGCAACTGGACTTCCAAGTCAATTTATTCAGAATGCAGATAGTCGACTTGCAAACGAAGTTCAAAGGGACAGGGGCACTGAAACCAGTGACTTACAAGCGGACTTCACGCTTATGATTGCTGCAGCGTTGCAACAGGTTGCTGCAGGGTGCCAGGATTTGCAATCTTCCCAGCCGGCGTCCGACAAGCAAAGTCAATGGGAGAAGGCGGATTTGCTGAACGACCACCGCCTGATTCACTTAACGACTACAGTGATTTGCTTAACAGCTGCCAAATTGTAAAACCAGATGCAACTTGCCTAACAATCGCCTCACTTAGTAATGGAAATCCTGGTCCGAGGACGACGTGTACTAAATGTGCTGCTTTGTGCCCATTGTCTAAATCTTTCAAGTAATTCTAAATCTACATTTTTTTCCCCTACCAATTGTCAGCCCTTTTGCCCGGTGAAGACGGGCCCCGTTAGAAGCCAACCCTGTAAATTCAATGCAGTGCACCCCTCAATTGGCCCCAACCCCACTTTTGCTGACCCAAAGTGCCTAACGTGAACTGCCAGCCTCCTCACCTTCGCCTCGAAGCAGACTTTGCCTCCTTTCACCCCATGTGTGCTTCTTGCCCCAGACCAGAGATTGGGGAACTTCTCAGAAAACAGAGGCTGCCCTCCGTAGCGGTCCTTGGTGGCTTTGAAGTGAAGATCGCATGTGTCTTGTGTGAGAAAGAGAAGTAAGGCACAGTTAAAACCGGAGTTTGCCAACTCCTTAACAAACAAAAATAAAGACTTTTGAGGCCTGCGATTGTTTTACTGCATCGTTTTCCCTGTTGAATCAGAAGCGGGAGATTAAATGTGGGGAAAAAGCTAACAGCTTGTACAGCAGGAACGAATTCCAGTGAATTCACAGAATTGTTCTTTAATAAAGAACAAGGCTGCAGGCTCCCCTTTTGAGCTGGACTACTGAAGTGAGGAGGACTTGGTTACGACTTAAGATTAAGTGTTTTGCCTCAAAAGGACCATTAAAATAAAACCACAGAAGCATTCAGATTTCAATTATCTCCTTCAGGCAACTGCGGCTGCCTTGATCAGCACTGAGATTTACCTGGTGGTCTGCAGTTATACATATCTCATCTCGCGGTTATGTTCACCTAAGGCACTAGACAGATGCGTGCAGGATCGATACGTACATGTGTCCAGCATTACGAGAGTCTCGTCGTCCTCTGCCCTGGGCTCCTCTTCTGGAGGGGGTGGAGACTTAGATCTGTGTTGAAAAGGACAACCAAGAAAACCATCTTTAAAATTCACCTTCCTAAAAAAGTAGAAGAAAGCAAATCTGCTCTCCCCAATTGTGGCCTCTATTCCTTCGGGTACAGGTAGTCCTCGACATATGACTGCAGTTGAGCCCAAAATTCCTGTTGCTAAGCGAGACATTTGTTAAGGGGGGGGGTGTTGCCCTGTTTTACAACCTTTCTTGCCCGGTTGATAAGGGAATCACTGCAGTTGTGAAGGGAATCTGGCTTCCCCCTTGACTTGGCTTGTCAGAAGGTTTGCAAAGGGTGGTTACGTGTCTCTGGGACACTGCAACCGTCATAAATACAAGTCAGTTGCCAAGTGTCTGAATTGTGATCATGTGGCCATGGGGATGGTCGCAAGTCCCTGTTTCCAGTGCCGTTGTAACTTCAAACGGTCACTAAATGAACTGTTTTTAGTTGAGGACTACCTGTTCCCCCTAGACCAGGGATAGGCAACCTTGGCTCTTTCATGACTCGTGGACTTCAACTCCCAGAATTCCTGAGCCAGCCAGGCTGAGGGGAAAGGGAGAAGTTTCTAAGCTGAGCCATGCTGGCTCAGGAATTCTGGGAGTTGAAGTCCACGAGTCATAAAAGAGCCAAGGTTGCCTACCCCTGCCTTAGACTTCGATGAAGAAGTTGCCCAAGCAGCTTCCATGACTAAAGTCAACTTGAACCTGGGTCTGCCTGGTCCCACTCCAACATCCTAATCACTATGACGCCGTGCATTCTGACTGCCTGGTACCTCAGTCATTATCAACGGCTGCAAACCTTTGATGACGTTTCTTTATTTGCTTCTAAGCCAGAGAAACCCGCCTTCCAAATTCCCTATTCCACTTCTGTTTCCCTCCTCCGGCATGGCAGGTTAAATTCCCAGCCCAAAGGGTACGCGGCTCACCGGCTGTTGTAAGCCTCTTCTCGAAACTCAAAATAAGCACGACCGTGCTCTTCCTTCTCATCCCTCTGTCTTTTGAGGCCGTGGCGTTCACCGTCTGGCCCGGCCTGCTTTGCCTTCTCATCCTCATTTGCTGGGAAGAGGCAGGGAAAAAACAAGCAGGCAGATTGTGTTTAAAAAGAAAGAGAAGAAAAAGATACAGAAAACACATAAGCCCTTTTGACCACTTCAGACATAGAATATAACCCTCGCCTGGTGCTTAAGACTCTTGCAATAGCCCAAATCTCTGGTGTCCAGAAAATAAATAATCATGAACAAGCCTCTCATCATATCCATCTACTTTAGATATCTATCACTCAATGCAACTGCAGGAAATCAAAATGGCATGTTTCATTTTCCACTCTGGAGTTCTGTCTTTCCATAATGGTCTCAGAGGGAAGTCCTTTTAGCAAATGAATGATTGATATGTACATTATCCCTTATTCATACTTTCTGGAAAAGCCTCCCCATTTTGAAGACTAATGTGGATGCTTATATATTACAAAAGCTTTCTGAATGCAGAAAATCAATCTTCTGTAGATTAAAATCCGCCAAAGACCTCATCCCATATGTACAATCTGAACTTCAACAGGCCTGTGTAGTCAGCGATGCAATTCATTATGTCATTAGCATGCCTCCTGCAGATAACTGTGAAATTTTATTTCAAGTTCTACACTTAATCAAGCCCTCGCTGGGCCTGGGGAACCGACGGTTTTGCAAACTAAAGGAGAGCAGTTTGCTAGAAAAAACTGATTAAATATTATATCTGGGACTTGCTATTTGCTAAATCAAGCACAAGAAGCACTTCAATTTCTTGAAAAGACAGGACGAGTATATCAGATTTGTAGTGAAAACTGAATAAATCTCACATGGTTAGAGTGTGACAATTAAAATAGGCATTGTATTCCAAGATCAAATCTTACTGCCATATTTAAATGTTTATATTGTTCATATGATCGTCACCTCAAAGGAAAAGGGAATAATGATACAGGAGAGGGCTGCTGGGAATATAAAGAAAATGTTCTGGGCTACAAAAGATTAAAACCTCAAAACATAAATTTCTTGCAGCTAGCAAAGAAGCATAGAGCAACTATTCAGGCAACCATGCCCTCCTATCTACTAAGCACACAAATTGAAATAGCAAGAATTATTCTATAATTATAATTATTTATACAGTATCATCCACAACATTATTCAACTTATGCTGTGGATGGTACTCAACTTTATTTCAAACACATTAGAGTCTTAAACTACTTTAGTGTTATTAATACCTATAATGTTTATGCATGATTTCTGTGGATATTTAATTATTTACATGGAGCTTTTGTTTTAACTTTATTGTACTCCCTCCAGAGTCTGCCAGCAATGAGGATGATTATAGATTTTACTAATACACCTCAAATTCAGATAGATAAGTTTTAACTCACCCCATTACCTTCTTTAAGGCGGGACACTATGCCCCCTTTTAATCTAGATGAGAAAGCAAGCTAAAAAGAATTTATTTAGAGACTGAGAATCCCTAACAATGGGAGAGGACACGAAGTTGGGAATGGGGACCACACTTTGTGACAAAACAAAATCAGAACCACAGTCTGTGTTTCACAACATATTTTACACAAATCACTGCCATGCATATCCTACCAAAGCAATTTTACAGTATACTGCTGTAAAATAGAGCAGAATTCTGTTCTAAGGAGCCCAAAGATTCAGCACAAAGAGGCGGGCGGGGGGGGGGGGGGGGAGGACAGAAAACTATACTGTAGACACTTGTGCTAAAACAGCTTTTAAGGGATGACCCACCCTGCAAAAAAGCAGAGGCTGCCACAACATTAATGCATTTGTAGAGGAAGACTTCCGCAGAGCAAATGTCCCTATTTTCAAAGACTATTTCTATTTACAGTAGTTGGCAAAATCAGCCATTTTTTTCCTAGTCACCAACTAGAAACTTCAATTTCAGTTGGCTCACCATAACTGTGATGATCTTTTGGCAAACTAGAGGCAGGGGTCATTTGGGGTCACTATTTTGCTGTGCGGATGCTGCAACGGCCCTAAGTGTGAGGATCCACCCTAAGCCATTTTTTTCAGCGCCATCCTAATTTTAAACGGTCACTAAACGAACGGCTGTACCTTGAGGACTATCTCTAGTCTTCAATAAAATACGCTTTGCCTGCTTCTAACTGATTTGTCCCTTGCTCTTAGCCAGACCACATCTCGCAGGGTTGTAGTGGTGGGGAAAAAGAAGGAATTAGTCTTACCTATGTTTGCTGCCTTGAGTTACTTACAAAGTGATAAAGGCAGGAGAAAAAGCAAGCAAGCAAATTGATGCCCAATTCTCTGCCTGCTCACTGCGGGAAGCCAAATAGCAAATAAATAAAGATACAGACAGGTAAATAAATAAACAAAACGGTAGCCCAATTCTCTGCCTGCTCGCTGCAAGAAACTGAAAATCAAATAAACAAACCAACAAACAGATAAATAAAAATGGGAGCCGAATTCTTTGCCTGCTTACTGCCAGAAAGCATCCTCTAGGATAGCCAAGACCCCCCCTAAGAGCCCCCCCACGTCATTACCATATTTTGAATGAAACAAGCCCAGCTCATTGCAAAAAAAAAAGCGGGGGGAGGGAGCTGCCATCTCCCATCGGGCTTGTCAAATGCCATGCAACACAATCTCTTAGATGTTTCAAGGTGGTGGGGGAACATACAGAAGCCTCCTGCCTCCCACCGCTCTCGTGAGGAGCCCACCCACAACAGCGACCCTCCCCAAGCCTCCACAGCAGCCAGGAGGGAGAAGATAGTGAGGCACCAACAGGTTGTACCTAGTATTATTATAGAATCCATAAAGATCAAAAAAAGGGATGGGGATGAGGGATCCTGGGGAAAGGGACAGAGAAGTGAGGGTTGGGGACGATGGGCGCTGCAGTACTGGGGAGGATGGATAAAGGGGGCATCTGGTGGTGGTGGAAAGCCGGTCTCTCTCTAACTAGGGTCTCTAATTAGAACATTTGATATATGAACCCAGTGTGTGTGGCTGTACCATTCTTTAGGCCTTTTGTTTTATTTCTCCATTTTATTGGCATTATTGTTTTTATCATTATCATTGTTATTACGGTTCATTGTACAACCAGCCAGATGTTCAAACTGAATTTGGCGTTTTTTTCCCGCCTCTCTTTCCCAAGGATCTGAGTCAGACAGATGTGGATGTCTGATGGCGTTACAGACATGACAATAGGATGTCAGCTTTATTTATTCTAATTTATTTATTACGATCCGACACCTGTTCAGCCTGGATTCTCCTTCTTCATCATCACCATACGATTATTATTAATCTTCAATTTGATTCCCAGTCTGGGACTGTTAAAAATTTAACACTTCAGGTCTTAACCAAGGACCCAAGAAATGTTAAGGTAGCGTCTGCGTATATAGGCACGTATAGCATATGGGCACTGTTGTTAAAATTCACAATCTGGGACAGGTAAAAACTTACCAGTTCAGGTCTTAACCAAGGACCTAAGAGCTGTCTGAGTATATAGGCAGTTCCGAGTAAGGTGGTATTTTTTTTTTTTTTTTTTTTTGCAAAGTCAGAATATTCAGGTCTAGTTAGTTCAAAATTGCTATGCATCTGCATCATTATTGTTATTGTTGTTATTGTTATTATCATTATCATTATATTATTATTATTATTATTATTATTATTATTATATTATCATCATCATCATCATCTGTTGCCTTCCAAGTACCCTCAGTGCTTCTGAACCAATTCCTGGCGTCTCTAACATTAACCCCACCCGGCCCAATAAAGCATCCAATTCCGTTCCCTTCCTTTCCCCCTCCCCCGGCCCCCGCCCCTCCCCAGGAGGCCTCGGGGGAAGCCGGGAGGGGGAGGGGGGGGCCGTGTGGGAAGAAGAAAGGAAAGAGGGAGGGAGGGAGGGAGGGAGACCGAGCCAACCCCCCCCACCCCCCACCGCTAACGCCGTCTTTACCTTCCTGGTCGCCGCCCTGCTCGGCCTGGCCGCCCGCCGAAGCCGAAGCCTCCTCGCCGGTCTCGGCGGCCGGCTGAGCGCCGTTGACCCCGCCGGGCTGTTGCGCGCGGCCTTCGCCGGGCTGGCTTTGGGCCTGCTCGGCGCCGGCCGCGGCCTCGGCTTGCGGGGGTTGCTGCTGCTGCTGCTGCTGCTGCTGCCCTGGCGGGGGCTGCGGCGGCTCCTCCTCGTCGGCCAGCAGCGCCTCCTCGTCCTCCTCCTCCTCCGCGTCCTCCTCGTCTTCTTCCTCCTCCTCCTCTTCCTCCTCCTCCTCCTCCTCGTCGTCGTCGTCGTCCCCCTCGACGCCCAGGCGGGCCCGGGTGAGGCTTTGCCCGCCGCCGCCGGCCGCTCCCGCCTCGGCGCCCGCCTCCTCAGGCCCGGCGGCTAGCATCTCGGCGTCGAGGGCCTCCTGAAGCCGCTGGACCAGGTCGAGTTTGAGGCCGCGCGAATCCAGGCCCCGCCGCCCGAGCTCGGCCCGCAGCTCCGTCACCTTCAGCCGCTTCACGTCCATGGCGCGCGCGCTCCGCGGATGAGGGAGGGAGCGAGGGGAGGGGGGGGGCGCGCTCCGAGCTCAACGCGCCTGCGCGGGCAGCCCCGCGCGCCCGGCGGCTACACCCTTGCGGAGCGGAGAAGGGCCCTTTGGGCTGGCGCGCCTGCGCGCTCGGCCCGCCTTGGCGCGCGCGGAGAGGGAAGGCGGCTGCGCAAGCGCGGAGGGGGGAGGGCCGGGCTGGGCAGCGGGAGGCGAAGAGCGAGTGAGAGAATGAGAGAGAGAGAGAGAGAGAACAGGAAAGGCCCGCCAAAGGGAAAAGGGCCGCGCGCACGCGCGCCTGGGCCTCCTCCGCGCATGCGCGGGGAAGCCCCGCTCCTTTATTTATTTATTTATTTATTGAAAGCGTTTCGTTTCCTTCGACTTGGATCGAACGGAAGGAAGCCGCTTCTTCTTCTTCTTCTTCTTTCCCCCCCCCCCCCGGTCTCCTAATATAATAAATAAGGAGAACGTTCTCCTTGAAAGGCAACCGCAGCGGGAGTATTATTATTTTTCTTTTTTTTGAAAGGAGAGGTTTGGCTCGCTGTTGTGTTTTTTTTTTAAAAAAAAAATAGCTGTTACGCATGCGCGCGCGGGGGGGCTTTGAGGGGCGGGAGAGCGGGCGCGCGCGCGCGCACCCTGCGTCGTGTCGATTTGAGCGGGCGTAAGGCGACTGGCCGATTTTTCTGATTGGCTGGCGCTCCACCAATCCGAGGAAAAAGAGAAGATGTTGCTCCTGGCTTGACAAAATGGGGGAGAGAGAAACGTCCAGCTAGATTTTGCATCCATTGAATGAAACTGTTTTTAATTTAAATTGGAGGTGCCGCCATCTTTTACACACACACACAAACACACACACACAATCCAATAATATCCGAGCAAAAAAATAAGTATTCACTTTTAACCTTTTCTTGGACAGGTGCAGCTTTCTGGGCCATGGGGAAAGAAACGAAGCAGCTTCATAAAAATGCTTAACCATCTTTAGGAAAAAAAATCAATCCCAAATAAACTGGACGGTATTTAAATCCTTAAATAAGGAGAATTGCGCATTTTCCTGTATATCGTTCCGTTTTTATAAACTAAAAATTAATGTGCAGCATAACACATCTTTGCCTATGTATTGTCCGAGTTGGCTAAAACAATAAAATGCAATTTAAGGAAACCAGGAAAGTCACTAAAATCTCCCTTTGCTCTTAGTTTGGCTCAAGGAATTCACTATGCTTAAATCTCTGGGGAGGAAAGGTTGACTTTCCAAACGATGAACAGACAGAAAGAAAAACTGGATTTCATTTCCAATTTTACCGGCTATTTGCGAAGGTTTTTTTCAAAGAAATCTCTGCCGTTCAGTTGCAAGCCTTCAATGTAGAGAAAACAACAGTAGCAATAGCTAAAAATCTGCAACGCCCTAGTTTACAAACCAAGGCTTCCCCAAACCTGCAAAAAGCCAAGACAGCTTTGCCCTAAAAATAAAATAAAATTTAAAAAAAACAAACAAAAAAACCCCAGATCTTAGACGCCAGCCCATTTGCGGGAATTCAGAGGGTCACGTGTCAACGTCCGCTGGCCATTTTGGTAGTTTTTTTGGGCCGGCCACTCGGCTTCCGGTCCCGAAGAGGGCGTGGCGGACCCTGGAAAGCAGCAGCCCGCTTTGCATGGCTGGTTGGCGGGAGCCGGTGTTCTTCCCGGGCCTCGCATGGCGTCGGCGAAGGTACCCCGGGCAGCCAACCCCGGGAAGGAGGGAAAAGGGGGCTTCCTTCCTCCTTTTCCTTGCATCCTTGCCAGGGAAGAGCCCTGATTCAAAATGGGGGCGGGGGGGGCAAGGGGACGGTTGGGGCGAATGGGGGGAGGGGGCTTTCCTTGAAAAGCAGGGCTGCAATTTGCAATGCGCAGCAAAAAGGGGGGGGGAAAAATGCAGCCAGAGGTTGCACGGGCGGCATGCATTTGCATTCCCTCGGTGCAGTGGGAAGACTGATCAGCCTCTTTTCCATCTCCTCCCAAATTGTGTACTATTATTATTATTATTAATAATGTTGATGATGATGATGGCGGGTTGCACAGCCAGCCAGATGTTTGGCTGGATTTTGCTTGTTTGGCCAGCCAGCTGTGGGGTCCTTTCCAAAGACTTGGGAGAGGCAGATGTTTAATAATATGAAGGGTCTGGTGCCAGGATGGCAAGCTGCCTTTTGCGATTGAATGATGGGGATTTTGTCAATGCTGACAGTGTTAAAACGGGTGCTCGTGATTGTTATTGTGGTTGGTTGTACGGTTATCCAGATGTTTGGCTAGATTTGGCATTTTTGTCCACCAGTCTAGTCCTTCCCAACGACCTGGGTCAGACGGTTGTTTAATAATAAGCAGATGTTTAATAATTCCTCCAGGGATGGCAGCTGTTCCTAGTCAAGCTGCCTTTTGCAATTAAACAATGGTGATTTTTTTTAAATCAATGCTGATAATTCCAACAATATTATTCTATTCTATTCTATTCTATTCTGACAAATGGCTGTCCAGTCTCCTCTTAAAAAATTAAAGAATATCTTTCTCTACACAGTAAATTCGTTTATTTTACAGGTCATGCTCCATTTACGACCACAGAGTCCAAAGTGTCTGCTGCTAAGTGAGACATTTCTTAAGCGTCTTTTGCCCCATTTTACGAACTTGCTTCCCACAGTTGTTAAGTGAATCACTGCAGCTAAGTCAAGAAAACGGTTATTAAATGAATCTGGCTTCCCCATTGACTTTGCTCGTCAGAAGGTCGCAAAAGGGGATCACATGACCCCGGCACACCATGACCATCGTAAATATGTCAGTTGCCGAGCATTGAATTTTTATCACCTGATCATGAGGATGCTGCAAAGGTGGTAACTGAAAAAATGGTCATAAGCCACTTGTTTCAGTGCCGTTGTAACTTTTGAGCGGTCCCTAAATGAACTGTTGTAAGTCGAGGACTAACTAAAATTTATTTCCTTCTCTTCTTTCAGGTTTCTTCCGAAGCAGTCCCAGAGCAACGTCTCCAACAGGCTGGCACTTTCAAGGAAGAAGGGAACCGTTGTTACAAAGGAAGCCGTTTTAGGGAGGCGGTGAGCCGTTACCACTGGGCCTTACTGCAGATTAAAGGCCTGGACCCCAGCATGCCTTCTCCCCTGCAGGAATTTGTGGGCGAAAGGCCCACTATGACCCCAGACCAGGAAAAACAGCTCTATAGCATCCAGTGTGATTGCTACAATAATCTTGCCGGTAAGCCAAATTTTATTATTTTTTTCTGAGGCATTGTCCTCTGTCGGTCAACTTACCAGCCAGCCATACAGGTAGTCCTCAGCCATTTTGGCTGTTTTAAGCGAACCTGTTGTTCGGTCTTGGCCCAAAAGCAGAAAATTAGCATTGCACTTGGGCAAAAATGTCATAAATCTTGCTCTATGGAGGGGGGGAGTGGGGAGCCTTGGGGGGGCTGCAGACGGTCCTAAATGCAGGCCGCTTGAAATGCAGTCACGTGATGCAGCGATGGCCAGCTTTGCAACCAAGCTGTTGTAATTTTGAACGGTTGCTAAGCAACCATCGCCATGTCGAGGACTGCCTGCATTTTAACTGGAAAATGAATGTGGTCAAGTTGTCTAGCTTTCACTCTCTTCATTTGCATCTTTTGGCGGGATTTTTCTTGCCTTTTGTTGGTGTGTCCCGGAAACCACACACTTGTGTCTGTCCAGCTTGCCTCCTTCAGATGCAACCTGTGAATTATGAGCGAGTCAAAGACTACAGTCTCAAAGTCCTAGAGAGGCAACCTGACAACGTCAAAGCACTGTACCGGGCCGGTGTGGCCTTCTACCACCTGGGGGACTACGACAAAGCACAACACTATCTGTTGTCGGCATCCAGCCGGCAGCCCAAAGGTGAGTCATACAGGCAGCCCTCGAATTACGACCGCAGTGGAGCCCAAAATTGATGTTGCTAAGCGAGACGTTTGCTAAGTACGTTCTGCCCCATTTTGCGACCTTCCTTGCAACAGCTGTTCAGCGAATCCCTGCACTTGTTAAATTAGTAACAATTAGTAAATTAGTAATTCCCCACCGAATGTCAGAAGGTCACCAAAGGGGAGATACTGCAACCATCGTAAATACGAGTCAGTTGCCAAGCAGCTGACTTTTGATCACGTCGTCACTGTTGGGTTGTTTTCTAGCAGACGTTTCATGACCCAACTAGGTAACATCATCGGTGCTAGAAGGGAGGAAGACTGTGGAGTCCTTGGTGCTCTCTGAGCTGGATTGTTTTCTAGCAGACGTTTCATGACCCAACTAGGTAACATCATCAATGCTAGAAGGGAGATGGCGTTTACAGAGAGGAGAAAGAGAACTCTGGTGTCCATGGGGCACTCTCGAATTTGGTGTGCTTTTTGAAGACATTTCATGACCCAAGTAGGTAACACCATCAGTGCTACAAGGAAGTGGGATTTGCCTCTGCAAGCAAGCTACTTGTATATAAACAAACCCCATTCCTTTCCAGCATTAGTGAGGTTACCTAGTTGGGTCATAAAACATCTGCAAGAAAACCACCCAGCTCAGAGAAGCACCAAGGACCCCAAAGCTGATAATCTGGTGTGACTTAGCACTGCACTCAAGCACATCTTGCATATTTTAACTTTTTAAAAACCACCTTTCTCTTCTCTTTCCCGGCTTATCTCCCCAGATGCCAGCGTCAAGCGTTATCTGCAGCTGACCCAATCACAGCTCAGCAGTTATCTTCAGAAAGAGAAACAGTTATACATGGGGATGTTTGGGTAGCAACAAGCCGTCCGCTGGAAATCCCCGGGAGACTGCAAACCATCATTTCTATTTGTGTGTATGTGTGTGTGGTGGGGGGAACCACACGTGGTTGATCCCTTCTGGAGTTAGGTAGTGCCTTGAAAAATGCAAATAGCCAACCCAGCTAGGAAAAGCATCCTCAGCAAATTTATCCTCCTTATCCGTTTCCAAAGCGTTTCCTTCTTCCCTCCCCATGTTCGTTCATAAAATCTTTTAAGAAGTTCACCTGGCTGGATGTGATTTCTTTGAATTCAGGGAAAACGCAAAGTTGGAAATAGGAATTCCTGCCTAATCGCCTGCTTTGTTTGCCTGTCTCCAGAGGGGGAAATTTTAAATCATACCCTAGGATCGCTCATTGATTAAATGCAATTGATGGAGATATTTTCAACGAAACAGGCAAAACCGGAAACAAGCAAATCAGGATTTGCACGCATCTCATATTGCCTCTGTTAACTGCTGGGGTGGTTTGGATCTATCTACCTTGGCGAACAAAGTAAAAATACTCAGATGTGCCAGCTTGTCCTCTTAAGAGCTTTGTGGTTTGCTTAAAGGTTGATCTAGGTTCATGCAGTAGCAGAACCTGACATTAAGAAAGGGGAATATTTGTAGTTAAGGATTGAAGCAAAGGGGTTCTTGATGCTCTCTGAGCTTGGAGGTTTTCTTGCAGACGTTTCATGACCCAACTAGGGAACATCAGTGCCAGAAGGGAATGGGGATTAAGGAAAAGAAGGAGAAAGAGAAAGAAAGAAAAAAGAGAAAGAAAATCAGTTAGTTCTTGGTGCTCTCTGAGCTTTGGTTTCCTTGCAGACATTTCATGACCCAACTAGGTAACATCATCAGTGCTAGAAGGGAGTGGGGATTGTGGAGAGGAGGAGAAGGAATGTGGAGTCCTTGATATTCTGACCTTGGTTGTTCCCTTGCAGATGTTTCACAATTCACAGTAGGTAATATCAGTACAGATAGTGCCTCATTTAGGGACTGGTGGAAGTTACACCATCAAAACTCAAGACGCTTGGCAACTGACTCATACGTACGGTGGTTGCAGTCTCCCGCGGTCCCCTTTTGCGACCTTCTGCCGAAGCCAGATTCACCCCACAGCCGTGCTGCTAAATGACCAGCTGCAGTGATCCCCTTAACAACTGTGGCAAGAAAGCTTGTAAAATGGGGCAAAATTTCACCAACGTTTCACTTAGCAACAGAAACTGCTAAGTTGAGGACCGGCCCCTGTAACTGAGTTTATTTGTGGAGGGTTTGCCCTCCAAATCCCAGCATCCGCTCTTGCAATGAAAGGACGGGCCTAACAACTGCATTGACAGTTCTGCAAATACAAAACTTTTTTTTTTAAAACAAACAAAGCAGATCTCTTCTTACTGCCAGCAAACATCCTTCATTCTTGGCGTGCAAGCCGGCCTCCACCCTTCACTTCTGAGCAAATATTTTCTCCTTGTCAGCAGCTGGGAAGCAGGGCTGTTTGAGTTTCCCAGCTTTTTTTTTCTGCCTTTGCAAATAAAAATATGGGGGGGGGGGTTTTTTTTTTTGGATTGGTTTTTTTTTTTTACGGAAGGTCAAGATCCTTTGGCTGATGCTTATAAGCCTCTGGAATGTAGATTGGGGGGGGTGCTGAAAGTCCAAAACTACACAAGACTGTTGTCTTGAGAATCTTTGTTTCTGTTTAAGAAAATGAAGTTGCTAGTCCTTATGGGCGAGAGAATTTGCTAACACAGCCCCTGCATGTTAACCGCAATGGATTTGACTCCTGGCTATAATGGATGAATAAAAAGCCAAATTGCATTTAGTAAAAACTGAAGAGGACTCTCTTTTTTATTGACCACGTGCTGGACAATTCACAATACCTAGTCCTCAACTTACGACAGTCTGTTTAGTGACTGTTTGAAGTTACGACAGCACTGGAAAAAAGTGAGGAGTTTCTCAACACAACCGTTGCAGCGTCCCCTGCAACCAACTCTTGTTTTTGATGGGGGGGGGTGTCACGTGATCCCCCTTTTGTGACCTGACCAGCAAAGTCAATGGGAAAGCCAGATTCATTTAACAACCGTGTTATTATATCTGCACAACGGTTGCAAGAAAAATTGCAAAATTCGCTTAGCAGCCTAAATTTTGGGCTCAATTTGAGGTCGTAAGCCGCGGACTACCCCTATGTAATTTAAACATGGCTTGTTCAATAAACACAGCCAGCTCGTTCGGCCAAGGACACAACGCGTGACTCAGTTTACCCATTGCAATAAGCCATAAGATGGTTTGTTTGCTTCTGGATTAGTGCCGTCTGGACATACAGGCCACATTATCAGTTTCCTCCTGTCAATACAAATATAGGACATCCCCCACACTGGCTCAAATGCCCTCTCCTCCTAATCTCCATTAATGCAGCACATAACTTTCAGCACGAGTGGAGCATCGAAAATCTTAATTCTTATTAGCGCTGGCTAAAATCACCACACATCTTTGGCAGCTATGCCAATTGCTGGCTGCTGAGCCCTCCACCACAACAAAAGTTGCCGGCAGCAACTGCCAAATAAATTCTCACACTCAACCACCCAAAAATATTTTGCTTCAGAGCAAAGCTTACCAATGGAAATTTGGGGGGGGGGGTTTCCCATTACGGCCATTCAGTTGAGGCTAGAAACTTGAGAAGGAAAAAAATAAAAGGAAGGGATATTTTGGATGCTTATATCTCCAAGATGCATAAACTATCTTGAATATTTTGCATTGGCTGTTCCTCCCTCCACCCACCTCCCAAAAAGTCATTCAAATCAGGTTTCATCCAGTAAGTTCATCTCAATAAAAAAAAAATGCAATCTTTTTTTTTTTAACGGGTTCGATTTGGGCTGCCAAGTTGTTGAAGCAGCATTTCTGGCCCAGGAAAATAAAACAGGTTTAAGGACCGACTGCTCGCCAAGCAAGCTCCAACTCGCTTGGCATGTTCCTTGCTGTCTCCCAGCCTTGATAATTACAGTCATTTGCAATGTGGTGCCAAGGAATCGAATCTCGATGTAAACAGCAATTGGTGGAGCCTTTTATACTCTTTGGAAAAAAAAAAAGAAAGAAAAAAAAGAGAAGTAACAGGTACGAGTTGTGCAAAATTGCATAGCTGGGGGGCAGGAGAAAATTCAAGGTCGTGGCACCCGGTTTGAGATGTGGGCTGTGGCACATACATTTTAATTTACAGAAATAACACCCTCTCCCTTACGATCCCAGAAAACTGCTCTTTTTGTCCCCCCCCCCGCCACAGCAAACTGAAAAGGAGGGGAAGCCGTCCTCCCATCGGCTACCCCGTCTTTTGCTGCAATGACAACCCCATCATCCCCAGCCAGCCCTGTTCCTCCCTGTTGAGCATGATGGGAGCCATAATCCAAAGGGGGGGGGGGGCGGTTGCCCATTGAGGCTCAGAAACGTGCCTCCGGTTTGACACCACCTCAGATAATTTCAGGGCGGCCTGCTCAAACCCAGTTAAATCTGGGATCAGCCCCAAACCAGCATTTCTTCATGGCTTGGGGAAATAACCACAATGGGTTATGGATATGGAAATAGATATGGCTCCATAAGAAGCCATGGGTTTGTAAGAATTGGAAACAGACAGCTCTCCACTTATGACCACAATTGCACCTGACATTTCTGTTGTTAAGCGAGGCAGTTGCTAAGCAAATTCTTACTTGCAGGCAGTCCTCCGCTTACTAACGGTTCGTTTAGTGACACTTCCAAGTTACAAACGGCACGGAAAAAAAGCACGCGATCGTTTTTTCACACTTGCATCCATCGCAGCATCCCGGCAATCAAAACTGGGCAACTGACTCATCCTTATGACAGCTGCAGTGTTCAGGGCTCACGTGATCCCCTTTTTGTGACCTTGCGACAAGCCAGATTCACTTCACCATTGCGGTGATTCGCTTAACAACCTTGGTAAGAAAGGTCACCAAATGGGGCCAAGTTCACTTAAGAACTGCCTTGCTTAGCAACGGAAAATTCGGGGTCGGTTGCTGTCATAAATACCTGTAATAGAAGATTCTGCTTGCTCAGAACAAGCTTCAAATCCAGATGTTTTGGAGGCAGGGTGATAGGATAACACAAACAGGCTCTCCCACCCACCCACGATTCTTGGAAACTCACCATCTTTTTGGTTTTATTGTCTATTAAGAACCCAAAAACAACACTTGACATTCACTGATCCGGCACAGATTACCTAGCTGTGGATCACCCGTAGCAAATAATACACATTTTTTTTTGTTATTTTGGTCCCTGATATCGAAACAAACTCAAGATCAGAAGCAGACTTCAACCAAAGCGACGTTTCTTCGACCCCCTTCTCTGCT
Source organism: Daboia siamensis (assembly GCA_024449315.1). Classification (NCBI taxonomy): domain Eukaryota; kingdom Metazoa; phylum Chordata; class Lepidosauria; order Squamata; family Viperidae; genus Daboia; species Daboia siamensis. The sequence continues at coordinate 85,184 of JAKJMR010000742.1, read as the reverse complement.
CCTGCTGCAAAATTTAAAAAGCCAGTTTCAGAACAAGGAGAAGCAGCAGCAGCTGAGAGAAAGCCTCCCAGAGATCCTGAGTTCAAGTTCAGCTTTGGTTTGCGTTTTGGGCCCGTTGGGTGTCCTACAGGTCGAGAGGTTTACATTTGAACTCAAGACATCCTTGGCCAAATTCGGAGCATTGCAACGTGGAAAGATGCCAACGTGCTGGAGGCCATCTCATCTGAACTAAGAGAAACGCTTGCAACACAAATGTGACAAAAAATCCAAACCCCCAACGCATTCAGAAGCGAATTCCTCTTTCACCCCACGTCTCCAAATGATTGTCTGGATTTGTTGTTTTTTTTTTACTAGTGTTTGGCAGTTCGGGAACTCTTGAAGGAGCGAGACACAATCTTCTTCAGCTCTTTGAAAGAACGGCTGCGTCGAAGCTTAAAGTGGTGAGGCGGCAAATCGGATGAATCCAAAGTGGCGGAGCCGTGCAGCCATGCGTCTCCAAGCTGGTGGAACATCCAGTCTCCGTTCAGGCTGACAGCACTGGTCGCTTCCACCTCGCTCAGCCTGGATCCGTTGCTGGGACGTCCAGCCCGCTGCCGAGGCATCAGGTCAAAAGGACCGTCCTCCGGGAAGCAGAAGATTGCTGGAGCTTCGGAGGAAAAGGCAAGGTTGCGGTTCAAAATCACCGGCGGAAGGAACGTCCCCGCTTTGGCACGATGCCGTCCGGACGACCTGCTGGAAATTTCCAGGACCGAGGTCCATTTTGGCTTGGTTGCCTTGCCTCGGTTGGTTTGAAGTTGGCTGGGAGACGCCAGCCCGGCGGCTGCGTGAACGTTCATTTCCGAACTGGCTCGGGCCCTGCCTACCGTGCGGGACGACGGTTTGCGCCGGAGACTTAATCTGCGCAGCAGCTCGCGGGGACTCAGCCAGCTTCTCTCGAGTGCTTTCTCTCCCTTCTCTGGAGTTTTCACCAATTCCCGCGAAGCGTGTTTGCCTTTGTATAGCTTGTCCACGCCAGTCGTAGCCCGAGGCAAAGAGGTCTCTTTTCTGAAAGCGGTCTCTGTCTTAGTTATCTGTGGCTGGGGCCCTGAGGCCCAAATTTTTCGATCCGGCGTGGTGGATTGCTTGTTCAGGACGAATTTGACCGAAGGATCCTGGGGCGGAGAGAGGGAAATCACAGACGACTCGCTCGGTTGAACCAGATTGGTTGTGCTCGGCTGAAACGAGCTGACCTCTGGGAACGGCGGGAAGTCCCACAACCCATCCAGGACGCGGGAATCTCGCGCTCCCTCGGGACCTTCAGGAGAACGCAAGTGAGAACAGGTGGAGATGCGCCGTCGGATCTTCCACCCTGGAATCGGACCCAGGACTTGACCAGCCGCCTGCCCAGAGCTGCAGATGGACGTCATGGATAAACTCTTCTGATTCCCCGCGAGGTATCCCGATTCGGTACGACTCGCCGCCGTGCGGCACTTGTGACGCAGCACCAACTTCGCCATGTATTGGTCCAAGCGGACCCTCGGGAGTTCTCTGGAGCAGAGGGGGTCTTTCTTGGGGGAGTCGGATCGGGGAACCTTGGGGGGCGTCTCGTCAAGATCTTCCTGGGATGAACTTTGAGAGAGCCCATTGGTGAACAGAGGACTCTGCAAAGCTACGGCATGCAGAGGGCTGGGGTAGTGGTAGACTTCGTTGGTCTTCCGGGAAACCAGGTCAGACTTGTAGCGTAGAAGCTGAAAATTCGGAGGCCTCGGGAGGGGCAGGGACCCAAGGCCCAACAGGAACTCGAGGTCACCTGTCCCGAGAGACACAATGACAAAGAACTCGTGAGGTACAGGAATCTAAATTCTGCGCAAGAATTTGACCGAGTATCTAGGACCGCTTCCGGGGTGTCTGTCTATCCAAGGGGTAGACAACCTTGGCTCTTTTATGACTCGTGGACTCCACAACTCCCAGAATTCCTGAGCCAGCATGGTTGGCTCAGGAATTCTGGGAGTTGAAATCCACGAGTCATAAAAGAGCCGAAGTTGCCTACCCCTGAACTAGCCCCTTAGAAGACCTTCCTACAAGGAGTCCTCTACTTACAACAGTCCATTTAGTAGTGATGCTTCAAAGTTACAACAGCACCAGAAAACAGCCACTTGCGACTGTATTTCAACCACCGTTGCAAGCACACACACCCCTGCCCCCCCCAGGGCCATGCGATCAAAATTCAGAGGCATATTAACTGACTCATCTTGATGACGCTTGCAACCTCCCTCCCAGGGTCGCGCGGTGCAAAAGCAGAAACCCTGGGCCCCTCCTGCCAACGTCCACCTGGAAACGAATTCAGACCGAATGACGTGCAGAGGGTTTTGTTTTTAAGCCATAATTAGGGTGGGGTATTTTGCAGGTTGCCTTGAGGGGACTATAAAACGGAGGCAGGTCTGCGTAAACAAACAGGTTGGGACAGGGAAAGCTACCTCCGTTGCACGGCAAAGCAAAAAAATACAATTAAAAGTCTGGTGCCTTCTCTCATTTGGATTGATTTCCTGGATCGACTGCTCAGAGAGCGCGTTCCAGTTTTACTCATTTTGTGGTGCGTGTGAATCCAATCTGACTCTCTAAAAGATTGAGAAGACACCAAGCACCTCAAAGGATGGACACACACACACACACACACAAAACACACAAGACCAGGAGGATGTGTTAACATTTGCTTCCTTTAGCTTTCACGTAAAGCATTCAAAAGATCGACTTAATTAAATCGATCCGGCCTTGCATTTATCATTCTGAGCGTCTCCTCAATGTGAACTGAAAAAGTTTCTAGTTCTCACTATTGCTGCCAGTATCCTTGAAATATTCACAGACTAGAAGAGGCGCTGAAATTGAGAATGAAGCTTCTCTTTTAGAGGCTGGTTTTAGGATGCTTAGAAGGACAGAGAAATACTCACCAAGAGAGATCCGGGTCCAACTCGGCCAGATAGCTCCTGAGCTGCTTCAGGTAATCTAATCATGGCTTGTTACACAAACCCTACTGCAGTGTTTCTCAACGTTGGCGACTTTTAAGATGTATAGACTTCAACTCTCTGAACTGAAGTCTATCCATCTTAAGGCATGCTGGCTGGGGGATTCTGGGAGTTGAAGTCCACCCATCTTAGAACATGCTGGCTGGGGAGTCAGACCAATGAAATCAGCCAAAATTTCACTGTCATTCTTAGCATGGGCAACCTTACAGGGCTGTTGTGAGACTTTCAAAAACCAACCTCTTAAGAGCAGTTTCATTCTCAAATTCAGTACCTCCTCTTGGCTGTGGCTATTCCAAGGATGCCAAGGGCACAATGAGGACTAGAAACATTCTTCGCTTCACATGAAGGAGAGGCTCAGAACGATAAATGCAGGGAAGGCTCGATTTATTTATTCAATTTATAATAAATACTTCATTCCAAAGCTAAAGGCTGGCAAACGTTAACACAACCTCCTAGTGTTTTTTTTTTTCCTGCAAAAACCCTATAGGGTAGGCTGAGTTGAAAGGGGGAAGGAATTTCAAAATCTCCCGGGGAGCTTCTACGGGCAGGGCAGGACTCGAACCCAGACCCCCATGCCCTGCAACCATCAGCTTTTGACCACAGACTCTCGCCTTGTGTGTCCCTATTAATGCTGCTCTCCCGTACAGGAGGTAGACACCCAAGTCACCCTCCCCACAAGGAATGTGGCCTTACCGGTGGATACCGGACGTCGGTTGTCGGTCCCGGCTATGTTTGCCAAGGTCAGCCGTTGCAATCGGAGGTCAAGGAGGCGGACGGCAGCCTCGTCTGTTGACCGTGGCCGGATTAAGCCGTTCTCGCGCAATCCGGGAAGGTGAGGGAAAGATCCGATGCTACACCGCGAGGCCCCGGGTCCGTCGCTGTGCACCGAGGCGCACGAATCCGAGAGGGAACCCATGTCGCTGGTTTCGTAAAACCCTGAAATGCGCAAGACCCCCCCGGTTACGACAGGCTGTTGCTGCAAAATCCAGGTAGTCCTCGACTTACGGCTCCAACGGAGCCCCCAAATTTCTGTTGCTAAGCGTTTTGCCGCAGTCGTTAAGGGACTCCCATAGTCGTTAAATTAAACTGCTGTTAATTGAATCCGGCTTCCCCCCTTGACTTTGCTTGTCAGAAGGTCGCAAAAGGGGATCCTGCAACCCGGGGACACTGCAACCATCATAAATGTGAGTCAGTTGCCAAGGGTCTGAATGTAGACGTACCTGAACTGGGTCTGGAATCGGCCTCCGGCGCCTCCGAGGCGTCTCCTCCGTTGATGCCCGCTTTCTTGGACTCCTCACCCATCATGCGTAGCCCCAGACCTTCCTTGTCTGGATCATCTTCGGCGTGAGCACACAACTCCATGTTCTCTGAGGAGGTGTAGAAACCACAGCGTTCCTCCAGGACGGGAGCCGCTTTGTTGTGGTCCAACTTTGCCATGTTGGGATGGGTCAACTTTCCGTCTCCGAAGCCATTTGGCTCCTCCTGTTTGGGCAGGTGGAAGAAGAGAGAAAGGTCAAAAGATCTCTCTTGGGTAGGGGGGCGGGTTGCAAAGACCCGCGGGGCTCAACCGCAGGGATCCCATGTTTGGGACAGCTGGGTTTTTTTCTGTTTTTTTTCTTTTTCTTCCATCCGTTTCCTTTCCTCTTCCTTCCTTCCTTTCCTTTCCTTGTCCTTCCTTCTCTATCCTTCCTTTTCTATTTTCCTGCCTTTCTTCCTTACTTTTGTCCTCCTCCATCTTGTCTTTCTTTCTTTCTTCCTTTCTCTTTCTCTCCTCTCTCTCTCTCCCTCTCCTCTCTCTCTCCTCTCTCTCCCTCTCTCTCTCCCTCTCCTCTCTCTCTCCCTCTCTCCTTCCTCTCTCTCCCTCTTTCTCTTTCTCCCTCTCTCTCTCTCCTCTCTCTCCCTCTCCTCTCTCTCTCCTCTCTCCTCTCTCTCCCTCTCTCTCTCCCTCTCCTCTCTCTCTCCCTCTCT
>JAKJMR010000742.1:60982-73123 GCA_024449315.1 Daboia siamensis | reverse complement strand
CCCCCCCGGGGGATTTTTTTCCCCCCCCCCCCCCCGCACAAAGGGGAGGAAAAAAAAAAAACTTTGTAAAAAGTTGCGCGCACCGCAAAGCGAGGGGGGCGCCAGGTAGCTCACCCGGGGCGGCAACCTAGTTGTTTATTATTATTATTATTATTATTATTATTATTATTATTATTATTATTATTATTATTATTATTATTGCTATTGCTATTGCTATTGCTATTGCTACTACTATTATTATTATTGTTTTGTTGTTATTGTTATTATTTAAAAAAAACACAGCAAGAGAGAGGGTTGGTTTTTTTTTTTTTAAGTTTTAAGCACCGGGAAATGAAAAGAGCTTGCTCTAAACTAGCCAATAGGATGGACCAACAGGTGTATTATTATTTTATTTTTTTTAGAAAAAGGATAAATTCGTGATAGGGTGTAGAGAAGAACGCAAACACACAGAGGCACGCGTTAGCCTTAAATTAAGGCTTACGTGGAAGAGAAGATTAGACGTTTGATGCCTTGTTTATTATCAAAACCAAAAGGGAAAAACAGACGGGGTGGGAAGAGGCGGAAAAAAAAAAAGCAGAAACCTGGCAAATCCCCCCCCCCACTCCAAAAAGAGAAGAGAGAGAATGGAACGGCTGCGCCTTAATATAGGCAAAGAAGCGATAAATCGAAAGTTTCCCCCTGCCCGGAGGAGCTTGAAAATTATATATATATATATATAAGGCCTGTAGAAGCGAGAAAAGGAGAAGGACGGGGAGGAAAGGTCGGAAGTGGCGAGCTCGGTCCTGCAGCCCGCGTCCACACGACGCGTGTATCCATAGAACGCTTCTCGTCTCGCGCGAAACGAAACAAAAGCGCCAGCTTTACAAACTCGGTTGGGATTCTCCTTCCCAACGGGGGCAGCTGGAAGACCTCTGAAACCCCACCACCACCACCACCACCACCTCCCCAGCCGCCAACAAATCTCGTCTCTCCCATTGGACACCTAGTGGCGGAGAGTTCCCACGACCCGTGGACCCGCGAAACTCCAACCAGCCTTCCCCGGGTTGGGTTAAATTCCAGAGTTTTCCGAGGAGTGAGTGAGTGAGTGGGTGGGAAAAACGCCACTGGAGCTCCATCCCTGACCTGGATCCACCTTGCTCTCCCCCTTCTCCCCCCCCCCCGCCTCCGGAAGCAGAAGCGGGGGGTGGGGGGCGGCAATGCGCGCACCTTGCGCTATTTAAGCCCCGGCGGGCGAGTGGGCGGCAGAGACGTCTCGGGATCTCGGCGCGTCCTCCTCCTCGTCTGCCGCTTGCTTTGCCCATTTGGTTTGATCTCCCGATGGCCTCCTTTCCTCCCTTTAAACATCGAAAACCGTTCGGTAAGGGATCCGTTTCTCTGCTGCCCCATCCATGTAAACGCTCCGGTTTGCGGTGTTCTTTCTTCCCCCCCCCCCCCCGCCCATTGCTACCGCCCCCTGTGGGCCCAAGGAGGCATTTCCCCCCCCTCCATTTTCTCTTATTTTGGAGGGTTACTTTTACTGTGGTTAATGAGCAGGTTGCGTTCCCACGATAGATGCGTTTCTCCAGGTTAAGTAAACCCGAGTGGATTCGTTTAACGCAGTTTTCCGGATAGACACAACCTAGGTCGGTTTTTGGTCCTAGGACCCTTAAGGGGGAGGGGTCTCCCAAGACCCCTCTTAGGAGTCCCTGGAATTAAAATTATTTGCTAGCCTACATGGGAAAATACGTTTTTTTTTTTAAAAAAAAAATCCTATCGTATAATTGGGAGAAGCCGCCACCGCAGCAAATGCATCCATTTTAATAAATATTAACGAATATCCATACAAACCAAAAATACTTTGGGGTTCTCTGTAATTTTTAAAAGGGGTCCCAAGAGAGAGAGAGACAAAATGAAGAGCCACTGCTCTACGTATATCCTAGCATGAAATGTGAATGGCTAGCTTGTGTTCCTACTGCAAAAAGGCAGGAAACTCCTGCCTTTCCAACCTCTCGAGAGAGGTGGTATTACACATCCCATAGTTCCCAGCCAACATAATTTTGCTGATTTGGGATTAAGGCTGCTAAAAAAACCAGAAGCCATTCCCCTGCAGATAGACAAGCTTCAGATGTTGCCCTAAGCCACAATTAAACCATCTTTGACAGAGATGGTTTGGTTTGGGGGCAAGGGTGGTTGACTAGACTAGAGTCACCCATTTTGGGGTTGTGTGTGTGAGACAGGCCTAATCCCTAACTAAACAACTATATTTTCTCAGCTTTTTGAGTTGTAAACACATGTCTTGCGTGTGCTGCAAAGTCACCCTTTATGGCTTAGTCAGTGGGAGGTGGGTTTTGCTGATCGGGATTCCTTTCACAAACCACGGTTAAACTGAGGCTTAGTGTGGGGCGTGAACTCGCAGAAAACCAGTCTCTTGAGAATTAAACCTGGGAATGTCCATCCAGAATCCATTGTTAATTCTTTCCAATTTTTGCAACAAAAATAAAACAAAAGCATTTCTTCTAGCTTCCAGGAAGAACGAAGTGGCTGCAATCCGGATCAGATTTCCATATAAATTGCCGGTAGGTGTGTTGTGAAGGAGTGATTTTCTTAAGGATCTTTTTTTCTTTTTCTTTTGCTTCTGCCATTTCTTGAGGGGAGAGGGATCCGTTTAACATCCCTCTTGCTTTTTATGCGTATGTTAAAACACACACGTGTTTGCATGCTGGCACAAGTATGCACAAACCCCAGGTTATAAAGAGCACACTTATCTTTTCCAATTTCTCAAAACTCCACTCGGTTAATTGCAGGTGATTCTGGAACGCTACGCCAAGGAGAAAATATTGCCGGCTTTAAACAAGGTGAAGTTTCTAGTCCCTCAGGATTTCACCATGGGCCAGTTTGTAGCCATCATTCGGTGAGCATTTCAAATCCTTGGCAAACTAATTCAAGGATTTTTTTTCGCGGAGGGGGGGAGGGGGGTTCCCATCTTCGGACAGGAAAGAAATGGGCCCTTCCAGGATTTGAATGTTAAAACAAAGATGTTTTAAATGGGGTTTAAATGAACTGACAATTAACTAGATTAGCATTTGAAAACCAAGCCATTAAATTGCGATTACCGAGGGGATGCTGGAATTCCCCCCTCCCCCAAAAGAGCAGCCAAACCACTTTATGAGGGCCATTACCAAATGGGGTTGAACTACAGGAGGGTCTACCAGCAGATTAAAGATTTGGATTGGGGTTGGTCTAGATGATCTCTAGGTCCCCTTACAACCTCATGATTCTACTGCAGTCTTTGTGTATCTGCTCCTTGGGCAGGATGAGCAGTTTAAAACAGGACTGGGGAAGAGAAAGTTGGAGTGAAGGGTTTTTTTTCTTTTTCAGTCAAACCGGTTTCCTTGACTCTTTTAACCCAAAAGGCTGCTTTAAAATAAATCAATCACTCAATCAAAAAAAGATTTATGGAGCAGCTGCTGAAAAGCAACCTGTCCCTGCAAGTGTTTATCAGATTTGGCTTGATGAGGTTTGTTTGTTTTTTCTGTAGGAGCCCAAAATTCTATCACATTTATGCAGAAAGGGCAAAAATACATAAATTAGGATGATGTATGACAACTGGGAAATGGCTCAGCTCCAGCACCCCAAATAAAGCAAAATCTTGGTTTGCCTAGGCTTACACTGATGCTCTTTGGGCCAATCACCAGGAGGCTGCGAGTTCTAGTCCCACCTTAGGCAGGAAAGACTGCTAGGTGATTTTGGGCCAATCGCCAGGAGACAGAGTTCTAGTCCCACCTTAAAGACGCCTGAAAGCTAGTTAGGTGACTTTGAGCCAATCGCCAGGAGACAGTGAATTCTAGCCCTGCCTTAGACATAAAAGCTGGCTGGGTGACTTTGAGCCAATCACCAGGAGATGGTGAGTTCTAGTCCCACATTAGATACAAAAGCCAACTAGGCGATTTGGGACAAATCGCCAGGAGACAGTGAGTTCTACTCCCGCCTTAGGCCTGAAAGCTGGCTGGGTGACTTTAGGCCAATCGCCAGGAGACGGTGAGTTCTAGTCCCACATTAGATACAAAAGCCAACTAGGCGATTTGGGACAAATCGCCAGGAGATGGTGAGTTCTAGTCTCACCTGAAACCAGCTTGGACAATCCTTGCAACTGCACAATTGCAGGAAACTTTGGAAATTGCAAGCACACGCGCACACCATCCACGTCTGGGACCTTGAGATCTCAAAAATTGACTGTCCTTCTTCTCCTCCAGTAACCGGATGGGCCTGAGGTCCACGCAGGCGTTCTACTTCCTGGTGGACGGTAACCACAGCCTCGTCAACATGTCCGCCGCCATGACTGAGGTCTACACCGCGTACAAAGACGAGGACGGCTTCCTTTACATGACGTACGCCTCTCAGGAGATGTTCGGTTGAGGGCCTTCAAGCCCCGTCAAGTCCTCTTGAGAAGATGGATGGAGTGAGGAGTCCTTAGTTCTCCATGCTGGCCACCCGTTTTCTTCCGGTCTTCGGAACGTGTTCACGTTTTCCCTGTTGCACAGAACTGATTTGATGGAAGACGGATTGGGGTTCCTGAGCTGCAGGAACTGCTTGGCGCGATTGTCTTCTGCTCGGTGATCTTCAAAGGATCCCTCGCTAAGAATCTGGCTACTTCACTTCCTCTCTGCCTGTTTTTGGATAAATGTCTTTGTGTTCCAGATTCTCCCGCAACCTGTTTCAGTTTGGGGGTTGAAGGCTGAGCCCTCTCCTATTCCCAACATGCAATTCCCCAATCTTGGTTTTTCTCACCTCCCCAAACTAAGACAATTATGGCATCTCTCTAGCTTAGCCACTAAAAAACGGGTGGACTTCAACTCCCAGAATCCTCCTGGCTGGGGAATTCTGGGACTTGAAAGCCCACCCATCTTCAAGGTGGCCAAGCTTGAGAAAGGGTGTTAGGTGAAATGTCCCACCATCCCTTTCCCTTGGCTGTAGCAGCTAAGGCTGCTGGGACTTGTAGTAATTCACACCGCCTGCCCAAGGAATCGTACAACCACGCTGGTGTGGATCAGATCAGCAAAAGCTTTGCCGGGAGGGGAAAGATTGTGTTCGTTGCTTACTCATGAATTTAAATGGAAAATGTTTAAACATTTGCAAAGGAAAATGTTCGAAATGGCTTAAGTCTAAATCAGAAGTAAACTATGTGTGGTCGGCAAGCCCCGGAAAAGGGGCAAAAAAAAATAATGTCCCAATTCATTTGGCATATTTCATAAGCTTATTTTTCTCGGCTTGTTCACTTTCTTCTTTTGCTTCTACTTTTGGGGTTAAAAGGGGAAAATTGTTTTTCCTACTTTCCTCTATTAACAGTCCTAATAAGGAGACTTCCCCCCCTGCCCCCCCTCCAAATCAAACTCTTAGCTTAAAATTAGGGAGGGGGGCTTCCTTAACTGGGTAAGATGCTAAGTCTTGGTCTTGCTAAGTGGCTGAGTGTTTTCAGCCAGGTTTTCACAAGCGGAATGAAAATTAGAAATCAGAAGTGCATGCGGCTGAAGAAGGGGGAAAAAAAAAGGATAAAGATTTCTGATTCACAACGATGTCGGTAAAATGGGTACCACGTTGGCTTACCACAAGGTTAATTGCTAGTAGGATGAACGCACCCAGGCCCCTTGTTTTAAATCTACACCTTTTAACTCAGCCAGCATGGTTATCAATGTGAGGCTGTCTAAAACCATAATCTCTTCTTCCTTTTCCCAAGACTTGCCGGGGAAGATTCAGTTTTCCGCAGCAGTTTCACGACCCAGCTAGGGAACGTCATTAAAATGAGCCTTGGTGGAGCAGAGGGCTAATGCCTCCTTAAGTAACACCAGCTGCCTGCAATTAGTGCAGGTTCGCATCCCACCAGGCTCAAGGTTGACTCAGCCTTCCATCCTTCCGAGGACCCAGATTGTTGGGGGCAATAAGCTGACTTTGTAATAATGCCGCTTGGGGTGTGTGTGGAAGCCCTGGTAAGCAGGCATATATATAGAATGAAGGCTACTGCTAAGCTTGTAAGCCGCCCTGAGTCTTCGGAGAAGGGCGGGATATAAATGGAATTAAAATAAAAATTAAAAATAAATAAATCATCAGTGCTAGGAGGAGGTGGGTTTTGTGGAAAGGAGAAGGAAGAGCAGGAGGAGATGTGGGGTCCCTGGTGCTCTCTGAGCTTGGTTGTTTCCTTGCAGACGTTTCATGACCCAACTAGGGAACACCATCAGTCTCACACAGCGCAAACTCCACTCTTTCCCAGCATTGATGACGTTGCCTGGTTTGGCTCATGAGACGTCTGCAAGAAAACCACCCAGCTCAGGGCATGCCAAGACCCCCACCCCAACTTCCTCATACAACTGAAGCTAAGAGCATTTCAATTGGGTAAGCATGCCGTTAAAGGCGGACAAGAAAGTCCCCCGCAGCATAAAAAATCAGCAGCTTTTTTTTTTCCATCGCTTTTTTTTGTTCTTTTTACTGCGGAATATGTGTCTTGAGCAAATAAGGCTGCAACGGAACTACTTACAAACAGTTTAAGAGTTTCACAACAAGGTTGATGGCAGTGGTCGCTGCAGAAGGGGGAAGAAAGAGAACGTCGCTCAGAGGGGGGGGGAAGGAGAATTCTAGGGTGCCCCCTCCCCAACTGCAGTGGGTGCAGGTCTGGGACCTGTTCCTCGTCCGCAAGATCAAAGCGTCCAGGTGTGTCTGGAGTCACTGGCCCCACACTCACTTTAGGCATCGGCATTCCCAAAGAGTTTATTCTGCAGCTTTCTGGCAATCGGTCTTGCCCGTTTGCAACCAATAACAGATCCTGGTGCCCCCCAGGCAAGCAGAGCATCAGTCATCTCCCGTTGCCCGCAAATAAAATTCGGAATTGCCGCCGGCATGGAGGAGAGAGACACCCCCAAATCAGCAAGGCTGCTCTCTTGGAGAGCTAAAACACCCCGAGAAGATTTGCCGTTATCGGCAGTTTGACCCACAAACACACAAGCAATCCAGGGATGGTTTACAGTGGTTGCTTCTTCAAACTGGACACAAGGAACGGCCAGAGTTGCCTCTGCATTGGCGCAAAAACTCCCTGATCACGAGAAGCTGAACCCTAAATTTTTGCAAATTTTACAAATGGGAGAGTTTGGATAAAATGTCAGGCAGAGAGACCAGGAAGAATGGGAAAACTGGACACCAGTTGCGTTGGCTTTCCCCAGGAATGAGACAACCGGAGAATTTGGCTCTTGGTTTGGGGAACCGACTGGGAGTCCTAGGAAGGATTTTCCACATCATGTTTGCACCGTTTCACAGCCAGATCCTCGTTGTGAGCCTTCCGGATGTGCCGGTAAAGGTCTCCGGATTGAGTGTAACTCCGCATGCAGTAGCGACATTCATATGGCCGTTCCCGGGTGTGGACGGTTGCGTGGCGCCGGAGTGTGTAGGAGCAGGAAAACGTTTTCCCGCAGGTCTTGCAGGTGGGGACATCCTCGGCAAAAAGGCTAAAATTGGCGTGGGAATCGTAATCCTGCAAGTACATTTGTTCATGTAATGGAGGAGTTGCCAGGGTGGAAAAAGTCCCGCTTCCCGGCATGTGGATCAGGGGGTATGGGGCATTTTCTTGGGGCAGGAAGCTACTCTCCGAAGAGACCTCTTCCATCCCACCGGGCTCTTCAAAAGCATCCGGGTGATGCCCACAGCCTCCCCCTGAGCCCACCTCCCCACCAGATTTCAGAAAGAGGCTTTCTGGCCTCAGCTCTGGAACTGAAGGGATCTCCAGTTGGTCAACCCCATCTGGTTCCTCATCAGAAATCACGATAGCTTCCACTTTGACCTGGATGGACTGGTTTGCGGACCCTTTGTGCGCAACTCGCTGCTCTCCATACCCCTCCGTAGGCGGGTCCAAGCCAGACGTCCCCTCGGCTCCTCCGTTCCCAGCAGGAAAAGAGCTGCCCAACAGAGTTTCGGTGGAACTGCTCGGGCTGGAGAGACAAATGTCCACCACGGGTGGCGGACGAGGCTGAACGGACGGCGGAGCCTCCATTCCCGGCTGCGTTGTGTCTGCGACGTCCGACGTGGAGGCCGACAATTCTTCCAGAGGCGCTTTCTGTCTAGTGTTCCATTCTTCTTTTTTGTCATTTTTCTCGAGGTGGCAAGAGTGAGGCGGGGGCAAGGACACGGGCTGGCTTTCGGGGGCTGGCAGGAGACTTTCCTCTTCTTTTTTCGTGCTGTCAGCTTCAGCCAAGGCCCGGGCTTGCAGTTTCTTCTTGCACACCTTGACAATGTCGTTCATGTGCAGGTAACTGGCAGCAGCTAAAATGTCTTCCACCGGCATGTCGGTGAAGGAAAGGCTGCCTTTGTACATGAACTCAAGCAGGAGCCCAAAGGCCGGGGCAGTGACAATCTCGTTGTTGATGCAGACCAAGTCTCGCTTATCCAGCCGTTCCTTGTAGAACATCTGGAAAAAGGCACTGCAGGAGGCGAGGATGGCCCGGTGGGCCAGGAACTGGGTGCTGCCCACCAGGACGGTGCAGTCACAAAGGAAACCCTCGTGTCGCTGTTCCCAAAGTTTTCGGAGTAAGTTCTTGCTGTGATCGGGGAACTCCATCGTGGGTGGGGGGGTCTCTCTAACAGGACAACAGCCCCCTGGAAGCCGCCGGCAAGAGGAGAGAAGGCATAATTGTTGGAAGGAAAAATAATAACTATTATTATTATTATATTTTCCCTCTCCTGCCATCCTTCTGCTGAATACCTAATTCCCACATTGCCTCCTTCTGCATACAGGTAGTCCTCAACATACGACCGCAATGGAGCCCAAAATTTCGGCTGCTAAGTGAGAGAAAGGAGTTTTGCCCCATTTTATGACCTTCCTTGACGCAGCTGTTAAGGGAATCACTGCGGCTGATAAATTAAATTAACCCGGTTGTTAAGTGAAACCTGGATTTCCCCACTGACTTTGCTGGTCAGTTGGTTGCCAAAAGGGATCCCCTGACCTTGGGACATAGCGATGGTCGTAAGTCTGAACCAAGCCGCTGAATTTTGATCACATGACCATGGGGATGTTGCAAAAGTCATTAATTGTAAAAAACGGACGGGACACTCTTTTTTTTTTGGTACCGTTGTAACTTTGAACGGTCACTAAATGAATGGTGGTAAAGTTGAGAATTGCCTGTATTTACTCATGTTGTATGGCTGTAGTAGTATTATTACTGTCCTCCTCCACTACCTGCTGTTTTGAGTATGATATTATGATCATTACTCTGTTGCTTTGCATTTGGCCAAAGTTGCTTCTCATTTATTCCTCTGCACACACCCCGGTCCAATACTGTCCTCAATTGCCCCTCCCTTTCCCTTACTGTCCCCCTCCCCAAAACTAAGTCAACTGGACCCCCAGACTCCACACTGCAGCCCCCTCCCCAACACTGTCCTTAATATGAGCCCCAGCCCCCTTTGCCGCCCTCTCCCCAACACTGAGTTACTTGGACCCCCAGACTCCTCATGGCAGCCCTCCTCCCCAACACAGACTCCTTAATTGGATCCCCCAGCCCTCTTTGATGCCCCCTCCCCAATACTGCGTCATCTGGAGCCCCAGCCTCCACACTGCAGCCCCCTCAATACTAAGTTCTGAATTGTACCCCCGTCCCCTTTACTGCCCCCTCCCCAGGACCGAGTCCACTGGAGCCCCCAGACCCACATTGCATCCCCCCCCTCCCCAATACTGATTCAATTTCAATTGAGCCCCCGGATTCCACGCTGCTGCCCCCTCCCCAACAGTCCTTACTTGACCCTCCAGCCCCCTTTGCTGCCCCCTCCCCAATGCTGAGTCCTTAATTGGCCCCCCAGATTCCCCCCCACTGCTGCTCCCCCCCCCCCCGTTGAAGTAGAATCTAAGTGGATGGATGGATCTGGGGGCGCCCTTCTTCCTCCCCCCCAAGAGGGGGGGGCGTTGAGCGATGAAAGGACCCCCTTCCTTCCCCCACTTACCTACCACAAAGCAGAGGCCTCCCGGGACACGCCCCCTTTTGCCTGATTGGCCCCTCGACTCTGCCCCTCTCCGGGAAGGCGGAGTATCGCCTGCCACGCCCAGAGCGCCTCGGATCCTGATTGGCTCCCCCGCTCAGCTTCTTCCCGCCCGTCGCCACCCTCGCCCAACCTGGGCGCGGCTGGGAGATGAAAGGGGATCGCGGCTGGTCCCGCCTGCTCTTCCTCTCGATTGGCCAGCGTGGCTGGATACGGCGTTCTGATTGGACGGGGACGCCGACGTTTCGCAGCGTCCGCGGCCGAGCAGACCTTTCCCCTCAACGGCGATTGGTGGAGGAGCTTTTCCGAAGGAAACCTAAGAGAAGGGGAGGAGACGGGACGTTGGTTTCCCTGGTTACCAGGTGACCGGAGGGGGGGCTTTTATGCAAATATAAATTATGCAAATTAAGGATCCTGCTGATTTAATGAGCCCTGGCTTACAAAGATCAAATTAAGCTGCAAGTAAGTAAGAAGCCTCTTTTTTTTCCTATTGGAGCCAAAAGTCCTTTTCATTATAATGATGGAGATTTATTAATTATTCTTTTTTTAACCCTGGTGATTTTGAAGAAAGGAAGACCCGTTCATCAATATTTTAATTGCAGCATAAATGCAATTAATTTAATTGACCATCTATAGCAAAAGCCCTTTTTGTGGCTTCCTCTTAAATTTCTTTTTTGCATTGCAGCAACACTATATCCTTGCAAGGAGGTACAAAATAGGTGCAAAAAAAAGTTATTTGCAATTGTCACTAATTACCGTAATTGGGGTTTCATCTCAGGAAAGTCAATCCTGTCAAAATCTGGAGGACTTCTTGAACTGTGGAAGTAAGCGTAAGCTTAGTGTGAAATATTGTTTCTTTCTTTTTTAAAAAAAAGTTTCTTTTATTAAAACATTTAACCAAACAGAATAAATAGCTACATCAAAGAGAGAGAAAAAAGACAGAAAAAGACATCGTGGCTAAAGAATGGCTAAACAGCAGTATGTAAACAAAGAGTTGACCATTATAAAAATGTGTAAATTATTACATTAATTATTTGCATTTATAGAACCAAGTTCATTCAGTCATGTTAAGAAATAGCTAAAAAAAATTTTTTAAAAAATTCTAAACCTAACGTTGATACTCTCACAATTTGTAGCTACGGTATTTATAGAGAAATACAGAGTTGGAAACTGTATTTCTTTATTAGAGGTTGGGTCTCCTCAGCTTGTGCAGAGTGCAAGATGAATCCCAAGTTATTAAGTAGCAAAGGGTTTTGTTACAAGGAGGGGGGGGGAAATAATCATACGGAAATTTGCATGATGAATACATAACTTTTGCCCAGCTCCCAACAAACTTTAATAGACATTTCTATTTATAGCAAAAATTATGTCATTCGTCCTTGCTCCTATCTCTCTCCTGGTGTGCCGAAAGCTACTGCAGAAAATTTAATTTCCAACAGATTTACTTTCCAAATTTAGAACCAAGTTTATGACCAAGTCAGAATTTCACTTCATTACTGTATTCATAAAGAATTTCATTTCCCTCTCCGACTTGCAGGATGTTCAGCAATTTTTTTTTATTATTTTATTTTGCACACTCGGCCGCTAGGAGTCAGTTGTGCAAAAACCTCAGCCTAAAAGCAATAATTCACCGACCAATTGCGATGGTGCTTGTCATTTCAAATCCATCTGTAGTAGTTTCCCCACCAAATTTAACGTCTCTGTAACTTTGATAGGACACTTTTCCGGGCCCTGGTGGTGGGTAGCTTCTAAGTAAAGGTGGGAGGTGTGTGTGTGGGGGGGTGTTAAATTTTTTTTTTAGAGGGAGTTATTTCCTTCGAGGCAACATGAGGAAGAAGACGCCTGCTCAAAGCCAAGTCAGTGTCCTCCCGATGAGAAGATCGACACGCTTGCAACAGGAGAAAACTGCAGAAAAGGTAGGAACATTTTCATTCTTCCAAAGTGGAATTATCACACATGGACACACACATTTCTTTGTCTCTCCTAGAAGTGGCATGTGTCTTCCTCAACATACATGCAACATTTACTTTATTCAAAGAGACACACAGAGAGATTAGATGATAGGTAGATAGATAGATATTAGATAAATGATGATAGAAAGATAGATAGATAGATAGATAGATAGATAGATAGATAGATAGATAGATAGATAGA
>JAKJMR010000742.1:45724-60972 GCA_024449315.1 Daboia siamensis | reverse complement strand
AGATAGATAGATAGATAGATAGATAGATAGATAGATAGATAGATAGACAGACAGACCGAAACAGATGAGAGAAAGAGAGAGAGAGAGAGAAAGAGAGAGAGACACAGAGAGAGGCAGGCAGATAGCATATAGTTATGTAAATATATCAGTGGCCTAATACTGGCCTCTGTTCGTAATAAAAATTTGATTTGGGCTGTATAACCCTATCTTCATTTACATAAAACCTCTTTTCCTCCATCTGTTGGACAGCTCCGTCAGACCCTCTATAAACCAGGCTAAACAAAGATTCTTCCCCATCTCTTTTCCCTGGCTGGAATAATGCAGTTTTAATTCTGATTTTTTGATGGCCTGGGTCAATTTCTCGTGGCCAACCGCCATGGTTTCCCCACAAGTTATGACTGGATTTTTTTAGCCCTTCCTTTCCTGAAGGAATTTTTTTTTTAATGTTGGAATCGTTAAAAAAAGGGAAAGATGTAGCCTGATCCAACAGGGAGGAATGGTTCGTGAAGTTGATGCAAGTCGCTAAGATGGCTAAATTGGGGTTTGTTTGTTTTTGATTAAAGAAAAGACAAGAGCTATGGTTTATTGTTGTCTGGAAATGTTTTGTAAAAATATACGGGTAATCCTCCACTTACAACTGCAACTGAGCCCAAAATTTATGTTGCTAAGCGAGATAGTTGTTAAATGAGTTTTGCCCTATTTTACAACTTTTCCTGCCACCGTTGTTAAATGAATCTCTACAACTTTTAAGTTAGTAACCAGGTTGTTAAGTGAATCTGGCTTCCCCATTGACTTTGCTTGGCAGAAGATTACGTGACCCTGGGGGATGCTGCAATCGTCATAAATACGAGTTAGTTGCCAAGCATCTGAACTTTGATCACGCGATCACGGGGATACTGCAACGGTCATAAGTATGAAAAATGGTCATGCACATTTTTTCAGTGCCGTTGTAACTTTGGTCACTAAACTAACTGCTGTTGTTGACTATGTTAGGTAGGTTTGCCGCCTCGAATGATGGATAAAAATAATAAAGATCAGGTAAAAAAATTAAAAATAAAAATATCGTAGGCGGGCTGAATTCTTTTCTTCTGACTTGGCAGCTAGTTTCATTATGACGGTATCCATTTTAGGTTCTCTTTCATTATCTTTCTTGCTGTGATGTTGTTTATTGCATTTCCCTGGCTTTTTAATTTTGTTTTTAATTGTTGTTCTTTGTGGCAGCTTTGATGTTTTCTTGTTTTTTCACCTGCCTTAACAGCTGTCCTCAAAGGGCAGTAAATGAATTGCTAAATGTTTTCAGGAAGGACAGGATAATCTCGTCCATGCAGGCAACCTGCATTTACTGTCCTCTTTAGATTAAAAAAAAAAGCAGAAGGCAGAGAATTTTGTTCAGCCCGAAATTTGCCCCAAATTATATTTGATCGTAGTGCGGACATTAGAAGAAGAAAGCTGATTTTGCTTGCAGATAAATTTGCTTTCAGTCTTTGGAATTAAAAAAAGTCCAGAGTTGCTCGAGTGAGTGAGGAACTTTTGGATATCCTTTGGTGTTCAATAACGTTGGGCAAGTTGGTCAAAGGGCCCAGCTCTCTTCGAAAAGCTTTCATATCTTGATTTCAAAGATTGTCGTGTGTGCGTTCAAAGGCAGAGAGAGAGAGAGAGAGATGCCTTCATATTGCTATCTGCAGCTGCAGAAACATCTGTGCCCTATTTCTGCCAGGGGAAACTCCCCAGCCAACTAAATGAACACAAGTTTCTGTTAGGAAGCCCAACTAGCTGACCGCCGTTGACAGCAGAGTGGGTTTTCATTTTTTTAAAGTTTCCTGAAAAAGATTTTAATTTTGGAAAGTACCCAGAAGATTATTTTTATGTATTTAGGTATTAAATCAACCTTATGTAGCCACTGGTCTCGTGACACCTTATGATGGCTACATGGCAAGAATAAAGAATAATGTCGGAAGACTATGTGTGCTTCTTTATTCAAAGGCTTAACCGATCTGTCTCCATCTCTCCACCTCTCCATGTCCGTGTCCATCTCCTCATCTCTCCATCTCTATCTCCATGTCCATCTTCATATCCTTCATCTCTCCACCTCTCCATCTCCATCTCCACATCCATCTCCACATCCATCTCCATCTCCATCTCCATCTCTCCACCTCTCCATGTCCATCTCCTCATCAGTCCATCTCTATCTCCATCTCCATCTCCACATCCATCTCATCTCCATCTCACCACCTCTCCATGTCTATGTCCATCTCATCTCTTCGTCCCTATCTCCATGTCCATCTTGATGTCCATCTTCATCTCTCCACCTCTCCATCTCTGTCTCCGTGTCCATGTTCATCTCTCCATTTCCATCTCCACATCCATCTCATTTCGATCTCTCCACCTCTCCATGTCCATGTTCATTTCATCTCTTCACCCCCATCTCCATGTCCATCTTCAAGCCCATCTTCATCTCTCCACCTCTCCACCTCTATCTCCGTGTCCATGTCCATCATCGTCTCTCCAGCTCATCACCCCCATCTTCCCATTTCTGCATCTTCTCATCTCCATTTCCCTCATCCAAAGTCAGGCCCTATAGACCCATTTATTATTATATAAATTACATTATTTGGTCAGATTGGTTGTTGCTTTCCTCCAAACACTTCCTAACTCATTTTATTCTCTGGAAGAAAAACGAATTGTGAACATATTATAATTGGTCTGTTCCCTCTCAAGATCAGCCAGAGACTGTTATGGTGTCAGCCTGTCAAGGTAGACCAAGTCAGGCATGATTGCTGTCTGTGTTTGTGTACATCTGTTGAGTGTTGTGTATTTCTGTGTGTGTGTGTGTATTTCTACACAGGAAGTGTAGACGCACCACCCACTGGAGAACACTTCCTCAATTTCTTGGCATCGTTTTCTAGTGATGAGGGCTCATTTCTGATTAAACTCTTACGTGATTTTTGAACCACAAACCCAGAACGAGCCTCAAGATCCCAGAAGTAGAACTGATGACACCCTCCTGGCCCGAGAAAGCATCAAAGCTTACAAGAAGCAAGTGGAGCCCACCAAGGAACCAGCAGATCCACCAGGAATTCCTTCAGAACCAGGAGCTCAGCAAGACGTCAGGCAACAAGCAGAGAAAGAAAAAATCTTAGTAAGTCTTGACTTCACCTTAATTCAGAGGTTTGGCTTACCTTTCGTTCCAAGACATAGGAATGTAGGAAGAGCTAGTGGATTCCTGATCTGGATCCCCTTCCCTTCTCCAGATTAAGGATCAGGTTCAATTCGATGGAAAAGACACCAAATTATTCCCGGGCTAAGGATCTTGAGTAAATTTGCGAAAAAGCTGTTGGTATTGGTTTTCCCCACTTTCAAAGTGGAAGACCCACAAAATTACAAGCAGGGATTAAAAATTCCCAGGCTAGGTCGTAAACGTGGAGTATGCCAGGTCCCACCCAGACATTCATCCCATTTTCCTTTACAGCCCCTCTTTGTGAGGCTGAGGAGATTGGAGTTGAAGGAGGACCCTTCCCCACGACCAGAGAGGGGAAAGGAGGTAATGGGGGGTGGGGGTGGGGCAAAAGGCATGGCGAAGATCCAAGTTTGTTTCCGTCTGCATCCTGAAGACAGATGGTTCATCCAGGGCCTGTTAGAGCTTCTGTGTCTTTGTGGTGAGGGCACCGTGTCGTGTGGTGGGCTTTGTGGTGGGCCCCCTGTAGAAACTGGGCTGAATTAAATTTCCCCCTCCCCAAAAGGTATCAGGCAGATCCAAAATTGGTCTGATCTTTATTGGCATTTTTAAAAAAAATTGCAATTCTTATGACCATAGGGGAAGCGGAATTTGTCTTGCTAACCAAGATGTTTGCGTCTTATTTTACCTTTTTTGCTGTTGTTGTTAAGCAAATGCGACTTCCTCCATTGACTTTGCTTGTCAAAAGCCCGAATTTAAATTTGGGGGAGGGTGCAGAGAGAAATTTGCCTGCCTTTTCTTAAAAAAAAGTAGCTTCCAAGTTTGATTCGCAGCCGATAATTTAGATGGGGACCTTTGAGCAACAAGTCAGCTTCCCAAAATAAGGGGCAGATCAGTCTTTCTGGGAGCAAACGGGTTATTGCTGTACTCTCCTCCAACCAGGATTAACGGTTTCTGGACAAGCCAGGATATTAGGTGGATCTCGAGCCACTTTATTATTTGACTGAAAAATTAGACCAGTTTTGGACCCCAATCAAATCAGAAACCATGGTTTGCAAGCTATGTCTGTTGGTTTACCCAACCCCACCCCAATCTTTTTGAGGGCCATACCTCAGCTACATCTTGGTCATGGGTGATGTTGTGGATGGTGTGTTCATCCAATGGAGGAAGTCAAATCATTTTTTCTTTCCCTCAATCCATAGTCAGAGACGCCAAACACTCAGTGGGAAGTGGTGAAGAATCAGAAGTCTCAGCTGCAAATCTTGGACACCTCAAAACCACAAAGTAGTAAGGTTGGACATCCAGAAGACACAGCCACACTCAGCCTGCAAAGACCACTTGAAACCTGGAAGGAGCCGAGACAGGAGACCTTGACGGGAATCACCCCAAGAATTAGGGTGCCCCCAGTGAAGAAGATGGAGACCACCAAGTTGCCACCAAAAGCTTCATCAGCAAAAGAAGTTCACCAGAAATGGTTCAAGGTACATTGTGGGTCCTTGCTATCCGGCATTGTATAACCAAGTTCAACTCCCTCTCCCAATGGACATATTCCTTAAATCTCTCGGGACCCAACTTTGAAAAAATTATGGAGGACCCCAAGGATGGTTGTATGGGTTATTAATATTAATATTAATATTATTAATCGGTATCTCCCATATTCAAAATTAAAATGAGCAGGTTTGTGGAATACTGAGGGATTGATTCAGAAAACTGCCTGGGGTCTCCTGGGAGTTGAAGTCCACCCATCTTTAAAGCATGCTGGCTGGGGAATTCTGGGAGTTGGAAGTCCACCCATCTTCAAGCATGCCCACTGAGGACTTCTGGGAGTTGAAGTCCACCTGTCTTTAAAGCCTGCTCACTAGGGAAGCTGGCTGGGGAACTCTGGGAGTCGAAGTCCGCCCATCTTCAAGTGATCAGGTTTGACGAAAGTGCTCTACTAAATCAACCCGTCTTGTCTTCTCTCGTGTTTTCTCCTTAGCACAAGTTCTCTTGGTCTTCTCTCTTTTTCCTGCTCTTCCTCCTCGTTCCACAGCGTCGTAATTTTTTCCCATACTGGAGACCCATTTCCGAGCAGGAGCGAGACGGGAGCTCCCTGTTTCCATACGAACCAGCAAGTAAGGATCAGGGCGAGGAGGAAGAATGCAGTGCACAGTGCAGGCAAGGACAAAAACGTTGTCCGAGGTTGGTCCCAAACCTGGGTCTACTCCATCGCTGCTGATCTCCCTGGTTTTAATTCTCTCTTCTCTGGCTCCTAGTTTGGCCCTTCTGGAGAGCATCCCAGACACTCTACGGTATCCCAGTCCTCAAAATCCCAGCATTTACGAAGGGTGGATGGATCTCCTCTCGGGAGCCAACAGTGTTGTAGAAATTGCGGCATTTTATTTTACCCTCCGGGACTCTGATTTACAAATGGACGATCCTTCGGCGAAGCCGGTCAGTTTTTCATTGGGGAGCAAAAAAAAAAAAAAAAAAAAGGGGTGTGTGTGTGTTATAAAATTGGGTGCGGTCCCGTGATGTCTCACTTAACAAGCGTGCTGCTTAACAATGAATATTACAATCCCTGTTGTAGTCGTACGTTGAGGGCGGCTTGAAGTTGAGTCCAAGCGTGTTCCAAGAGTTGTTTGAGAAGGAGAATTGAACTGCACAAATGAACAGCATAACGTCAGAACGGGCTCAGCCGGCATCATCTAGGGCCAAGTCCCACAAGCGTTGTTGTTTTGTGTCACTCCACAGGGCCTGGAGGTGTTCAATATGCTACGCAGCCTGCCTTCCCGGGGGGTGAAGCTGGAGATAGCGGTGAATAGCCCTCAATCGTCCGAACAGGACACTGATGAATTGATCCGTGATGGTAATGTATCTGTAGTGAGATAATGGAATAACAGAGCTGGAAGGGACCTTGGAGGTCTTCTAGTCCAACCCCCAGCTCAAGCAAGAGACTCTATGGCTGTTCAGTCTCTTCTTAAAAACATCTATGATCAGGAAGGAAGGAAGGAAGGAAGGAAGGAAGGAATAGCAGAATAACAGAGTTGGGATCTTAGAGGTCTTCTAGTCCAACCCCCAGCTCAAGCAGGACACTCAGACAAATGGTTGTCCAATCTCTTCTTAAAAGCATCTATGATCAGGAAGGAAGGAAGGAGGGAAGGAATAAAGAATAGCAGAATAACAGAACAAAAGAACAATAGAGCTGGAAGAGGCTTTGGAGGTCATCTAGTTCTAGTCCACCCCTCAGCTCAAGCAGGAGACCCTCTCCCATTCCAGACCAACGGGTTCTCCAGTCTCTTCTTCAAAGCCTCCAGTGATGGAGCACCCACAACTTCTGGAAACATTCTTGATCCTTAGATAAGCTTGCCTCTCTAGTTTTTCAGGACGCCAAGACAGAGACCCACCACGTCTTCATTTTACGACCTGTCTTGTCAAATCGTCAAAAACCACGAATCGGACACTTTTTCCTTAACAGGACAGAGCGACAGAGTTGGAAGGGACCTGCGGGACTGTCAGCCTGTGGGACGGTGGCAGCTGTAAAAAAAAAAAAAAAGAGAGAGAGAGAGATTTCTTTTACCTTTCACTCTGCAGGCGCAGACGTGAGATACGTCCACATGAAGGAACTGACCGGCGGGATTGTCCATACCAAATTGTGGGTGGTGGATCGGAAACACCTCTACATTGGCAGCGCCAACATGGATTGGCGTTCCCTAACTCAGGTATCCCCCCCCCCCCGGGGCAGCTGGGAAAAGAGGCAAAGGTGTCCCTTGAGTCACATCCATTTGTTTAGTGACCATTCAAAGTTACAAGGGCAGTGGAAAAAAGGGACTTACAACCGTTTTGCACGCTTGCAGCTGTTGCACCATCCCCCCCCTGGTCATAGGATCAAAATTCAGAGGCTCCGCAACTGACTCGTATTTACGACGGTCGCAGCATCCCCGGGCTCACGTGATCCCCTTTGGCGACCTTTAAGCAAAGTCAGTGGGGCAGGCGGATTCTCTTAACGACCGTAGAACTGCAGTGATTCACTTAGCAACCGTGGCAGGAATGGTGGTAAAACGGGAGCAAAACCTCGCTTAACAAGCGTCTCGCTTAGCCACGGAAATTTGGGCCTCGGCTGTGGGCCGTTAAGCCGAGGATTACCTGTAGCATCTCTTTCCTAAGGTGAGTCGGCTAGGAGACAAAGTCTCTTGGCTGACAAAAGGGGAACCGTGTCCTTCTCTGGATCTGCAGGATCTGTAATCCCCCTGCTAGGAATCGACTCTTACGGGCGGTGGTTTCCTTTTGGAGATCCCAGCCTCTGAAGAAGTAAAGGTGGGAGATTTACCTGCCAGGTGCAAACACATTCTTTTTTCCTCCTTAGGTGAAGGAACTGGGAATTGTAATCCACAACTGCAGCTGCCTGGCAAAAGATCTCCACCGGATCTTTTCCATGTACCGGATCTTGGGCAAAGAGGGGGCCTCCATGCCCGCCATCTGGCCCAGGGACCTGGCAGCCAAATCCAGCATGCAGGAACCTCGGAAAGTTCAACTAAACGGGGTGGAGGCCCAGGTCTACATTTCCGTAAGTGTGTTTTTGTGGTGGTGGTGGGAAAAAACAAAACAAAACACGGTTTAAGATCCTGCAATTGGCTGGACTTCATTGCTAGATCTCCTCGTCCTGCCCAGCCAGGGAGGAGAATTACGGCCCTTGGAAGCCACAAATCTGGAGATGAGAAGTATAGCAAGTTGGCCAAAACAATCCGAAGAGAAGCTGGAAGGGACCTTGGAGGTCTTCTAGTCCAACCCCCTGCTCAAGCAGGAGACCCTGTCCCATTTCTGACTCTGCAGTCTAAAAAACCTCTGCTAAGGGAGCACTCACAAGCTCCGTTCCGCAGGTTAATGGTTCTCACTATTAGGTTTCTAGTCCTCGTGGCTCAGGTGCCTTTCAGTCAATGCAGAATGCTAGAGATTGAGTCTGAGAATTTTTTAAGCACCAAGAAAAGTTTGTGGTCTGTGTGTGTGTGTGTGTGTGTGTGTGTGTGTGTGTAGGGGGGCATTGTAACTTTAAGAAAAGGTCGTAACGAGCTTGGAAGAAATCCGGTGTAACTTTGCACCATCGTCCTTAAACGAGCGGTCCTAAGTTGAGAAACCTATGGTTTAAATTGCTGAAAAGCCTAGTTTTTGGAGCAAGGAATGGCTTCGGCTCCAAGGGAAAGAGGCTTTCTGGAACTCCCAAAGGAGGCTAAAGTGCTAATCTTACCTCTATTAACGTTTTACATGAAATATCTCTCGAAACGGTCTAAAAAGCCCCGGATCTCCTTCGGAGGTCCTTGAAATGAGGTAGATTTCAGCGGCCGTCAGGTCGGGACCTGCCAAGCTGAGCTCTCTGGCCTTCCAAGTTCCCCTATTTGGAGCCAGGGGAAACAGGAGGTGGAAATGAGGGGCCTGTGTTTCACACTTTGCCGTGTTGTCACTTTTGGGATGCAGAGCTCCCCGCCGGCCCTCTGCTCCACCGGGCGAACTTCGGACCTCACCGCCATTCTGAGCATCATTGAAGACGCCCGAGAATTCATCTATATTTCTGTGATGGATTATGAGCCTCAGTGTTTATACTGTGAATCGAAAAGGTGATATAATTGCCTTCCCTCCTTCCCACCTTCCTTCCTTCCTTCCTTCCTTCCTCCCTCCCTCCCTCCCTCCCTCCCTCCTTTCTTTCTTTCTTTCTTTCTTTCTTTCTTTCTTTCTTTCTTTCTTTCTTTCTTTCTTTCTTTCTTTCTTTCTTTCTTTCTTTCTTTCTTTCTTTCTTTCCTGGCCACCCATCTCCCATAACATACAACGACAGCAACCATTAAATAAATGTAAACAATTTTAAAACACTAAACATAAATAAAAATATAAAAACATAACAAGCCGAGATTAGGTGAGGAAAAAAAAGGCGCCTAAGATATATACAGCCACCTTTCAGGCTCCCCGTAGAATACTGTAACTCTCTGCCCCCCCCCCCCCTTTTTTTTTTTTTTTCTTTTCAAGGTTCTGGCCTGTCATTGATGATGCGTTACGGACCGCAGCCTGCGACAAAGGCGTGAGGGTGCGTCTTCTCATCAGCTGTTGGCAGCACTCGAGACAAACCATGTTTGTCTTCCTGGACTCGCTCACGGTCCTGAGGAGGAAACCCCTCCACTGCCCCATCGAAGTGGTGAGTCCTCCCTAACCTCTTCCTACTAAGAAAACCCACAGGGTTAGAAACTTCGGAATGGTGGAATGAGAGAGAGAGAAGAGAGAGAGACAGAGAGAGAGAGAGAGAGAGACAGAAGAGAGAGACAGACAGATGGAGAGAGAGAGACACACAAAGAGAGAGAGAGAGAAGAGAGAGAAAGAGGGAGAAAGACAGACAGAGAAAAGAAAGACACACAGAGAGACAGACAGAGAGAACCAGAGAGGGGAATGGAGAAACAAAGAGAGAGAGACAGACAGAAAGAGAAAGACAGACAGAGAGAGAGAGAGAGAGACAGAGCGGGAATGGAAAAAGAGGGAGGGAGGGAGGGAGGGAGAGAGAGAGAGATGCATATAATTCTTTGTTTTTCTTTTCTCAGAAACTCTTTGTGGTTCCTACAGAAGGGAGAGAAATTCCTTACACTCACGTTAACCACAACAAATACATGGTGACGGACCGCGTAGCTTACGTTGGTACGTAGTTCTCATGTGGAATTTCATTAACCGAACAACAGAGATGGAAGGGGCCCCGGGAGGTCTTCTAGTCTAGTCCAACCCTGGCTCAGGCGGGAGAGTTTTGCCCCATTTTACGACATTTCTTGCCACGGCTGTTAAGTGAATCGCTGCCGCGATTGTCCCCTAAGCGAACGCTGTTAAGTTGAGGATTAGCTGAAGTAGGGCTGCAGAGGGGCATAACAGTGGACCTTCTTCTTTCGTTCTCCGCCTTCAGGAACTTCTAACTGGTCTGAAGATTATTTTCTCCACACCACCGGAGTGGGGCTGATCGTCAATCAGAGCGACGCGGCTCCCGAAGCCCAAAGTCACACTTTGCGCCAGCGGCTGGTGGACGTTTTCCTTCGGGACTGGGACTCTCCGTACACTCTCCCCCTTGAAAACCACTCGCAGTGTGTGAAGAGGTTAAGAGAGTGAGGGGTCCCTCCCCCCACCCCAAAGAAAAGGGCTCTAAGGCTGGACTGCTTCAAATTCCTGGCCGCCAAGACCGTCCTTGAAACGTCCTGTGGTTTACCAAAAACCCAAAAAACTCTTGGTGCGCTTTTAGGAAAATGTCGGGCTGCTTTTGCGTTCTTCAAGCGTTGTCTCTCCGTGTTC
This sequence comes from Daboia siamensis, assembly GCA_024449315.1. Classification (NCBI taxonomy): domain Eukaryota; kingdom Metazoa; phylum Chordata; class Lepidosauria; order Squamata; family Viperidae; genus Daboia; species Daboia siamensis. The sequence goes on along the minus strand of JAKJMR010000742.1, from coordinate 50,510 downwards.
ACCATCTCTCCCCAGAAGAGAGGGGGAAACCGCTGTGGCTGATCACGGTTTGGGCCTCTGAGAAGCTTCCGGAGCTGAAGGACCAAGTTAGGGATAGATCATCATGGAGAAAAATCTGCCCATGTGGTCACTAAGAGGGGGACAATTTGATGGAGCTACCTCCCTCCTTCGTTCATCCGTCATCCATCCATCCTTCATCCATCCATCATCCTTCACCTGTCCATCATCCATTAATCCAGCGGGGTGGGGGGGCATCTTTTGGGCACCAGGGACCGGAGATTTTTTCATGGACCGGAGGGGGTGTGGTTTCACGTGCTTCCTGCATCCTGTGGGTGGGGCTTTGCTTGTTTGCGTCATGCAGTTTCTGGCACGCTGCGGCCTGGTGCCGGTCCATGGACCGGGGTTTGAGGACCCCTGCATTAATCCATCCATCCATCATCCAATCTATCTATTCTCCAACATCCATCCATCATCTATATATCAATCAATCCATCCATCCTCCACCAGCTATCTATCTCTCTATCAAAGCATCCAATCTATCCATTCTCCGACCTCTGACCTCCATCCATCATTTGTACATTTTCCAATTTCCAATCCATCCATCCACTTACCCACTCACCCATCCATCCATCATCTATTCATCCATCCATCTTCCATCTATCTATCTATCCATCCGTCCTCCATCCGAGAATCAGTGTCCAAAATCCAGTGGGAATCTATGGTCCTTCAGGTGTTTCTTGGCCAATGGCGAGGAACTTTGGAAGCCCGTAAGGAGAGGAAAATATTGCCCACTTTGCTTTCTAGGGATTAAAATCCTGCTCTCTGTGATCTTCTTCTTCCCCTGAAAAAAATATTCTTTAAATTATCTATTTCCTTTTGAAACTTGAAAGAGCACATCTGATTTACTGCTCTGAAATGTGTCACGTAGCCAGGTTGGCAATCTGCACAGAACAACCTGCCTAGATCCGGGCTGCAATACTCTTCATGCTCACAAGAGGGTGGCAAAACAATCCAGTTTTTTTTAAAACCTCTCTCCGCTGACCTCTAGTGATCGTTTCTGGTTCCTGCAACCCCAAAATGATCATTGGTTTTCTTTCTTATGGCTAAGATCTTTTGACATTTCTGTTTTGGAAACTCAGGGATTGTGTTAGGGATGGGGAATTACATGCCTTAATCTGTGCTGTAAGCAGTTTGGAAAGACATAGCTTGGTAGAATTTATTTTTGATGTCAAATAATTTTTTTTACAATAAACACATTTTTAACATCATCTGTCTGCGTTCTTGTTGTACTCAACTTAAATCGGAGCCAGCTTGGTGGTGAATATTATTATTGCTTTAGAATAATTATAATAACATTATAGAGTAATGTATAATTACTGTTAAAAGTTATCTTTTGAATTATTATATAGGAGGCCCCCGACTCTTCATCTCAACGTTTACGAAGCTTCGAATTCTTCCATCAAGTGTCATGTTTTAAAAAACTAAAATCTATGTAGAAAAAACAAATCCAAAATCTAAACATAGGGGCGCTGGTGGCTATACAGTAAGAGAGTAACAGAACACAGGTAGTCCTCCGCTTACGACCACGGTTTTGCCCAACATTTCTGTTGCTAAGAGACATTTCTTAAGTGAGCTTTGCCCCATTTTACGACTTTCCTTGCCACAGTTGCGAAGAAAATCACTGCGGTTGTTAAATTTGTAACACGGTTGTTAAATGAATCTGGCTTCCCCCATTGACTTTGCTTGTCAGGTCCCAAAAGGGGATCACGTGTCACACACACACACACACACACACACACACACACACATGGGACACGACAACCATCATAAATGTGAGTCAATTGGCAAGTGTCCGAACTTTGATCATGGGGTTGCTGGCAATGGTTGTAAAGTATGAAAAATAGTCATAAGTCAACGTCTCTCCTCTCTCTCATTCCACAATTTTATAGTTTCTAACCCAGGGCTGAAAGTAACTTTGAACGCTCAGTAAGTGAACTGTTGTATGCCCAAGGACTCCCTGTAACAGAGCTGGAGGTGACCTCAGAGGTCATCTAGTCCAACCCCCTGCTAGGCTACAAACCCTATGCCATTTCAGACAAATGGCTGTCCAGTCTCTTCTTCAAAACCTCCAGTAATGAAGGAAGGAAGAAAGGCAGGCAGGCAGGCAGGATAGCAGAGTAACAGAGTTGGAAGGGGTCTTTGAGGACATCTAGTCCAATCCCCTGCTCAGGCAAGAAACCCTATGCCATTTCAGACAAATGGCTGTCCAGTCGGCCCCTATGTCCATTTAGGAGGGTCCCAGTCCTCTGTTTCATGGCCCTAAAGCGGGTGTGTGCTTTGTGTATAGGCGTGCGACCCCTTCGCTTTGAACGAAAATAAAAAGTCAGAAACGGGCCTCAATGCGCTCTCAGGGCTACTGCGCCTGCGCCGTTGAGCAAACTACAGCGCCTGTTCCTTTAAGGCGCTTTAGCAGCCTTGCGCGGCTCAGCCAATCAGCGGAGAGGAATGTCGCAACATCGAGCCGCGCCGAGGGGGGGCGGGGGGGGCGGAGTCTCAACGTTCCATCCGGTTGGGAAGCGCTCCGCTTGGGAGGATGTTCTATCACGTGAGTTTAGCGGGGTCGTGTGAATCTGCGTCACGCGTGTACGCGCCAGGACGTTGTGGAGGGGATGCTTAGAGCGGGAAACGGTGGAAGAAATCCGGTCGTGGCGTTCGCGGGCCACAAAGCGCTTGTTGTTTTTTTTTTACACGTGTTGGACCAACACGTTAATGGTAGTCTCAGCTTTTTCTGGGCGAATTTGTCTTGTAAGGACATTTTTAGGCTATAATACACGTGTTTTTAAAAACGTCAGCAGGTTCTGGGCTGTTTTGGACCCTTTGGGACCAAACATAAAGGGTGTATGGCAGGGGTCTTCAAACCTGGCAACTTTAAGGCTTGTGGACTTCAGCTCCCAGAATTCCTCAGCCAGCATGGCTGGCTGAGGAATTCTGGGAGTTGAAGTCCACAAGCCTTAAAGTTGCCAAGTTTGAAGACCCCTTGGTGTATGGCTTGTTTCCATCGTAGTTTACTGGATAAGCCACGACGATGGAGTAGTAGCAGAAGGAAGGTTCAGGGACTTCAAAGTAGTTGCAGTTAGGAGTAGGAGCAGAGGAAGCTCTTTGTGTGATGTTGTGTCTTATTTGCAAACACGGTTTCTGGTTTGCTGTTCTGTTGGAATTTAGTAATAATTTAAGACAAAATAAAAAATCTACTTGGTAGTTGTGGCGACAACTGAAGACGAGCTGGAGGGAAATCATCACAAAATGCAAAGACCTGCAAATAGAAAGAGGACGAGTGTGGCGAAAGAAAGCAAAGATAGCCCCAATAAATTAATCAGAGCAGAGCTGGAAAGGGACCCTGGAGGTCTTCTAGTCCAACCCCCTGCTCAAGCAGGAGATCCTACCCCATGCCAGACAGATGCCTGTCCAATCTCTTCTTAAAAACCGCCGGTGATGGAGCAGCCACAACTTCTGGTGGCAAGCTGTTCCACTGGTTAATTGTCCTCACTGTTAGGATCATTCCAGGTTGCTTCTCTCCTTGATTAGTTTCCATCCATTGTTGTCTTGTTAGCTAGTGCTTTGGAAAATAATTTGACCCATTCTTCAAATATTTCGGAACACTGCTATCATTTTCCCCCTAGTCCAGCAGCCCTTCTTCATACGTTTTAGTCTCCAGATCTTTTGAGTAATTAATACATTATTTGTAGGCACCTTGGGTGCAATTCCAAAAATGTCTGGAGCACCACTTGAACACCGTCGGCGTTGACAAATTCACCATCGGTCAATTGCAAAATGGCAGCTTTGCTTGGAACAGCTGACATGCTGCAACAAAGCTTTGACACCATCAAACAACAATATCTGCCTATCCAAGTCCTTGGGGAAGGATTGAGATTAAAAAAAAAAAAAAGCCAAATCCAGTCTAAACATCTGGCTGACTGGGCAAGCAACCATACTAATTTATTTAAATCTGTATGCTGCCCAATTCTCAACGGTTGTGGGTGGCTCAGAATGATCAAATTACAATAAAACCAAATGAAGCATAAAAATATGCATGTTCTTCCCCTGCTTACCTCACAGGGATGTTGTAGGCAACCTCAGAGGGTGTAGTTTCTACGTAGGCTGCCTTGAATTGGGGGGAGAGGAGGAAATGGGGGTATGAACGTTGAAGCTGACCTGTTGACCGTGGCTACAGTGGCTTTTTCTGCTTTTTGCCACCAGATCTCCTTGGAGCATGAAATCCTGTTGCACCCTCGTTATTTCGGGCCCAATCTTCTCAACACGGTGAAGCAAAAGCTTTTCACCGAGGTGGAAGGGACCTGTACTGGCAAGTAAGAAGGAAGGAAGGTCCATTTCGGGGGCGGCGGGGGGGCGGCGGCTTGGTCTCCCGTATCAGTAACGGTTTGCATAAAAATATTTTTTAAAAAAATCCCAGCTCTATCCGTAAAACGCAGCAATGTGTTTTCTTAATTGCTTTCCACAAAATTAGCAATCTGCCTGATGTTTGTTAGAGTTTTATACTGCCTTTATTACTTTATGACTAACTCAAGGCGTTGAACATATTTCACACTGCTTTCTCCTCCTGTTATCCACACAACAACAATCCTGTGAGATGGGTTGGGGTGAGAGAGAGAGAGAAAGAGAGAGAGGTACTGGACAAAGTCACCCAGTCAGCATTCATGCCTAAAGCGAGATTAGAACTCACCGTCTCCTGGTGATTGGTCCAAAGTCACCCAGCAGGCTTTCATGC
>JAKJMR010000742.1:22115-35379 GCA_024449315.1 Daboia siamensis | reverse complement strand
ATCTATCTATCTATCTATCTATCTATCTATCTATCTATCTATCTATCCATCCATCCATCTATCTGTCTCTACCTCTATCTTATCTATAACTACATTTTTTACAATATATCTATATTTTCTACAGTATTTCTAATCTATATTTTCTACAGTATCCTATGAACATCAATTTTCTACAGATCTCTATATTTTCTACAGTATTTCTATCATCTGTATCTATATTTTCTACAGTATATATCCTATGAATATTATCTAGTCTACAGATGTCTTATCATCTATATTTTCTTGTATCTCTATCATCTATCCATAGCTGTCCATCTATCTCTTTTCTACAGTATCTATCATCTACATCATTTATCTCTTTATATGTCTATGTATAAGTTGGAGGAAATAAACCTCATATATGTATATGTGTATATATATATTGGATGATGTAGGTGTTTATCCTAAGCATGTTTTAACTCAGTTAAATCAGGGGTTTAATTAATTATGCCCAACTGTCATTTTCTTTCTTTCTTTCTTTCTTTCTTTCTTTCTTTCTTTCTTTCTTTGCAGCAACTCTGTGTAAAGTTTTCTTGTTGTTTTGCATCAGGAGCTGCGGAAAAAGCTTTTCAAAAGGCGGCGTGTACTGAGCAAGGAGAAGAGAAAGAAACACCGGATTGTGGGAGCTGTGGTAGATGAAGATCTTATCACCGTTCATCACCTGAAAAAGCGATCGTGAGTCCTGTTTGATTTGATTGGTTATTTGTCTCTGGGGAAACAAAAAGTACAAGCCAATTAAATACTGTCATAAAAAAAATCTCAAGTTGTATTTCTGACTTGGTGAATCCTGGGAATTGAAGTCCATTCCTCCCAAAATAGGCTGGATGGAGAATTCTGGGAGTCAAAAGTCTACCCATTTTAAAGTATGCTTGCTGGGGAATTCTGGGAATTGAAGTCTACCCTTTAAAGTCGCTGAGGTTAAGAAACACTGATTTAGATTTTACAGGGCCAATTTGTTTTTTTTTTTCTAAATTAACAAGCTGACCTTAAAACATTTCTTTTCTGTTTGTAATTTCCTTCTTCTCTTCCAGATCTAGTTCACGAGCAAACATTACTCTCTCGGGGAAGAAGAAAAGAAAGCTGCTTAAACAACTGCGTCATGCCACTAAGGAAAAAGCAGAAATGCAGGGTAAATTCTCTTCTCTCTTGTTGTGGGGGAGGGGAGCGGGGCGGGGGGAAAGGAATTTGGGCTTGTCTTATTTACAGAAGGTGGAAGACAAAAGTTTTATATTGGGCATTACATTTAATTGTTTTTTAACTTTTGTATTTTGTTTTTTAGATATTTATTGCCCTCTTCACCGCCCTGAGTCCTTCGGGAGAAAGGCGGTATACAAATTAAATAAATAAATAAATAAATAAATAAATAAAAAGTGTTCCACACTCAGAGGGAGTGACATAGGAGATTTGAGTTCCTGCTCTTGTCTCTTCTGATCAATCCCTAATTGTTGCCTTTAAAGCATTTCCAATGATTCCTTGATTTTGTTATACTTCCTTTTTTTTTCTTGCAATAGTAAAGTAGTATGAGATGCAGTAACAGGAAAAAAAAATCCCTTCTCTGATCCTGGAGTTTATAAAGTTGAGGTAGATAGCAGAGATTCGGCTAATACAACAACAGAGAAGTAAGGAAGAATAAACACAAAAGGAAAACATGGGGTGCCTGAGAACAAATTCTAAGGTTATCCACCCTCTTAGCTGGTTTATTAAGAAGCAGGGACTGCTGTTTTTTTAGAATGCAGTTTCAGCTTTGTCTCCCAGTTACGCAGCAGAGTGCAGCTTTATGACTTTGAGCATGTGGTGTGGCTTTTCACTGTTTCCATCTTTTCTTTTGTACAGTTGATGTTTCTCCAGCTCAGCGTGGAAAAAGGAAGAAGAAGAAAAAGGAGATAACTCCATCAGACTGTCCAGACGTTGAGATGGTGGAACCTGACACGACACCTGGATTGGAAAGCTGAACCTGGCTTCTGAAATCTTGAAACCATGATTCTTTCCTCTTTTCCCAGCCTACCAGTGACAGCATTCCCAGTGGAGGGAAGGAGAGGGCTGCGGGGGAGGGGGGGAGGAGAAAAAGGTTACCCAAAACTAGAAAAATCAACTTTTGAACTAGTTTAGCTCCATAAAGTTTGTTTACTTTAAAAAGGAATTTAAACCTGTCGGACCACAGTTTGAGAGGTGTGTCCGTTTCCTTTTTCCTTTGGCGAGCAGCTCCTAGTTCCTGAATTTGAGGAGTTACAAAATAATTTAAAGTTTGGCTGGTCTGAAGTTGTACCTTAAAAGGGGTACTTGATAAGAGATGAGCTTTATATGTAGGGTGTGGAGTCGTGTCAGAATTTCAGTGGCCATGCCAGATTATGTCACAAATACTGTTGCATGTGTATAGTTAATCTGCATATATGTGAGACACCAACATTTTTCAGTGTTGGCAACCAATTTCAGTTGAAAGGGAAGTGCACAGGCAGAGATTTCTGCTTTCACGTGTTCAAATTGTCTGTGTTCTGATCCATATAATAAACTGACAAACTTACCTTGCTTTAGTAATGTGTGTGTGTGTGTGTGTGTGTGTGTGTGAGGAAGAAGGGAAGAATATGGCTAGTTGGTACATTGTGCTAAGGCATGGTGAATTTGATAGCGGCTATTGTCTAAACACAAACTATGAAACGGGAGCTAATTTGATTTACTGGTTAAAAGCATCAACCTAGAAACCAGGAGACAGCCTCGAGCAGAAAATTAAGAAGCAAATAAATACTTCATTTTTTATCTGTTCCAATGTGTTCACAATAAAAAAGGACAATAAAGTTTATCTTAATTGTTACATTGAAATGAAGCTGCCCAACATCCAATCAGAACAGTGGAATGCGGATTGAATATGAAGTTATTAACCGTGATTAATAAGCCACAGGGACTGGACTGAGTCAATGTAATAATGATTCAAATGGTTACGTTGAACTGAAGCTGCCCAACATCCAAGCAGAACAATGGAGTATGTTTTGAATATGAAGTTATTAACCGTGATTAATAAACCACAGGGACTGGGCAGAGTCTGTATAATAACGGGTATTATAACATGCAAACGGCACAATGAGTTCTTGAATAGAGACCCTCGTCGAGCTGTGCGGAACGCTTTTTAGGAGTCGAGGAACCGGGTGGGATTCTTTGCCGAGTGACGCTATGGGTGCGCCGCTTTTATTCTTCCCCCATTCTCGGCCTAGCGTGCGCAGGCGCAAAAGAGGAAAACAAGTGGGAAACGGGGCTTTTAGCCCTTTCTAGGCGTCTCGGACGGAGCCTGCATGTCTGCTCTGTGCGATCCGGCGGGGGTGGTGGGGCCTCCGGGTTCCGCCCCGAGCCCCAAACCGGCCGCCGCGCCTCCGTCCCTCAGGTAGTTGGGGCGGGGGGGGGGAAGGAAGGAGGCTTCGGAAACCATCCCCGGCGCGGCCCATTCCGAGGGGTGCATCGCCCCCAACCGTTCAGGGTTGCCATGGTGATCTCTGGCATTTGCAAAGGTGTAAAATGGGTGCAAAATCTTCGCCCCGAAGAGTTTGCCAGCCCTTCGTCCGAGGGGACAGCCGAGGAAGAAGGCGGGTGGGGGGGGTAAGGAAGGGTAAATTAATGCTTGCAATTAGCTTTTTAAAATGAGGATGGTGTTGAATGGACAGTAAATACTAAGGTTTTTTTTTTAATATATTGATCAATAAAGTCTGGCTTTTTAAAACGATCAATACATGTTAGGTTTTAAAACGAGGGTGAAGATGATCAGTAAACGCTACTTTTTTAAAAAAAAAATGAGGATATCACGATCAGCAAATGTTATTTTTTTAAGAGGATGAAGCTGATGGTCATAAAGGCTAGGTTATTTTTTAAAATGAGGACATGATCTGTAAATCAGGAGAAAGATAATAAAAATTGAGGATATGACTAGGATCCCTAAATGTTGTTTGGGTTTGTTTTTTTTTTAAAATAAGGATGAAGATGATGATCAATAAACGGTGGGTTTTTGTTTTTTTTTTAAAATGAGGATAAAAAGGATGATGGACATGGGAAATCGCTTCTGAAAATCTTGCCAAGAAAACTGCAGGAACTTCTCCAGGCAGTCTGAGAATCCGACATGATTGAACAGAAGAAAAAAGAACGATGAAGATGACTGACCTATTCATTTTTTAAATTAGAAGGGGATGGTTCCTGTAATTGCATTTCTTTCCTGGGTACATACAGACGTTGTTTTTAATTGGTATTTAGCTTTGAACAAGGCCAGTTTTTTTTAAAAAAAGACCTGATCTTGGTGGCATTACGTATACATTCCCCACCCATGATTTTTCTTAGGTTCTCTTCGAATCTTCTCCTTTGTTGTAAACCTAACTTCAGTTTTTCTTCTTTCTCCTGCAGTTCCCAAGAATTGGCCCAGGAGATCAAAGCTTTCCTCAGTGGGGTCGACCCCGTTCATGGGAACAAACTCACCATCAAGGAACACGCTCGTTGTGCCATTTTACTGCTGCGCAATTTGCCTCCAGCTCGCAGCGCTGTGCTGGAACACCTTCGGAGTGTCTTTGATGAATACGTCTGCACCTACCTGCTGGAACTGGAGACCCGCGACGGTGGGATGGGAGGCTTCCGCTCCCAGGGCCCCAACTTGGACGACGTGGTGTCAGAGGTCCAAGCCGTGTTGTCGGAGTTTGTCCGCATGAATCCCAAAGCATGGGCTACCCTGGTTTCCTCCTGGTCAATTGATCTGATGGGGCAGCTGAGTAGCAAATACGCCGGGCGGCATGACGTACCCCACGCGAGCAGCCTGAATGAGTTGCTGCAGTTATGGATGTCCTGCAAAGCCACCCGGGTCTTGATGGAGATTTACACCCAGTGCCTGTCCTCCATGATCAACACCTGTCCAGATGCTTGCGTCGACGCTCTCTTAGACACCTCCGTCCAGCATTCGCCTCACTTCGATTGGGTGGTGGCCCATATCGGTTCCTCCTTCCCCAACACCATCATCAACCGGGTCCTCTCCTGTGGCTTGAAGGACTTTTGTGTGCACGGGACCGCGTCGGCGGATCTCCTCCTTTTTCCCAGCTCCGCAGCAGCCGACAAGCGGGTCCCCAAGATCGCCTCGGTGGTCGGGATCCTGGGCCACCTGGCCTCTCGCCACTCGGAAAGTATCAAGCAGGAGTTGCTAAGGATGTTCCACAGGAGCCTGGGGACCACCCGGGACCAGCAGCAGAAGGCCACTGTCCCTTTCTTGCTGCAGCTGGCGGTCATGTCCCCCACGCTGCTGAGCACCATCTCTGCCGAACTGGTGGACTCACTCAAGCCCAGCATCCTCAACCAGCTGCACCAGCACTTTGCATCGCTGCCCCGAGAAGAGCTGGAGAACATGGTCAGCATTGTGGTGCACCTCATCTGCCAGACCTCCGGGGGAGCCTACCGTACCTTGCAGTTCCTGGTCAACACCGCCATGCCAGCCTCGGTCATCACCACCCCAGGCCTGGCGGTGCATGACAGCGTCCGAGAGGCCTGCGACCGGGTCATCCAGCTGCTGCTCCTCAACCTGCAGAAGCTGGTCTACAACCGGGGCTCGGCCAGCTTGGCGGAGGTCCCTCCACGCGTGGTGCCGTTCTTGGACGAGCTGAAGAACCACATGCAGGAGCTTTGCACGGAGACACTGAAGCTGGAGAGGAAGAGGTTTCTCTGGCTGCACCAGCTGCTCGTCCTGCTCTCGGTCTACTCCACCCCCAGCTGTGCCAGCGAGGCGCTCTTCTATCTGCTGACCCTGGCCAAGAGCCAGGAGGAGCTCAGCCTTGCCACTCAGCTCTATGCCGTCCTCAGCTCTTGCATGACCGACCTGCTGGCTGCCCTGGTGAAGAAGTGCGTGCGCCAGCTCCATGCAGGTTTTCTCTCCGAGCAGCACATGGCCCAGCTCTTTCAGAACCTGGCTTTGATCATGCAGTGGGAGGGGGAGAGCAAGGCCTCCATGGGCCACCAGCTGGGCCAGGCCATGTCCTCCCACATCTACGACTTTGGGCAGCTGCTGCTGCACAGCAATCCAGAGGTGGCCCAAGCGGCCGCTTTGCTTCTTTCTGTCTGCCCCATGCCCAAGGCCATCCGGCCGGCCCATTTGCTCTTCCTCATCCGGTCAGCCGTGCACCATTTTTTCTCGGTTTTGCGGGATAAATCTCCAGCCGGCATCAGCTATGGAAGCCGGCTTCTTTGTGCGCTGAGCGGGGCGTCGCCCACAGCCAGCAAGGCCATCTTGCAGTACCTGGTGGAAGGAGCCTTGCACCAGGGCAACGCTGAGCTTTTTGGGGGAACGGCGGAGCCCCCCGCTACCAGGAGCGAGGCCGGGCTGGAGGCTACCAAGTTGTCCCTCATGGACATCAACCGGCGATTCATGGCGGCTGTCAATTTCTCCGGCAGCGTCTGGTCGGTGTTCCACGCGGGCGTGATTGGGAGAGGCCTGAAGCCGCCCCAGGCTTCCCATCGGCAGGAACCGGAGGAGATCTCCCACAACGTCCAGATTTTCCTGGGTCTTTTGCTGCGGTGCTGTGGGGCAGGACGCTTGGGCTCCCCCGAGACATCCCAGGGCAGCGCCATCAGCCCCGAGGCAGCCAAGATGGTGGCCGTGGTGCTGGTGGAGATGGTGTGCCCGGATGTGACCAACAGTGAGTTGGCCTGGCCTCCTGAGGAACACACACGCAACACCGTGGAGCGGGACATCCGGATAGGACGCTGCTTCCGAGACAACCCTTTGCTTTTCGAGCTCTTGAAGCTGGTGGCTGTGGGGAGGCCGGCCCTGTGCTACTGCTCGGTGCTGCTCCGGGGTCTGATGGCTACCCTCATGGCCCATTGGGAGGCATCCCGGGAGAACGACACCACCAGCTCTCCTTGGCCTCTGCAGGCCTCTTGCGCGCTGGTGGCCTGCATGGGGGAAGGCCACCTTCTGCCCCCCGTCTTGAGCAACATGCACGAGATCTTCGACCAACTGGCTCCTTTTGAGGTTCACCTGCTGCTGCTTAGCGTCTGGGACTACATGCGGGACAACAGCCCCTTACCCCAAAAATTCAGCTTCAACCCCAACACGGAGCTCTTTTTCCGGGACTTTTCGCGAGACACCGATGCGGGCAAATACCTCTACGTCTTGCACAGCGTCCTGCATAAGAACATCGACCGGTTGGGCTTGCTTTCGGGACGGTTCCACCCTTAAGAGGCTCAGATGCGGTTCGGAGAAGACCTTTGATGCGGTGGATTAAGAAGAGGCCGGGGGGGGGGCGCGGCGGTTGGGAGGGAAGATAGGTGGGGTGGTTTTTTCGTGGATTGGAGAAGCCCGTGAGAGGCGTTGGGGCCCTTTGCTTCAGTGTGCAAGCAGAGGAACGGAGTTACGGGTGAGGAAGAAGATTTATTTTGGGGCTCTCTGCCTGTTCTTGCACTTCAGCTGGTTGGGAAGGGAGAGAGTAATTTGCATTTTGTTTTCTTGTCTTTGTTATTCTTCCTCCGCCTGCTCTTCCCCTATCTTCATCTCTTCCTCTCCTTTCTCCCTCCTTCCATCTCTGTTCTTCCTTTCTTCTCCTTTCTTCTCCCCCTCCATTCCTTTTTCTCCTCCTCTCCTTCCTTCCTTCCTTCCTTCTCTTACTCTTTTTATTCCTTACCTTCTCCCTATCTTCCGCTCATCCCCCCCCTCCGCACACACCTGTCCTTCCTTCCTTCCTTCCTTTTTTTCCTCCTCCACCTTCACTGTCTTCTTTCGGAACAATTGCTCCCAAACGGAGACATTTTTTAAAATAAGGGAGTTCTTCACAAAAGTGTTTTATCACACTCAGCAAACACCGCCACATTGTCGTTGCCGAGTGTTAACTGGAGGTTCCCCATCTTCGTCCTTCAGTTGATTCTGAATGCAGTGAATAAACTTCACTGCATTCATTTATACATTTCTTTTAGAATTAGGATAACGGGAAAATATTTAATTTCTTTCCTCTCCCTAGAGCAGGGATCTTCAAACTTGGCCCTTTTATGACTTGTGGACTTCAACTCCCAGAATTCCTCAGCTCAGCGTGCCTGGCTGAGGAATTCTGGGAGTTGAAGTCCACAAGTCATCAAAGGGCCAAGTTTGAAGACCCCTGCCCTAGAGACTTTGGGAAGAAAGGAAAAGAAAGGAAAGAGAAAGAAAGAGAAACAAAAAGAGTGAACTGATGATTTACGGATTTGGGGGATAAAATACTGCCAAGCTTGTAAGCCGCCCTGAGTCTTCGGAGAAGGGCGGGATATAAATGGAATTAAAATAAAAATAAATAAATAAATAAAAGGCTTAAAAAAAACGGAAGGAAAAGAATAAGATGTCAGTTAGTCAATAGAAGGGAGGAAGTCAGAATTTTGTAGGTTTTTCCCCCCCCATTTCCTAACTTTTTTTTTTTTTTTAAAAAAAAGTTTAAAATATTTTTTATTGTGCTGTCAAATCCTAATAAAAACAAAATATGAGCAAACCAAGCAAGGCTGGGCATTGCCAAACATTTGTTTCCGTGCAGGGCTCTTGGACTGCCGCCCCCATCATCCTCAACCAGCGGGGGATGATGGCTTGGCGGGCACTCCCCTCTCCTTTGCAGGTCTCTTGGAAGCGCCATCGGGCGACTCTTAAACCTCCCCCCCTTTTTTCCCCGAAGAACCGAACAGCCCCCCCCCCCCCCCCCCCCCCCACCGATCGATCGAACATGGGAAGCGCCTTCCGGAATAAAGCAATCGGTCGCGTGGGCGGAGCTAGCTGGGCCGTCGTCTGCTTTGACGATTGGCGGAGCGCGGGGGCGGGATTTGAGGGGGACGCCAATGAGAGCTCCGCCTCCGGGAAGGAGGGGCTTAGCTGCGGCGCAGGAGGGGTGGCTTCTGGCAGAATCCAAGATGGCGGAGTCGGAGGCGACCAGGAGGTTAGAGCGAGGCTCGCTCGGGAGGGGGTCTTTTTTTTTTTTTTTTTCTTTTTTGAGGGAGGGGGCGACGTATTGTTGAGCCCACCGAGCGGCTTTCCCTCTTTAGTGGCCTCTGTTTCATCCCCACCTCATTCTCCTTTGAACTTGTGGCGCCCCCTCCCCTGATTTCTCCCCCCCCCCCCGCCCCGTGCCTCGGTTTCCCCTTTGTGTTCTGGGACCCGTGTGGCTTTCCTCCTTTCTGAGACGGCCGTTTCCTTCCCCTCCTCTTTCTCTCTTCCCGCCCCGCCACGGCTTCCCCTTCTTGCAACGCCCCCTTAGCAAGACCGACTTTGCCAGTCGGGGCACTACACTACCCATCGTCCTGAGCCGGGCGGCGTTCACTTTGGGGGCATCTTCCCTTCTGGCCAAAAGTGCACCCGAGCCCTCCTTCCCCAATATTTGGATCCAGCCACCCCAGTCCAGCTTGCTTGTCCGAAGGGGACGATGGGACTTGTAGTCCCAGCCCCGGCTAAAGCTGCAAATGAGAGAACGATTCGCGCAGTGGACTCCCCTTGCTCAGCCTTTTGGAGAAAGCTGAGAAGGAAGAGCTTTGCCAACCTCCTTCACTCTTGTTCCCATCAGCCCCAGCCGGGGAAGGATGATGGGAGCTGCCTTCCTAAAGGGGTCAGCAGGCTGCCTATTGAAGCTGGCTCTTTATTTCCCAGGGACCCATAGGAGGGCAGCCTCCATCCCCTGCCCTGAGGCCTCCTGCAACAGATAAAGGCGGTCCTCCACTTGCAACAGTTCATTTAGTGACCGTTCAGAGTTAACGGCACTGGGAAAAAATGACTTGTGACCGTTTTTCACATTTGCGACCATTGCAGCATCCCCAGGGTCACGTGATTAACGACTCAGATATTTGGCAATTGACTTGTAGTTATGACGGTTGGCAGTGTCCTGGGGTCACGTGATCCCCTTTTGCGACCTTCCGACGTGGAAAGTCAATGGGGGAAGCCAGATTCACTTAACAACCGGGTTACTAACTTCTCAACTGCGGCAGCAAAGTTCATAAAACGAGGCAAAACTCACTTAAGAAAGTCTCTCAGTTAGCAATGTAAAGTTTGGTCTCGATTATGGTCGTGTGTTGAGAATTACTGGTAGACTGCCCCTTGCCACGGAGGTTCTCTTCCCAACTCAGCCAGGATGGATTCAATGGATTTTTTTTTCTCAGAACTGAAGAAGCTGCTTGGATGAAATATTTTCAAGGGGAGAAAAAAAAAACCTAGGAAAGTGCAATTGCCTTTTGGAAAAAGACTTTTGGGAGAATATCTGCAGCTTTTCTGGGAAAGTCTTATAAAATTGGGCGTTTTTCAAGCTTGAAGGTAGAAAACCTTTTTCTTTGTGTCCACTTTGTCTCTTAAATCTTGTAGTTGCAAAATATGTGGAGACAGGAAGTGATCTTTGCCCGGGCAGCAATTTGTCCTTTGCTCCTTTTATGACCATGGTTTGTTTCCCCCTGTTTGGGACAAGAATACAATTTGACAACCCTGACAGCTTCAAGATAGGTAAACTTCATCTCCCAGAATTCCCCTGCCAACATGCATTGCTTAAAAATGCGTCCTTCGTCTTCCACCTAGGATGTCAGCGGTCGCATGGCTGACGCTTCTCCTGGCCATGGTGTCTGCAGTCGACAAAAGCAACTTCAAGACCTGTGACCAGAGTTCGTTTTGCAAGTAAGTTGTGCGAAAAGAAAAGAGACGGAGACGCACGCCACCTTGTTCCCGTCGTCGTCCTTCTGCCCCTGCGTGGCTCTGGGACTGCCATCTTGTGGATTGGGTGCTGGGGGGGTGGGGACCAGGGGGCAATAACTTACCTTTCTCTCCCAAGACTGGCATTGTGAGACACCTGAAAGAGGTAGCGTGATTAGTCTGTCTCCAGTAACCGTGGTTTCTCCTCTCCAGGCGACAGAGAAACGTAAAACCCGGGAGTTCCCCTTACAGGGCGCTGCTGGAATCCCTCCAGCTCAGCCAAGACTCTATGAAAATCCAGCTTATTAATGAAGACAACAAGGTAAATTAAACCCCTCGGACTTCCTAGGAAAAAAATAATCTGGCTGTGGGTTGCTGGCCGGGGAGGGGGCTGCTTTGCTTAGCTCTTTTGCTGGTCTCTTTTGAACGGTGGTGTCCCCCTGGGGCTGGCAAGAGGGACTCCTGGTGGAGCCCACGCTGTGGGGTTAGATTTATCCGAGGCGGAAAGCCAGTGGGAATCTTTTTCTTCCCCACCGCAGATTCCTCTCCTCCTGGAGTTTTACGGCTTGAAAGGGAACATGACCCGCCTCCGGATCAACGAACTGACGCCCCTCAAACCCCGCTATGAGGTACACGACGTCTTAATCCAGGACCCTCCCACCTCCAGGTATGGGGATGGGCGGCTGCGTTGACCCATGGTCTTTGGGTGGGCTTCTGTGGGAGAAATGACTGCAGTTATGAGGGTGAGGAGGTTGATTGGCTTTAGGGCAGGGCTGTTCCAACTTGGCCCTTTGATGGCTTGTGGACTTCAACGCCCGGCTGAGGAATTCTGGGAGTTGAAGTCCACAAGCCATCAAAGGGCCAAGTTGGAAGAGCCCTGCTTTAGGGTTTCCACACAACCGGGAGGTTTAGTGATAGAATCTGGCTAAAACAGTTGGCATCACATCACACGGGACTTCGTGAGGAGGGAAGTTGATTTCTGGGTTTTATAGGGTGCCCGCTGGGTTTGGCAGTTAAGCTAAAAAGCGGGAGATGGTGAGAAAGTTGCTGACCTAGAAACCAGGAGATGGAGAGTTCTAGTCCCACCTTAGGTCTGAAAGCCAGCTGGGTGACTTTGGGCCAATCACCAGGAGACGGTGAGTTCTAGTTCCGCCTTAGCTCTGAAAGCCAGCTGGCTGACTTTGGGGCAATCACCAGGAGACAGTGAGTTCTAGTCCCGTATTAGGCCTGAAAGCCAGCTGGGTGACTGGGCCAGTCCTTCTCAGCCCATCCCACCTCAAGTTGTGATGGTTGTGGGGAAAACGGGAGGAGGAAGTTGTGTTGGATAAGTTCACAACCCCGAGCTGTTTGTAAAAAACAACAACAAAGGAGGGATAGAGGTAATTACAAATTAAAAAAATATATATAAAATTCTGAGAGTTGAAGTCCACGTCTTCCTAAAGCAGCTGAGGTTGAGAAAAACCCTGAACTAGTTGAAACATCCTTTGGTTAACAGATGAGGCTATAGGGTGATAACATTTGTTGCTTCTTCTCATTTCTACTCTGTCCTCATCCCACCTCTGTGTGTGTCTGTGTGTGTGTGTGTGTGTGTGTGTACACGCATCCTCCCCGCCCCCAAGATTGTCTGTCACAGGCCGCGACGAGAACAGCGTGGAACTGTCGCTGGAGGAAGGGACCCACAAGGTGATCCTGACGGCGAAGCCCTTTCGCATGGACTTGCTGGCGGGGCAGGAGCTGGTGCTGAGCGTCAATTCCCGAGGCCTGCTGGTGTTTGAGCACATGCAACAGAGGAAGGACTCGTGAGTACCTGGGGTCTCCCCCTTTTAGCAGCGGAGAAAGGGTGTTTTGGTTCCTTGGGAAGGGGTCTGTTTCCTTAGAATGGGAGCCTTCCGCTGGGGGAAGAAGGAGCTGGTTTATTCAGGCCAGCATTCCTGGGCTCAGTTGAACAACTGGAGATGGACGTGTAGCAGAGCTCAACCATCCATCATCCGTGAGGTCCTTGATGCTTTCTGAGCTCGGCTGTTTTCTTGCAGACGTTCCATGGCCCAGCTAGGTAGCGTCATCAGTGCTAGAAGGCAGTGGGGCTTGCTCGCTATTTACATACAAGCAGCTTGCCCTGTCGGTGTTGCCGGTTGACAACTTGGCAAACCACAACCTAATCCAGGCACCGGCAAGAACACCCCCACAACTCCCGCAGCAGGGCAAACCACTGTATGTAATTCATATCAAGGGGGGGAATCACACGTAAGACTGCCTTCTGTATTCCCAGGAATGGAAACCCTGTGAGGTGGATTGGGTTGAGAGAGAGGGGCTGGGCCCAAGTCACCCAGCCGTCTTTCATTCTTAAGGCAGGACTAGAACTCACCGTCTCCTGGTGATTGGCCCACCCAGCCGGCTTTCATTTCTAAGGCAGGATTAGAACTCACTGTCTCCTGGTGATTGGCCCAAAGTCACCCAGCTGGCTTTCATGCCAAAGGCTGGACTAGAACTCACCGTCTCCTGGTGATTGGCTCAAAGTCTCCCATCTGGCTTTCATGCCAAAGGCGGGACTAGAACACACCGTCTCCTGGTGATTGGCCCAAAGTCACCCAGCCGTCTTTCATT
>JAKJMR010000742.1:3942-22105 GCA_024449315.1 Daboia siamensis | reverse complement strand
CACCGTCTCCTGGTGATTGGCCCAAAGTCACCCAGCCGTCTTTCATTCCTAAGGAGGAACTAGAACTCACCGTCTCCTGGGGATTGACCCAAAGTCACCCAGCCGGCTTTTGTCGTGTATTGAAGCTGAGAGGAGGACATTTGTCAGTGTGTTACGTGATCTCCATCAAGCGGGTTAGGGTTTTTTTTGTGTGTGTGCTTTCATTTAGTGAGCTTGTAAAAGGCAATAAAATCAAAGTAACGGTGCAAAGACTTGACCGGTCGGCCAGAAAGCGATGTCAGATAGTATTATTAAGTGAAAAAAGGCCACGGTTATAAAGAAATCGGAAGGAAAATGGGTGGAAACTTAACCAAAGGTGGTATTTCTACGGTTTACGCTTTTGCCAAGAGGTTTCCGCAGTTTTGGCCGCTACTGTAAATAGGTGACAATAATAGGATGCATTGTGGGCTTTTTTTTGTGTGCGCGTTATCTGGGGTTTATTTTGAGTGTGAAACCCTGTTTTCTGGGTGTTTTTTTTTTTTAAGGAAACTCATTAGGCAGGGATGGTTTGGGGGTGGGTGGGCGGGCATATTTCCTTGCACTGACTGTCCATTGTGTTTTCTGTTTTTTGTTGGTCTGTGCCCCTTCCCCCCACTCGCTCGGCCCCCCCAGTTTCTCGGATAAAGTTAGTGACACGGTCGTTAGCATTTGGGATAGGATCACGAGCCTTTTCTCTAGGTAAATCTGCAGCTTCTGCTACTGTTTCTCAACTCCTTTTCCCTCCGCACAGAAAAATACAGGGCGCTGCCCGGCTTTGCGACATGAGCAGCGGGAGGGACCCCACCATCCTTTCTCTCCTCCCCCCCCTTCTTTCTTTCTCCCTGACCCCCCCATTGGGAGAATTGAGAACGACGTATGGAGGTGCAGAGGAGAGGTGGGGAAACCCCCCCCCTCCCTCCCCCATATCAGTCAGGGTCTGCCCAGCGAGAGACCGGCGCTCGGGATGGACTACGATCCAGAGCTGGCACAGAATGGGGCTCGGGGCGGTGGTGGTGGAAATAGGATATCCAGAAATGTTTTTAAATTCAGTTTCAACCCTGCTTGGCTATTGTTGAGGACTAGCACCTCGGCAGCTTTGCCAGCTGTTTGGGAAAGGGGAGGGGGGTGGGAAATCCCCAAACCAGAATATTTCTGGATTCTAATTGGTTTCTGACTCATCGGGATATTCCTTCCTTTTTTTTTTTTTTTTCCTGACAACTCACCTCCTCGGCTTCCCGTGTGCGGAATCGGATCTCTTGATAAGGAATCGGATCCTTTCAACTGCCCGGTTCTGTTTTTTTTTTTTTTTTGTTTTTTTCTCTCTCTTCTGGACCCGGGCATTCCCCCCTGGTGGCTGGGTGGCTTTTTGAAATCTTAACCGCCTCGCCCTCTTTAGGAGACACGGAGTGGGGAAAACGTAGGCTAGCTAAATGTCTACGGAGATTCTGCGTCATCCAGGTTGCGGTGGTTCCCAGCGGCGCTTTTTCCGGAGTCAACCTGGGCTTCCTCTGTTTTTCTTGGGCGACGTTTCACTTCTCCTCCAAGGAGCTGCTTAAAATCCTGGCCTTCCCCACCATCCCAGCCCGAGCCGGAGAAGCTTCTTGGCGGGGAAGTGAAACGTCTCGAAAGGAAAAAAAAAAAAAACAAGGGAGGTCCCGTTGCCTTCTGGGAAAAAAAAAAAAGGCACCTTTTGGGACCGAAGTTAGCTGGTTAAAGAGGTTTGCTGGGTGAGCAGAAGACACGAGGTTGCCCTCCTTGGGGAGAAGAGTCGGAAGGGAAGAGATCACCGATAACGGGTAGTCCTCGTGTTAACGGTGATAATTCAGCCCCCCCCCCCAAATTACGTAGCTCAGCGAAGTGGGTGCTAAGGGCCCCCCGCCTTGGCGACTTTTCTGGCCGCGATCAGGAAGGGGATCCTTGCATTTCTTAAGATGGTTGCGAAGCGAGTCTGGCGTCCTCGCTGCTTGTCAAAAAGCAGGGAGCGTGGGACAACGCGACCGTCGTAAAGGCGAGTCAAGTTGCCAAGGCTCTGAATCGTGATCCCCCGACCGCAGGTTGTAAGGTTGGGAAAACGGGCCTAAGTCCCCTTTTTTTCCCCCCGGGGCCGTCGTAACTTCGAACGGCCCCTATAAACGAACTCCTGCAACTCGAGGACTACCTGTAAGCAGTTTCTCCCCATTCTCTGCCCCGTGGCTAGCTCTCCCCCCCCCCTCCTGCCCATCCCCAGTTGCCTACTAACTAGCAGGGCTGCGCAACAGTGTGGTTGTGTGTGTGTGTGTGTATGCCTCTATTGACCGACATTGCCATTTGTTTGAGCCAGAGGGTGCATAAGCGTGTACCTCCGGGCACAAGCCGGGGACCCTCGTTTTACATTCGATGGGCTTGTTCGTTTGCTGTTCCTGCGCGGGGAAAAAGGTAGAGGGTCTCGGACTGAGGCCCCCCACCCCTTTTCCCCATCTCTCTCCCTTCCAGAACGCCGACGAAGGAAGCCGAGCCGGAATTAGGAGAGCCCGACGACACGGCTAATCCCGTTTTGCCTTCGGAAGAGGAATCTGCGGAGAAATCAGAGCAGGTGAATCCAGAAACCGAATTTATTTCTCCCCCTCTCCCAATGTCAGGCCAGGAAGATGGAGAGAAAGAGAAGAGAGAGAGGGAAAGAGGGAGAGAGGAGAAAAAGGGAGGAGAGAAAGAGGGGAAAGAGAGAAAAGAAATGGAGAAGGAGGATTGGAGGGAGGGGGAGGAGAACGAAAAGCGCTACTGTTGATCAGGCCAACCTTTTCCAATTTTTTTTTTTCCTTCCTCCAGCCTGAGGAGACCTCCCAAAAGGACACTGAAGAAGATCCAGGATCCTGGGAGGAAACTTTCAAATCCCACACGGATAAAAAACCCAATGGTAAGAGCTCGGGACGGGATCGATGCTTTTAAAGCTGTATTTATCTGCCTTATCTGCCTCTTCTCCTTCTCTTCACCCCTCCCCCCCCCCCCTCCCCGGCCCGCTTTTCAGTTTGGAAAAAGCAGGAAATGAAAATTTCCTTCTCCTCTCCCTCTTCCACAGGACCAACATCAGTGGGACTTGATTTCTCGTTCCCGGGCGTGGAGAATGTCTACGGCATCCCAGAACATGCCGATAACCTCCGTCTGAGAACCACTGAGTAAGTTGGGGGTCGATGGGGATGCTGGCAAGCTTGGGGGCCCCTGCTTTAGGCAAATGTTTTCTGCTCTAATGATCACAAACTCGGCAGGGCAGGGGATCCGTACCGCCTCTACAACTTGGACGTCTTCCAGTATGAACTCTACAACCCAATGGCGCTCTATGGATCGGTCCCGGTGTTGCTGGCTCACAGCGCCCAGCGTACCCTCGGCATATTTTGGCTGAACGCAGCCGAGACCTGGGTGGACATCACCTCCAACACCGCGGGCAAGGTAAGAGGCGTGGACTTTGCTGCTGGATAGGACAGGCTGTCCTCGATTTACGACTAAAACTTGAGTCTCACAATTCTGTTACCAAGCGAGACGGCTGTTAACGCGAGTTTCGCTCCACTTGCCCCAGTTCTTAAGTGAATCCCTGCAGTTGTTAAGTTAGTAAACTGGTCGGGAAGTGAATCTGACTTCACCGTGGAGTTTACTCGTCAGACAGTTGCAAAAGGGGATCACGTGACACCCCCCTGGACAGCGCAACAGTCATAAATATGAGACCGTTGCCAAGCCGGGATGCTGCCACGGTCGTAAGTGTGAAAAATGGTCCGAAGTCCCTTTGATCAATCCCGTTGTAAATTTGAAGGGTCACGAAATGAACCATTGTAAGTCAAGGACTTACCTTTTAGGAGAGTTTCCCATCTAGTTGAGCGGAGAGGTCTCCAAACTTGGCAACTTTTAAGACCTGGATTTCAATTCCTGGCCGGCTGGGGAATTCTGGGAGTTGAAGTCCGCGAGTTTTAAAAGTCGCTAAATTTGGAGAGGTCTCATATTCAGCAAGCTAGGTGGCTGGGGAATTCTGGGAGCTGAAGTCCGCCAGTCTTAAAAGGTTGCTGAAGTTGAGAAAGACTAACCCAGAATTCTTTCCTGCAGACCATGTTTGGAAAGATGCTGGATTACATACAAGGAGGAGGCGAGACGCCCCAGACAGACGTTCGCTGGATGTCGGAGAGCGGAATCATCGATGTGTTCTTCTTGCTAGGCCCTTCACCCAGGGACCTTTTCCAGCAATACGCATCCCTCACAGGTGAGCTGGGTGGGAATCACAGGGATCTCGAGGACCGAGAAGGAGCAGAATGGCTGGGATTATCCATCCCGTCCTCCGAATTCTGCTCAGATGGAGGAATCAAGTCTGGAAACTATTTGAAGAATGAGGCAATGAACAGCCATCGATTAAAAAGACAGATAATCCTCCATGTTCGACGATGCGTTTAATCTGGACCTGCCACCAGGTTCACATGGAAGCAGACACTTTTTCCAGTCTCGTAGCTTTGAAGGGTCGCTAAGTGAGCTATTGTAAGTCGAGGACTTCCTGTATAAAGTGATGCCTCCCTGTGAACCAGGTGGCAGGTGCAGACCTGTGTCCTTCCCCTCCCTTCTCCAGGCACCCAGGCCTTGCCGCCTCTCTTCGCCCTGGCTTATCATCAGAGCCGCTGGAACTACAACGACGAGGATGACGTGGCTGCCGTGGACAACGGCTTTGATGAGCACGACATCCCTTACGACGTGATCTGGCTGGACATTGAGCACACCGACGGCAAGCGCTACTTCACCTGGGACCCCAACAAGTTCTCCCGCCCCCGGGAGATGCTGCAGCGACTGGCCGCCAAGAGGAGAAAGGTAGAAGGACAAAACGGCCCCCTCCTAGCACTAATGATGTTACCTAGTTGGGTCATGAAATGTCTGCCAGAAAACCACCAAGCTCAGAGAGCACCAGGGACCCCACAGCCCTCCTCCTCCTCCTCCTCCTCCACTTCTAGCACTGATGATGTTCCCTAGTTGGGTCATGAAATGTCTGCAAGAAAACCACCAAGCTCAGAGAGCACAGAGGACCCCACAGTTTGGATAATTCCTGGCCCGGCCATGATCTAGAAACCCAAACTAGAAACATATCTGGTGAAGTAGGAGCAGTTGTCTCCCTGGGGTCTTCAAAGGAATGGGTACATTAAGCCTATCACTTGGCTTCATCGCCCCTCCCCATGTTATTCAGATGGTGAGCATTGTAGACCCTCACATCAAAGTCGACAATGGCTACCGAATCCACAATGAAATTCGCTCCCGGGATTTTTACGTCAAGACCCATGATGGGAATGACTATGAAGGCTGGTGCTGGCCAGGTGAGGAAAAAGCTCTTAAGATGCATCCAGTTCCTGGTACAATATGGAATCTTCCGTTCCCCTGTCTATACTGATCTGGACACAACCGACCAACTATTGAGAAGAAGACTCGGCTCAACGTTTAAAGTCCTTTCTCTGTCTTGAGTTCAGGTTCTGCGGGCTATCCAGATTTCACCAACCCTGAGATGCGTTTGTGGTGGTCCAGCATGTTTGCTTACAACCAATACGAGGTAGGAAGCTTCCCGGTCTGCCAGCATGCCTAGCTGAGGGATTCTGGGAGTTGGAAGTCCACCAGTCATCAAGGGGCCAAGTTGGAAGGCCCTTGGTCAAGACCTTTTTTCTGCCCTTCCATCTCTCCCTGTCACTCACTTCTCCTTTTTCTTCAGGGTTCCATGGAGAACCTCTTCACCTGGAACGACATGAACGAGCCTTCGGTTTTCAACGGTCCCGAGGTCACCATGCACAAGGACGCCGTCCACCAGGGCGGCTGGGAGCATCGCGATGTCCACAATCTCTACGGCTTCTACGTGGTGAGGGTTGTTTTTTTTTCCTTTGAGGGCCGTCACAGAGTGGGCTTTTGGGATGTGGAAGAGGGAACCACATTGAAAAATTCGGTTACCTTGTAGCCCAGTGTTTTCTTCAACAACTTGAAGATGGGGGACGTCAACTTCCAGAACTGCCCAGCCAGCAGCTTTAAAATGAGGGGAATTCCCACTCCCAGAACCCCCCAGCCAGCAGCTTTAAGATGGGCATGGCTGGCTCAGGAATTCTGGGAGTTGAAGTCCACGAGTCATTAAAAGAGCCCAGGTTGCCTACCCTTTTCCTAGACCCTTGGGTTGACTCTGGATCAAAGTTTTCAACGGTTTGAATAGCCACCTCTTTTCCCCTCCTCTGTTAGCAAATGGCGACCGCTGAGGGACAGGTGCAGCGGTCTGGCGGCATGGAGCGGCCCTTCGTGTTGTCCCGAAGTTTCTTTGCCGGTTCACAGCGTTACGGTTAGTAGCGGGCGCAGAACCATGCGGGATGGAGTCGCTGCACAGTAGAGTCTTCCAAGCTGGGCCCAGAAGAGAAACTCGTTCCAAAGGTGTGATCACTCAGGTCCCCAAGATTGTAGGTCTGCTGGGAAGAGACCGTGGCATTGTGCAAGATGTCAGTTTGTCTCATGTATGGCAGTTCACCCCCGTGTCTTAGTTGTTGTTACGCTTTGTGGTTGTCGCCCTTTGCAGGGGCTGTATGGACCGGAGATAACGCAGCCGAATGGGACCACCTAAAGATCTCCATACCCATGTGCCTGAGCCTCGGTCTAGTGGGCATCTCTTTCTGTGGAGGTAAGCAGATGACGGGCCAATCCAGGTCGTGCTTGACTTAACGACCAGAGTGGAGCTCGAAATTTATGTTCTGAAGTGGCTTTTCCCCCATTTTACAACTTTCCATGCCGCAGTTGTTAAGTGAATCCCTGCAGTTGTTAAATTAATAACACGGTTGTTAAGCAAATCTGACTTGCCAGAAGGTCTCAAAAAGAGGATTACATGACCCCGGGACACTGCGACCATCATAAATACGAGTCAGTTGCCAAGTGCCCAAAATTGGATCACGTGACCCTGGGGGATTCAACAGTCCTAAGTGTGAAAGATGGTCATAAGTCACTTTTTCCAGTACCGTTGTAACTTCAAACGGTCACTATAAACGAATTGTTACAAGTCGAGGATTTCCTGTGTCATCCCAGACCATTGATTCTCCAATCTTTTCCATATTAAACCATCTTATCTCTGCAACTTTCTTCCGGCTTCTTCTAGCCGACGTGGGTGGCTTCTTCAAAAACCCGGAGCCGGAGTTACTGGTGCGCTGGTACCAAGCGGGAGCCTATCAGCCCTTCTTCCGGGCACACGCACACTTGGACACCACCCGCCGGGAACCCTGGCTCTTCGGTGACGAGAACAAAGCGCTAATCCGGGACGCCATCCGCGAGCGTTACGCTCTGCTTCCGTTTTGGTATACCACCCTCTATCAATCTTACCGGACCGGGCAGCCTGTCATGAGGTGAGTGGAATGGCTGGGAAGAAGGAGAAAGAGATGGAAGCGCTCTGATTCGGGTCCGTATCTTGCATTGAGCCATTTTAGCTAGGGGATTGTGGGGATTGAAGTCCACCCCTCTTAAAGCAAGCTGGCAGGGGAATTCTGGCAGTTGAAGTCCACCCATCTTAAAGCACCTTAACCTGGGGATTCTGGGAGTTTAAGTCCACCCATCTTAAAGCTCCTTAACCTGGGGATTCTGGGAGTTGAAGTCCACCCATCTTAAAGCTCCTTAACCTGGGGATTCTGGGAGTTGAAGTCCACCCATCTTCAAGCAGGCTGGCTGGGGAATTCTGGCAGTTGAAGCGGGGAAGGTTGACAAAAACCTTGGTATAAGCGATGGTGTGATGTGAGCTATGTTGATCTCTTCTCGTGAATCGTGTTTTCTCAAGGCATTGATTACGCCAAACCATCATAGTTAATCATAATCTGGCATAATTTTTCCATCTAGCGATGGTATTGTGCGATATTTTCTTATTTTGACCATGTTAATTTTTGTTTTCTGACAGACCGCTGTGGGTTGAATATCCCCAAGACCCTACCGTGTACTCCATTGATGACCAGTATCTGCTTGGTGAGTTTTTCGTGTGTGTGTGTGTGTGTGTGTGTGTGTGTGTGAACCAGGAAGGGCAAAGATGAAATCCCGCTTCCAGTTCCAACGGTTTGCGTTGTTTTTATGCAGCAACTGGTGTTTACTTAGGCTTTCCAGCAAAAAACAAACACCCATTAGCTATGGTGGGTTTGTTTAACAACCACAATGCTCGCTTTAAGGTCTGCCAGAAGGGGGGAAAAAAAAGGCTGCAAAATTGGGCACAATCACATGATGACCTGCTTTAACAACCGCCACAAATTAACGGCCGTCATTCTGGAGTCAGTCCTGTGATTAGTTGATCACAGTCCTGCGTTTTAAATTTGGGATCTCCCATGTGTATGGCAGAGATCAATTTGGTTCCTTCTTGAAGGAAGCAGGGATGCTGCTGCTAGAATTCGGTTGTTTTTTGAAATACGGTAACGAGTTCATTCACGTTTCTAGATCTCATTGACCATCTCCTTTCTAGGCGATGCATTGTTGGTTCATCCAGTGACTGCCCAAGGAGCCCGGGGCGTGCAAATATATTTACCTGGCAAAGGAGAGGTGAGTGTGATTGTTGACTTTGGAGTGAGCTGTTTAGTTAATAGGTGTTTATCCCACCTCTTGTTATTCTTAGAAAAAATTGAGGTGGTGAATATTCCTAACACCCCTTCCTCTTCCTATTTTCTACGCAACAACAACCCTGTAAAGTGGGCTGGGTTAGGACAGAGGGACTGGTCCAAAGTCAACTAGGTGGCCTTCATATGTAATGCTGGACTAGAACTCACTATCTCCTGGGGATTGGATCAAAGTCATCTAGCCAACTTTCATGGCTAAGTTAGGACTAGAACTCACCATCTCCTGGTGATTGGCTCATACGCACCCAGTCATTTTCATGCTGAAGATGGAACTAGAACTCACCATCTCCTGGCGATTGGCCCAAAGTCACCCAGCCGTTTCCATGCCTAAAGTGGGTCTAGAAGTCACCATCTCCTGGTGATTGGCCCATACGCACCCAGTCATTTTCATGCCGAAGACAGAACTAGAACTCACCGTCTCCTGGCAGTTGGCCCAGAGAGACCAGCCATTTTCATACCTCAGACAGGACTAGAATTCCCCTCCTGGCGATTGGCCCATATGTACCCAGATGTTTTGATGCCGAAGACAGAATTAGAACTCACCGTCTCCTAGTTTGTAGGCCAGAACTTTAAAACCACTACGCTCTCGCTCTCTCAGTGTTAACACTGGCTGGGAAAAATGATTCCCTTTAAAAAGAGGAATATTCTCCGCCTATCGCCACCAAGAAGAATTTTCTGCCCTTACTGGAGCTGAAGAGGCATTGCGTCATCTCGGAATAAACCGCTCTGCCTTGGTTTAATGTTGTGCCCTTAAGCACAACATTACAAAAACCGCAAGTTTATCTTAATGAAAACAAGCTGTCGGAAGAGAAGCTTGTCGCCTCTCCAAATCTTTTTTTTTTTTTTTTTTTTGCCTCTTAAGGAAGCACGGGCAGCCTGGCGCTTTTTCAGACAGAAGTCGTCCTGGGGCTGCCAAGGTTTTCCGTAGATCCGGCTCAGCAAATCCTCTAAAACTTTTTTTTTTCTCGGCAGGTTTGGTACGACGTCCACACCCACCAGAAACTCCACGCCCCACAGACGTTTTATTTGACGGTCAGCATGAGCAGCGTAAGTCTCCCAAGATTCGGGGGTTAGGCAAGCCCACCTTGCAAAGAGCTTGGGGGAGTGGGGTTTTTATCAAAGCTCCCCCCCCCCTTGCACACCTGTAACAGATGCTCAGCCATCCTGTCAAGCACAGAAAGTCAGACAGGTGCCCGTCCACTTAGAAGGCCTTTCTACAGGCAGTCCTCAACTTACAACAGTTCGTTTAGTGACCATTCCAAGTCACGACGGCACTGGTAAAAAAAGGGACTCGTGGCCGTTTTGCACAGCTACGACCCGCTGCGGCATCCCCACGGCCACGGGATCAAAATTCAGACACTCGGCAACCAACTCGTATCGACAGTGGTCGCGTCCCGGGGTCGCGTGATTCCCCTCCCCCCCCCTTTGGCAACCTTCTGACGGAACAGAGTTAATGGGGGAATGGGATTCCACTTAACAGCTGCAGTGATCCCCTTAGCAACTGTGGCCAGACGGGTTGTAAAACGGGGCCAAACCCATTTGACCAGTCCCATTCCGCCACTGAAATTTTGGGCGCAAATTGTGGGCGTAAGTCGAGGACCGCCTGATAACAGGCTTATTGCACGATCAGACAACCCTACGAGAATCCCAACTAATAACGGTCAGAGAGAATTTTGGGGTGGATAAGAGTCAGAGGAACTCAAGGTGGGCAGGACTTTGAGGTCTCGCGGTCGCGACGGGACTGGAGACTAATGACACCTTTGAACCCTCCCCTCCGTCAGGCTCAGCCTGGTCGTCTCCTGCACGAGCCTCTTGAAGTCTTAACCTTTCCTCTCTTCCCAAAGATTCCCGTCTACCAGCGTGGCGGCAGCATCGTGGCTCGGAAGGAGCGGGTCCGTCGGTCTTCGGACTGCATGCAGGATGATCCGTACACACTCTACGTAGCTTTGGGGCCTCAGGTGAGACTGGGAAATGGGGGGTGGGGGAGGATGGATAGGTGTAGGACAGAGGCTCCCAACCTTTGAGGCACCAGGGACCAGTTTCGTAGAGAGAGGTTTTTCCACGGACTGTAGAGTGCGTGGTTTGTGTGCTGCCTGCATCCCATGGACAGGGCTTTGCTTGTTTGCACAGACCGGTTGCTGGCATGCCAGGGGCCGGTACTGGTGCACGGACCAGGGGTTTAGGAGACTCTGATTCTTTTTTACCCCTGGGATAACATCCTGAAGACCTTGGGAAAGGATTCAACCCTGTTCGTGGAGATGCGTGTAGGCCGTTCTTCGCTTAATAACCCTTTGTTTAGCAACCGTTCGGTTTACAACGGCCCTCGGGGTGGGAAAAACAGGACTAATGAAATGTCAAGAGCCTTGGTGGAGCA
Source organism: Daboia siamensis (assembly GCA_024449315.1). Taxonomy (NCBI): domain Eukaryota; kingdom Metazoa; phylum Chordata; class Lepidosauria; order Squamata; family Viperidae; genus Daboia; species Daboia siamensis. The sequence continues at coordinate 11,119 of JAKJMR010000742.1, read as the reverse complement.
GAGGGCTAATGCCTCCTTAAGTAACACCAGCTGCCTGCCATTAGTGCAGGTTCGCATCCCACCAGGCTCAAGGTTGACTCAGCCTTCCATCCTTCCCAGGTAGGTAAAATGAGGGCCCAGATTGTTGGGGGCAATTAAGCTGACTTTGTAATAATGCCGCTTGGGGTGTGTGTGAAAGCCCTAACAAGCAGGCATATACATAGAATGAAGGCTACTGCTAAGCTTGTAAGCCGCCCTGAGTCTTCGGAGAAGGGCGGGATAGAAATGGAATAATAATAATAATAATAACCATCGCAGCCTCCCCAGGGTCACGTGATCCAAACTCCGGGCGCTTGGCAAGCGGCACGCCTTTAGGATGGCTGCAGGATCCTGGGGTGGGTGGGTCACGTGACCGCCGTTTGTGGCCTTCCCAGCTGGCTTCTGACTAGCAAAGTCAACGGGGGGGGGCCGGTTTTGCTTAACGACTGCGTGCTTCGCTAACAACGGCAGGGATCCAGTTTACAACCGTGGCGAAAAGGGTCCTCGTTTTATCAGCCTCGGAAGGATGCAAGTCTGAGTCCACCTCGGGGATCCCCCCAATCATTTCGGACCTGTTCTTTTCTGCTTTTCCTGATCCCGCCAGGGAACCGCACAAGGGGAACTTTTTGTTGACGACGGACACACGTATAATTTTGAGACGAAAGGACAATATCTGCACCGCCTCTTCCGTTTCTCCGGCAGCGTGCTGACGGCCAGGTAGCCAGTCTAACTAAGAGAGGCGGGGTTTTTTTTTTTTTTGCCCTCCTCTTCCTCTTCCTCCTCCCCTAAACCATCCAGCAGCACCCCCCCTTTTCTTCTTGCTGACTCCCCCCAATTTTTATTCCAGCACGGCAGATCCAAAAGGCAGCTTTGAAACTCGGGCTTGGATCGAACGGCTGGTGATCCTAGGCGCGGGCAAACCAGGAGCCGTCTTCCTCAAACAACAGGGTGAGTTGGTGGGCGGGGTGAAAGTTACACCCTCTCCACTCTTTCCCGTTGGATGGAAAGAGTAAATCCAGGAGAGGAGCAACCTAATAGGAAAGAGGAACTCCCTGACGGTGAGGACAATGGAAGCTGTGGAACGGAAGTTGCCTTCGGAAGTTGCGGGTGCTCCAACGTTGGAGGTTGTTAAGAAGAGACTGGGGTCTCCTCCTTTGAGCAGGGGGGTTTGGACTAGATGACCTCCAAGGTTCCTTCCCACTTTGTTACTCTTTCCATGGGGCAGAGACGGAAATGGCCAGGGAATTTTGGCACACCGTTGACTCGGATCCTGATTGCCCGTGCTCTTCCAAATAGGGGGTTGGACTAGAAGACCTTCAAAGTCCCTTCCGACTCGGTTATTCTTATTCTCGCTGAGACTGAAGGTCTTTCTCTCTTTCTCTTCCCCGTTCCTCCCCCCCCCCACTTTCCACCTCCCAATTGTCCAGGCGCAGGCGAGACGCGCCTGGATTTCAGCCACGAAGCCGAGACCTCCGTTCTAACCATCCGCAAGCCTGCCGTGAACGTCGGAGAAGACTGGAGCATCTCGCTACGATAATGGCGGGGGCGGGGGAGACGAGAATTAGCTGGGGAGAAGGGCAGGTGGGGGGGGGATGTCTGGAGGGGCGGGGGCGGGGGTTGAAGGGCTCTGGGGTCAGGATCCTATTCCCGATCCATGGGGCAGGTAGATCTGGAAGCTCCTCACTGGCCCCGTGTCTGTGATCCGGTGTCCCAGTTCAGAAAGCCTGACAAGAAAGAGGGATCTCTCTCCCATTCTTTTCCTCTGATCTTGTTATCCTTCTCTTCCTCTCTTTCCTTTCTTTCTTCCTTTCCACACACTCCCCTTTTTCCTTCCCTCTGTTCCTCCCATCTTTTTCCTTCCCTCTCCCTTCCTTCCTTCCTTCCTTCCTTCCTTCCTTCCTTCCTTCCTTCCTTCTTCCCTCCCTTTCCTTCCTCTACTCCCATCTTTTCCCTTCCTCCTTCTCCCTCTCTATTTCTTCATTCTTCCCTTCCCTCTTTCCTCCATTCCTGTCTTCCTGGTACTTGTATCCCTCCCTCCCTCCTTCCAACCTTTAGCAATATTTGCTGTAAAATGAAGTCTCTCCTGGCGACGCTGGATTGCCACTCGTTTTCCCTCTGGGGACTGGTGGCCAACACATCCTGTCCCCACTTAATCGCCCCTCCCCATTATTTTTCCGGATAATGCCAACCTGGGTTGCCTCTTTCCAAAGCTGGTGGTCCTGACTCTCTGCACCCCCTCTCCCCTCATCTCTGCCCCCTTAATTCTGGCTGAAGTTTTAAATCACTTCCTGGACCAATTGTGGTGGTGGTGGTGGTGGTGGTGGTGGGACATTAAGTGGGGGCGGCAAAGACTGCCTTTTAAACCCCTTTCCTCCCCACCTGGTGAATGTACTAAAACTTTTCGTCGTTTCTTTGCTCCCCACAACCGCTGTACGTAAGCCCTTGCAGTTTGCAAGAACTTGTGTATGCAGCCGGACCACAAAACGTCAGCCTCATTCCTGTCCCTTCCAAGAGGTTTCCCTTGCTAAATTGCCCCCCCCCCTTTTTTTTTTCTAGACGGGGGTTACCTCTGTTTCTAAGGGAGGGTGGCGACCTAGGTGTCAGTGAATCACTGTCACTTCTATTTATGGCTATTTTTATTTTTGGCGGGGAGGGCAGATCAGACAGATCATGTGAAGATAAAAGAGGTGGGGTGTTGTTGTTGTTGTTAGGAACCAGACTTTAGACTTGTGAGCAAGTGGTAATGACTGTCATGCACCGGGATCAAGGGAAAATGGGGTGGCGGCATGAACTGCTAGAGAAGTACCCCCTTATTTGCAGGAAACAGAAAAACGGGTCCATCTTCCCGGGAGAAGAGTTGGAATTTTTTTTTCTTTTTTAGCTGCTCTGCTTCCATTCTCCCATTCCTGCCTCCGGGCTTCGCTCCTGCCTACAAGCCAGAAGCTTTTGTTTTGTGGTTTTTATTATCCGTAGGTATCTTTGTGGATTAACATTCCTGATTCTATTGGGTTTTTCCCTTACATATTTGCAGGCCAAAAAAAAAAAAAAAAGGCACAGAGCAAGGCTTTTAGAAAGAAAAAAAAAATCCTTCTTAACACACAAACACACCAAAATCTTTTCTATCCCTTCCTGATTGCCATGACATCCGCAGGTAAAGCTTTTACTGACTTGAGTGTTTTGATAAAAGATGGAGAATTAAAAATAAAAATGCCGTAAAGTCTCGCTGTTGTGATGCTTCCTTTCAAAGTGTACATATAGGGGTGAGTGTGTGTGTGTGTGTTTGTCTGTCTCTCAGTGGTGGTATTCAAATGTGTGAATAACTGGTTTTTTGTGTGGATGCCGCTTCTGGAAATCCATTCTGGGCCTGGGCAACAAAAAAATTAGCTACTGGTTCTGCCGAACTGGTGTGAACCGGCTGAATCCCACCACTGGTATTTGTATGTGTGTGTATAGATTTAATGATATTTAGATAGAATGATTGATAGATTGATGGATTGATACAGATAAAATGGTATATAGAATAATAGAACGATTGATAGAATGATAGATTTAGAACGATTGATGGATAGTGATGCGATTATTTCTGCCGCCCGAGACATTGGCGTCTCCAGGGTGGCAACGCCTGCATCGACATCTAGATTTCCCACCATCTAGAGCAGAGGTCTTCAAACTTGGCCCTTTTATGACTTGTGGACTTCAACTCCCAGAATTCCTCAGCCAGGCGTACTGGCTAAGGAATTCTGGGAGTTGAAGTCCACAAGTCATCAAAGGGCCAAGTTTGAAGACCCCTGATCTAGAGCAGGGGTCTTCAAACCTGGCCCTTCTATGATTTGTGGACTTCAACTCCCAGAATTCCTCAGCCAAGCCTGGTTTGAAGACCCCCCCCCCTCTAGAGACAATTCCCGACAACTGCAGCTTTTCTTGACAGCCCCCTATGGCTCCCCTTTCTCCCACTGCTTCCATGAGTTCCATGAGTGCCTCTTCCTCTTTTAATACACTTAAGTAGAGCCTAACAGCGACGGAAGATTTGTCTTTTTTTCAGGAGGCCACTTGGGCTTTCTTGCTTTCCTTTGAAGACGTTTCGCTTCTCATCCAAGAAGCTTCTTCAGCTCCACTTCATCCCGCCCTGGTGGGGCTCCATCCCTTTCTGTTGAGATGCCGCTCTCTCTCAGCCGCTCGCTGATCGGCTCCCCTGGTCGCTCTATCCGATGCACTCCTCTGCTTGGCTTCTCTTTCAGCCACTCCGCTGCACGGCTCCCCCCCCCCCCCCCCGCTGGCCGCTCTATCCGTCCCACTCGTCTGCTCGGCTTCTGGCGCGCTCCTCTGTTCTGTGCCCCTCTGTCCCCTCCCCGCTCGGCTTCTCCGCCTCTCTCTTGCGCGCGCGCCTCCCCTTTTTCCCCCCGCCTCTTTTTGAGGGGCGTGTGCTGAGGAAACCGACGAGGCCGGAAGTTGTTGCTCGGGGAGCCCCGTAAAGCGACGGACGCCGAAGGAGTACGCAAGCGGACGGACCGGAAGTGGCTCGACGGACGAGCAGAAGGGCGAGGGAAAGAAAGCGCGGACCCCAAATAAGATGGAAGGTCTTTGACGAGCTGAGGAGAAAGGCCGCCACCTCTTCCTTCGCCCTCGGAGGCGGCCATCGCGAGCGGTGAGCTGAGGCCCGGGCTCCATTGCCATGGTAACGGTGTTACACCGTCTCCCCGCCGTCGGGCTGAGGAACCTCGGGGGGGTGGGTGCGACATAACCGCGCCTGCGCAAATGGGGAAACGCCAGCGGGGAGGCTTTCCCCAACCTGGCGCCCTCCTTGATAACTTTGACCTGCAATTTCCCTCCCCCCTTCCCAAAGTTAGGCGGTAGAGGCTGATGGGTTCTATGCCAGTGCATTTAGAGGTGGGCAGGTTGGGGACAGCCGCTTGGCACCTCTCTTGGAGGCTGAGGAGCGGATGATGGGTGTTGTAGTGCAGCACACCTGACTCGGACGCGAGAGGGTGGGTGGGCGGATGATGGGCGTTGTAGTCTCCCGAGGAGCTGCAGAGTGAGGCAAGAGAGTACAGTAGGAGGAGGTGGCTGGGGGTGATGTGAGGTTCTGGATGAAGGAAAGCGGGTCTGGGGATGATGGGAGTTATAGTAGCACAGCAGGCCTTCATGGGACACCCTGTGGCAGGTTAGATGGGAGAGTTTTAAGCAGGGGGAGAAAAAAAATGGACAATTTAAGTGCTTAAATTTTTCAGAAAGGAGCAGGATAGGGTGCTTTCTTGGCTAGAGGTTTATTTATATTTCATATCTCTTAACAAAATGCCTCAAAGAGGGGCTATGGATTGTGCACAGTAACTAACAGAGAAATTAAAAATGCCTTAAATGAACCTCAAAATTAAAAATGAAGTTAGGGTTAAAAAAATTTCAATGATAGAATAATGTCAGTTTTATTAATGGAAACCACCCAGAGTTAACTGTAGTAAAATAAGACCTAGTTTTAAAAAATGGCATTTCGCCTCTCTCTCTCTCTCTCCCCCCTTAGGCTGTGCCATGAAGGTGAAATTAAAAAATGTTTTTGTCATCTATTTCCTGGTGTCTCTGACTGGCCTCATGTACGCATTGCTGCAGTTGGGTGAGTATCAGAATTGGGGTCCAGAATGTGTCTCTCCTGGCCAAGAGGATAGATAAAAGTCTGGGTTTGTACAGGTAGTCCTTGACTTATGACCTAATTGAGCCCAAAATTTCCGTTGCCAAGCAAGACGGTCCTTAAGCAAGTTTTGCCCCTTTTACAATCTTGCTTGTTACCGTTGTTTGAATCAACCACTGCAATTGTTGCCAAGTGCCTGAATTTTGCTCACGTGACCGTGGGGATGCTACCGCGGTCATAAATGCGAAAAATCAGTCATAAGTCACTAGATCCGGTGCCATTGTAGTTTCGAACGATCGTTAAACGAGAGTCGCTATGAAATGAGATGGGGACAAATAAATTTAAAAATAACCCCAGGGTGAGATGGACGGCAAATAAATCGGATGGATGGATGGATGGATGGATAAATATTTCAATCAGAATAGAGCTGGAAGGGACCTTGGAGGTCTTCTAGTCCAACCCCTTGCTCAAGCAAGAAACCCTACACCACTTCAGACAAGTGGCTGTCCAGGCTTTTCTTAAAAACCTCCAACGTCTGCAGGCAAGCCTTTCCACTGGTTAATTGTTCTCATTATTAGGAAAAATTTTCGTTATTTCTCGGTTTGATCTTTCCTTGCTTAGGTTCCATCCATCATTTCTTGTCCTGCCTTCTGGTACTTCGTAAAATAAGTTGACCCCCTCCTCTTCTTGGTGGCAGCCCCTCAAATGCAGGCAGCTATTATGCCACCCCTGGTCCTTCTTTTGGCTAGTCTGGCCCTAGCCAATTCCTGCAACCGTTCTTCACCATTTTTTTAGACTCTAGGCCCTTAATCACCTTAGCTGCTTCGATACATCTCAGTTTATCTTAGTTGCTATAATAAAGAATAAAAGGGAAGGGAAAAAAAGCATTACCCGTAGAGACTCGGGAAATGCAAAGGAGAGGGAGGAGCGACTTCACAGTGCAGGATTCCTTTTGCCTGGCTGTAGGGCAGCCCTGTGATTGCAGCCAACACCTGAAGGCTGCTAGCGACCTCATCCACGCCAAGGAGAAGCGGCTGTCCCAGTTGCAAAGAGAAATGAAGCGGCTGCAGGGCCTCGAAAAGGTGCTGGAACCCATAGAAGACACTCCGGTGGTCATCTATGTGGTCACGCCCACCTACGCCAGGTAGGTGACGGAACTTCCTGGAGGAGGATGCTGAGCCCGATTCCAGAAATCTCTGCCTCTGGGAATTCTTTGGCCCTCTTACTCCTCCCCCCCCCCCCCCCCCGGTGATATCATTTCTGCCCCTATTGTGGAATCTTCTCCCTCCAGAGAGAAGGTTGGCCTCGTCCCACCTGAGCTTCCGAAGGTCCCTCAAGCCTTGGTTATGCCAGCAGGCCAGGGGACTCCGGGGGGAATAGGTGAACTGGTGGGATGGCTCCCTTCGTACCAGGGTCCCTCCGTCTCTTACTCTCCTTTCCTGGTATAGCTTTGTTTTTCAGTCTTTTGAATGATTATTGTATAATGGTTTTGAGTAAGGATTGCCTTATTTACTGTTTTAATGGAAGATAGATAGATAG
>JAKJMR010000740.1:0-12868 GCA_024449315.1 Daboia siamensis | reverse complement strand
CCCTCTCTCCCCTTCCTCCCTTCCTCCCTTCCCCCTCTCCCCTCTTCCTTCTCTCTTTCCTTCCCCCCCACATCTCATTGACTGCCTCTGTTCCTCCCTCCCAGGGCTTCGGGGCTGCAGCTGGAGAATACTGGCTAGGGAATGAAGCCATCCATCTTTTGACCAACCAAGCTGCCTCTGCTCTGCGGGTGGAGCTTCTGGACTGGGAAGGCAACCGCGCTTATGCCCAATATGACAAGTTCCGGCTTGCAAACGAGCGCCAGCGCTATAGGTGAGATACCTATGAGGTAGAAAAGATAGAAAAATGTGGGTTAGATAGCATCACCACCAGATGGATTCGTAGCTGGCTGACCGGCCGTACTCAGCGTGTGGTCCTCAATGGAACCGCATCTACGTGGAAGGAAGTGTGTAGTGGGGTGCCCCAGGGCTCTGTTCTGGGCCCAGTGCTCTTCAATATCTTCATTAATGATTTGGATGAGGAGATAGATGGGGAACTCATCAAATTTGCAGATGACACCAAGCTGGCAGGAATAGCCAATACTCCAGAAGATAGGCTTAAGATACAGGAGGATCTGGACAGACTCGAACACTGGGCGCTATCTAACAAGATGAAATTCAATGGTGAAAAATGTAAGGTTCTACATTTAGGCAGGAAAAATCAAAGGCACAGGCTACTGCTAAGCTTGTAAGCTGCCCTGAGTCTTCGGAGAAGGGCGGGATATAAATGTAATAAAAATAAAATAAATAAAAAAATAAAAATAGTATAGGTGGTTCCTTGCTCAATAGTAGCAACTGCGAGAGGGATCTCGGAGTCCTAGTAGACAATCACTTCAAAATGAGCCAGCAGTGTGCTGCAGCTGCCAAAAAAGCCAACACAGTGCTAGGCTGCATTAACAGAGGGATGGAATCAAGATCAAGTGAAGTACTAATACCACTTTATAATGCTTTGGTAAGGCCACACCTGGAATCCTGCATCCAGTTTTGGTCACCACGATGTAAAAAAGATGTCGAGACTCTAGAAAGGGTACAGAGAAGAGCAACAAAGATGATCAGGGGACTGGAGGCTAAAACATATAGGGAACGGCTGCTGGAATTGGGTATGTGTAGTTTAACGAAGAGAAGAGTGAGGGGTGACATGATAGCAGTCTTCCAATATCTCAGGGGCTGCCCCAAAGAAGAGGGAGTCAAGCTATTCTCCAAAGCACCAGCGAGCAGGACAAGAAGCAACGGATGGAAACTAGTCAAGGAGAGAAGCAACCTAGAATTAAGGAGAAGCTTCCTGACAGTGAGAACAATTAACCAGTGGAACCACCTGCCTTCAGAAATGGTGAATGCTCCAACCCTGGAAGTTTTTAAGAAGAGACTAGACAACTATTTGTCTGAAATGGTATAGGGTTTCCCTATATCAAGGGGTTGGACTAGATAGAAGACCTCCAACATTATTTCCAACTTTGTTATTCTGTTATATATTGTTAGTAGCTCTTGTAAAAAATACTGGGGTCTTCGTTGATTCTTGAGTATCAGCCAGAAATGGGATAAGATAGATAGATATAAGATATAAAAGATCTAAGATATAATAGATCTAAGATATAAGATAGATATAAGATAGGATGGGATAACCTTTATTGATATTTTTTACTGTGGGCACATTGGCCCACGTTAAAAATGAAATTCTGTTGCCTGTTCTACAAAGAAAGCATATATCTACCCATACCTAACACAAATATAGATATGCTATAAACATATAAGGTAAAGGTAAAGGTTCTCCCGCACACGCATACTAGTTGTTTCCGACTCTAGGAGCCGGTGCTCATCTCCGTTTCAAAGCCAAAGAGCCAGCGCTTGTCTAAGGACGTCTCCGTGGTCATGTGGCCAGCATGACTAGACGCCAAAGGCGCACGGAACGCTGTTACCTTCCCACCGTAGCGGTCCCTATTTTTGTACCTGCATTTTTACGTGCTTTCGAACTGCTAGGTTGGCAGAAGCTGGGACGAGTAACAGGCGCTCACTCTGCTACGCGGCACTCGGGATTCGACCCGCCAAACTGCAGACTTTCTGATCGACAAGCTCAGCGTCTTAACCCACTGAGCCACTGCGTCCCTATAAACATATACATAAATATATGTGTGAATAATAATAACAACAACAACAATAACAACAATAACAACAATAACAACAACAACAACAACAACAACAACAACAACAATAATAATAATAATAATAATAATAATAATAATAATAATAATAATAATAATGTTGGAAGGGGCCTTGGAGGTCTTCAGTCCCCTTCTAAAGCAGGAGACCCTATATTATGTCAGACAAAAGGCTGTCCAGTCTCTTCTTAAAAACCTCCAGTGTTGGAGCATCCACAACCTCTGGAGGCAGGTAGTTCCACTGGTTAATTGTTCTAACTGTCAGGAAGTTTCTCCTTAGTTCCAGGTTGCTTCTCTCCTTGGTTAGTTTCCATCCGTTGCTTCTTGTCCTGCCTTCGGGTGCTTTGGAGAAGAGCTTCTCCAAATATATATAGGTCGTGAAGAGGATGTGTGGTGTCCCAGACAATCCCAGGGACCCCGCTCGAGCGTCGCTTCTGTGCCGTGTTGCAATCTTTGTCTGCTTCGGCAGAAGTCTGTGGTCCCGATCAGGAGAGTTTTCACCTCCTGCTGCTCCGGGCTCTGCTCCTTTGTTCCAGGCTGGCTCTCCGAGGTTACAAGGGCTCGGCCGGTCTCCAAAGCGCCCTGCCTCTCCAAGGAACCTCCTTCAGCACCTGGGACTCCGACAACGACAACTGCCTGTGCAAATGCGCCCAGATGCTCTCTGGAGGTGAGTGTGCTCTGGCGAGGAGGAGGAGGAGGGTGGGGGAAGAGACTTGGTCCCGGAGAGAAAAAGTTATGGGATGCAGGAGGAATGGGGGAGGGGGGCTTTTGAAACGGGCGGGCTGCCCTTCAGAGGGGTTCGAGAAACCCTGCAGGGTCATCGCGCCTAGTCCTCGGCTTAACGGCCATTCGTTTAGGGACGGTTCGAACTTACAACAGCACCGTCCATGGGGGTTCTCGGCCACCCAGGTCAGGGTTGTCCCAAAAGTGATTTTGGTCAGGAGGCCGCTGGACTTCCTCGGTTTTTCTTTGAAGAGGTTTCGCTGCTCACCCGAGAAGCTTTCTCGGGTTCTGACTGGAGGGTGGGGAATGGAAGGATTTATACTCCTTGCAGACAGCCGGTCGTTTGCATCCTTTTAGAGAGTCCTTGAGGCCACTTGGAGGCTTACCTGTGTCCTCAGGGTCACCATTCAACAGTGAAGGGACCCAGGGCAGAAAAACATCCTGCAGCCAAGAAGGCTCCACACCCATGACTCTGAGAATGCAACAGAACAGAACAGAACAGAACAGAAAAAAGAATAGAATAGAATAGAATAGAATAGAATAGAATAGAATAGAATAGAATAGAACGGAACAGAGAATAGAATAGAATAGAATAGAATAGAATAGAATAGAATAGAATAGAATAGAATAGAATAGAATAGAAATGGAAAGGATCTTGGAGGTCTTCTAGTCCAGCCCCCTGCTCAAACAGGACAACCTATCATCTCAGCTAGGTGACTGTCCAGTGTCTTCTTACAAACCTCCAGTGATGGAGTGCCCACGATTTCTGGTGGCAAGCTGTTCCACTGGTTAATTGTCCTCACCGTCAGGAAGTTTCTCCTTTATTCCAGGTTGCTTCTTTGAGTAGTTTCCATCCATTGTTTCTTGTCCTTCCCGCTGGAGCTTTGGAGAATAACTTAATCCCCTCTTCTTTGTGGCAGCCCCTCAGATACTGGAATGCTGTTATCACGTCTCCTCTATTTTTCTTTAGACTAGCCAGACCCAAATCCCGCAGCCGTTCTTCATATGTTTTGGTCTCCAGGCCTTAGATCATCTTAGTTGCTCTTCTCTGAACTTTTTCCAAACTCTCAACGTCTTTTTTGTGATATGGTGACCAAAATTGGCTGCAGTATTCCAGCTGTGGCCTCACTAGGGTTTTATCCAATTCCAGCAATCGTTCCTTATATGTTTTAGCCTCCGGTCCCTTGATCATCTTTGTTGCTCTTCTCTGCACCCTTTCCAGAGTCTCAACCTCTTTTTTACGTCGTGGCGACCAAAGGCGGCTGCAGGATTCCCAGTGTGGCCTCAGTAATGCGATACAAAGCACAATTATTATAACTTCTTGGCGTGACCACAAACCAGTTCTATAACTACCCGATCGTTTAATTTGAAGATGTAAATCATTGTTAGGTATGACCCAGGACTGACTTTTTCTAATCCTTCCATCAACAGGCTGGTGGTTTGACGCCTGTGGCCAATCCAATCTCAATGGTATTTATTATCCAGCTCGGCACAACATCCGGAAACTGAACGGCGTCCGCTGGCATTACTTCCAGGGACCAGGATACTCATTAAAAGCCACACGGATGATGATCAGACCATCCAGTGGCCACGAAGGGGCATAACAGCACTGGCCAGCATACAATTCCTCTGAGTCGGATTGCTCAATAACAGAATAACAGAGTTGCAAGGGACTTTGGAGATCTTCTAGCCCAGCCCCCTTCTCAAGCAGGAGACCCAACACAATTCTGGACAAATGGCTGCCCAATCTCTTCTTTAAAACCTGCAGTGACAGAACACCCACAGCTTCTGGAGGCAGGTAGTTCCACTGGTTAATTCTTCTCATTGTCAGGAAATTCCTCCTTAGTTCAAGGTTGCTTCTCTCCTTGATAAGAACAGAAAGGCAGAGTTGGAAGGGACCCTGGAGGTCTTCTAGTCCAACCCCCTGCTCAAGCAGGAGACCCTATACCATTTCTGACAAATGGCTGTCCAATCCCTTGTTAAACACTTAGAACATAGAATAACAGAGTTGGGACCTGGGAGATCTTCTAGTCCAACCCCCTGCTTGAGCAGGAGATCCTATGCTATTTCAGACAGTCTCTTTTTGAAAGCCTCCAGTGATGGAGCACCCGTAACTTGACTTTCAACCCTTCATTTAGTGACGGTTCAAAGTTACAACGGCACTGGGAAAAAAAATGACCGTTCTCCACACCCACTGCAACATCCCCATGGCCATGCAATCAAAATTCAGTCACTTGGCAACTGGCTCATATTTACGATGGTCACGTGATGCCCTTTTGCGACCTTCGGACAAGCTTCCAGTGATGGAGCCCCTCCAATGTCTGGTGGCAAGCGTTTCCATTGAGTAATTGTTCTCGCTGTCAGGAAATTTCTCCTCAGTTCTAGGTTGGACCTCTCTTCAATTGGTCGGACGCATGGGAAGAAAGTAATGGACTTCAGGCCCCATGATGCTTTGCACCAGGGTGGAGTGCTCACCGCCAGGCAAGATTGCAAGGAGAAAATTACATTTCAGATCAGCAAAGAGGCTTGGGGACAACTTCTGTGATCCCCCACCCCCACCCCACAAGGAAGAGAAGATCTAAGTCTAGACTTTCAAATTTACCAAAAACGGCTTGTGTAATTTTAGACCGTTGCAAAGCTGGTCTGTAAGAAACAGCCCAACAGGTTAAAAAAAAAAAATCAAATAAGTCACACCTGTTTCCAAAACAGCTGGCCAGGATGGATGGTGCACAAATATATGTTATCCTCAATGCGTAAAATTAGGCATTTGATAGAACGCCCGGGAAATCTATAGAATGCCAAAAATGGCACATCAAAGTAAGAAACATTTAATATTTCACATACCTACTGGGCCTCCTGTGTCATGCCAAAAGGCAAACAGGCCAAGTATAAGATCCTCCTGCTAAAATGCCAGTCTGGCTTTCGTTGTGGCAACCAGGAGGGCAATATTGCTAAGCACATTGATTTGTGCTTTAGATTGTAAGCCGCCCTGAGTCTTCGGAGAAGGGCGGGATATAAATGGGATTAAATATATATATATATATATTAGTCTTTTTCTGTTGGGTTTCTTCTTTCAGTAAGAAAGTCCTGTATTTTATTTTGCATTTCTCGTTTCATTTTCATACACATCTTTTCAATAAAGAGTTAGGGTTAGGATTAGGATTAGGGTAATTCTAATCGTAATTCTAATCCTAACTCTAACCCTAATCTTAACTCTAACCCTAACCCTTTCTAACCCCAACACTAATCCTTAACATTAACCCCTAACCCTAACCCTAGCCTTAAATCTAATCTTAACCCTAATTTTATCCCTAATCCTATCCCTGCCTTTCTAACTCTTAACCCTAACCCTTAACTTTTAACCCAAAACCTTAATCCTAATCCCTAACCCTAACCCTTAACTTTTAACCTTTAACTCTAACCCTAACCCTTTACATTAATCCCTAATCATAATCCTACCCCTAACTTTAACTCTAACCCTAATTTCAACCCTCACCCTAATTTTAATCCTAATCCTTAAGCCTTTCTGACTCTTAATCCTAACCCTTACCTTTTAACCTGAAACTTTAATCCTAATCCCTAACCCTAACCCTTAACTTTTAACCCTTAATCCTTAACTCTAACACTAACCCTCAACATTAGTCCCTAATCATAATCATATCCCTAACCTTAACCCTAACCCTAATTTTAACCCAAACCCTAATGTTAACCCTAACTCTAATCCTATTCCTAACCCTTTCTAATTCTTAACCCAAAACCTTGACTTTTAACTCTCACCCTTAACCCCAGGTCCTTTTCATGACTCTCTTCTCACACCTTGCCTAAGCAGTTCTTGTCATTCTGCATAAAGCCTAGGTAGGTATTACATGCAAAAAAAAAAGTATACAGCACATTGAAATAATACAGACATTTTCTTCTTTGCCTGAAAAGCTCGTGCGTTCCGCAGATTTCCTAAGCGTTCTCTGCAATGCCAGCTTTTCACTTATCGCCCGTGTCCTATATATTTGGAAACAGCCCAGCTGGGCTTAGTTCACAGCTACGGGAACAATTGGGGGTTTCTGTATGGTTTGAGCTTACGTCGACAGAAGCCTAAGATTGAAAATCAGGTTTGTCAAATGTTATATATATAGGTAAAGGTAAAGTTTCCCCCGCACATGCGTGCTAGTCGTTTCCGACTCTAGGGGCCAGTGCTCATCTCCGTTTCAAAGCCGAAGAGCCAGCGCTTGTCCGAGGACGTCTCCGTGGTCATGTGGCCGGCATGACTAGACGCCAAAGGCGCACGGAACGCTGTTACCTTCCCACCGTAGTGGTCCCTGTTTTTCTACTTGCATTTTTACGTGCTTTCGAACTGCTAGGGAAGGCCACCTGAAGAGATTAATTAGATCAGCCTTTGAAATGTGGATTAACAGGCAGCTGTTACGTATAAACTGGGTGGACAAGATCAGAAACGAGGAGGTGATAAGCCGCCTGGGCAAGCCGAGGGAAATCATCAAAACAATTTTAAAAAAACAACGAAAGTTAGAATATTTCGGACATGGGATGCGACACCCAGAAAAATACGGCATACTCCGTTTAATCCCCCAGGGAAAGACTGAAGGCAAACCAGGTGCAGGCAGAAGAAGAACATCATGGCTTCAAAATCTAAGGGACCGCTTGGGACAAAACTCAGCAGCACTTTTTCATGAGGCTGCTGATAAAAACAGGATCGTCAATGCGATCGCCAACATCCGATAACGGATATGGCACAAGAAGAAAGAGGAGGAGGAGGAGGAGAAGAACGAGAAGAATGAGAAGAAGAAGAAGAAGAAGAAGAAGAAGAAGAAGAAGAAGAAGAAGAAGAAGAAGAAGAAGAAGAAGAAGAATGGTTTGAGCGCCCTCTGGTGCCTGAAAGTGGCTTCTCTGTTTCCAAAGCACACTACAGGAGTGGCCAAAATTGTGGAAATCTTTTGGGAAAAGTGTACAGTAGAAATGCCACCTTTGGTTAAGTTTCCATCAATTTTTCCTTCCAATTTCTTTATAACCGTAGCCTCGTTCACTTAATAATACTATTTTACATGGCTTTCTGGGCAACCAGTCAACTCTTTGCACCGTTGCTTTAATTTTATTAGGTTTTAAAAAAGGTAAAGGTTCCCCCGCACATGCGTGCTAGTCGTTTCCAACTCTAGGGGCCGGTGCTCATCTCCGTTTCAAAGCCGAAGAGCCAGCGCTTGTCCGAGGACGTCTCCGTGGTCATGTGGCCGGCATGACTAGACGCCAAAGGCGCACGGAACGCTGTTACCTTCCCACCGGAGTGGTCCCTATTTTTCTACTTGCATTTTTACGTGCTTTCGAACTGCTAGGTTGGCAGAAGCTGGGACGAGTAACAGGCGCTCACTCTGCTACGCGGCACTCGGGATTCGACCCGCCAAACTGCCGACCTTCTGATCGACAAGCTCAGCGTCCTAACCCACTGAGCCACCGCGTCCCTTATTAGGTTTTACAAGCTGGCTAAATGAAAGAACACACACACACAAAAAAAACCCCAACCGACTTGATAGCGATCACAATAACACACTGACAAATGTCCTTCCTCTCGGCTTCAATGCGTGACATCAGTAACCCAACCCTACTGTGATCTGATTGGCTCACTGCCAAAGCAAGATGACACCCGATTGGCTCTCTCAACACGCATGCTCATTGGCTGCAATCGGATGAAGGAAAGCTACCTGAGATCATCCTAAGAAAATTGTGCTTCCTTTTTCCGGTTATTTGGCTGTCACTTTTCACAGAATGCAGTGCTGATAATTGAACAAACTTTGTTGCATTGCATTCTTGATTAAATGATCTTTCCATTGATATATAACTTTATGGTACTACTACAAAAGAGAGAGAGAGAGAGAGAGAGGTGGTTTTTTTATTTATTTATTTTTTAATTTAATCCCATTTATATCCCGCCCTTCTCCGAAGACTCAGGGCGGCTTACAATCTAAGAAGCACAAATCAATGTGCTTAGCAATAGCCTTCATTCTATGTATATGCCTGCTTATTAGGGCTTTTTTTGGGGGGGCCCAAGCGGCATTATTACAAAGTCAGCTTAATTGCCCCCATCAAACCTCAAAAATACACTTTTCCCGAAAGGGTTCCACAATTTTGGCCACTATTGTAGCTACTTTAGGTACTGTAAATGCCCACCCCATTCCAGATTATGCAACCCAACAAGACTTGACACAAGGCATACACTGAATGGGCGCCAGGTACAAACGCATGAGTAAAAGTTTAACATCATGGGTGGTGACCAGAAGAATCATTTGTTTGGTGTCCACCAAAAAAAAAACAACACCCACAATTGTGCGCCTGGTCGGATAAAAGCGTCCAAAGCCCTTTAATTGAGTATGAGGTCCTTGGTGATCTCTGAGCTATCTTTTTTTCTTCCGGACTTTTCACTACCAACTTAGGTTATAACAGCAGTGCTGGAAGGGAGGGGGGTTTGTGAGGAGGAGGAGGAGGAGGAGAACTGTGGGGTCCTTGAGCTTGGTGGCTTTCTTGCAGATGTTTCATTATAAAACTAGGTAACGTCATCGGTGCTAGAAGGGAGTGGGGTTTGTGGAAAGGAGGAGGAGGAGAACTGTGGGGTCCTTGAGCTTGCTTGATTCCTTGCAGATGTTTCATGACCCAACTAGGTAACATCATCAGAGCTAGAAGGGAGTGGAGTTTGCAGAGTGGAGCAGAAGGAAAAGGGGAAGAGGAGGAGGAGGAGGAGGAAGAGGAAAAGGAGGAGGAGGAGGAGGACTGTGGGGTCCTTGGTGCTCTCTGAACTTGGTGGTTTTCTTGCAGACATTTCATGACCCAACTAGGAAACATCATCATTGCTAGAAGGGAGTGGGGTTTGCGCAGAGGAGGAGGAGGACTGTGGGGTCCCTGGTGCTCTCTGAGCTGGGTTCTTTTCTTGCAGACGTTTCATGACCCAACTAGGAAACATCATCAATGCTAGAAGGGAGGGGGGGTTGTGGAGAGGAGGAGGAGGAGGAGGAGGACTGTGGGGTCCTTGGTGCTCCCTAAGCTGGGCGGTTTTCTTGCAGACGTTTCATGACCCAAGTAGGGAACATCATCCATGGGGGAAGGCAGAGGGATTTGCTATTTCTTTAAACACAAGGGACTTGCCCTCTCAGCGTGGGGTTGATAAAAAGCAACCGATCTTTCAGTGTTTGAACTTCGATCATGTGGCCATGACTTTTGCTGCCGAGGCCGTAAGGGTGACAAACAGTCATAAGTCATTTTTTTCAGTGCCATTGTAATTTTGAACGGTCGCTAAACAAGTGGTTGTAAGTCAAGGACTATCTATATGTGGACTTCCAAGTCCCAGAATTCCTTAGCCAGCCATGCTGCCTGAGGAATTCTGGGAATTGAAGCCCGCACATCTTAAGAGCAGCCAAGGGTTTGAAACACAGCATTAAGCCGTTGATAAACCAACGTAAGCTTTTCACTAAACCCCGATTTGTAGAAAGTCTGACTTCTCCAAACACTCCTGGCATGGAAACAAGAAACTTTTATTTCCTATCAGGACCTCCCTGGCTTATATTTTATTTCCAAATGTGCGGTGGGGGCCAAATTGTGTACAACGGACAGACAAGGTAGGACTTTTTTTCCTTCTTCCTGGTCCAGTCTTCTATTGGTAGAAGAAATGGTGAAATTTCTTGAAGCAACAAAGACTTCATGGCCACATTCTCCAAGCTGTGCCCACCACTAATTTAACCTTCAGCTCCCATCATCCCCAGCCTCTTTGGCTAGCAGAGGACATGGGTGCCATCTTGAGGAATGAAAGTCAGGATGACTAATATCTGAAGACAGATCCCTTTTCAAAACCGGTTGATATTACTTGGCGTGAATGTTCCATTCTGTACAGCACTTTGCACACTGGTGTGTAAATAAATGTTAACCTCTAAGTGTGGTGTTGCCTTCTTTATGTTCACTTTTTTTTTAAAAAAAAATCCATATGAGTCGGTGTTGACTGCCCGTCCAGCGAATTCAAAATTAAGGAATCTTCATGGCTTTGAGATGCCATGAAAGATAAACTTTACTGAAGTTTACATCTTGGTACTGAAGAAGCAAAACCAACTCTAGTTTTCCCTCGGAAAAATCTGATTAATTTAATTTAATTTAATTTAATTATATTTATATACCGCCCTTCTCCCGAAGGACTCAGGGCGGTGAACAGGGCAATTAATAAAATACAAAAATACAAAGATTAAAAAGGATTAAACAGATGCCCAAAACTAACAACAATAAATTTAAAATGGATTAAAACTATATTAAAAATCCCAACCCATCACCCATCAGGCCAGGTCGGCTTGTTCAAACAGGTAGGTCTTCAGATTAGTTACTGATAGCTCTTTCTAGGATGTCAGCATCTTTTTTGTATGGTATTTTCTATGGCAGTGACCAGAACTGAATGTTGTATACCAAGTATGGCCTCTCTAGTGCCTTATAAAGGGGTACTAACACTTAATCTGATGTTGATGCCATCCCTCTTGTTGATACAGCCTAGCGCTGTGTTGGCTTTTTTGGCAGCTGCAGCACACTGCTGGCTCACATTTAAGTGATTGTCCACTGGGACTCCAAGATCCCTCTCACAGTTGCTATTGTTGAGCCAGGATAAAGGTGAAAGGAGAAAATAGAATAGAATAGAATAGAATAGAATAGAATAGAATAGAATAGAAGCTGGAAGGGACCTTGGAGGTCTTCTAGTCCAGCCCCCTGCTCAAGCAAGAGAACCTATGCCATTTCAGACAAGTGACTGTCTAGTCTCTTCTTAAAAACCTCCAGTGAAGAAGCACCCAAGAATAATAGAATAGAAAATAATAAAAGAATAGAACAGAATAGTGCGGGTTTTTCACACCCAGCGGGCTCCTCATGACTTGCCAATAAATGAGGACACGTCTCTCTGAGCGTTCTCGGGATGAGGGCCCAGACTGAAGTCCTAAGCTCTCTTTTATTGAGATACATAAGTTACAAAGTCAGCAGGTCAATATACAAAAAACAATCACAAAGTTTACAATACAAACAACAAGCAGTTAAATGGTTACATTTTAGTTATTGCCCTATATGGAAACTCATTGTTCTTGCCTACGTGTTCCAACGGATTATCCCGTCTGCACGTAGCAGGAGTAATGATTCACAAGACCCTGAAACTTATCTTTGCCTAAGCCAGACCTGCGCCATTTTATGTGAGCCTAAGGTGGAAATATCACAGGTTTCCTACAGAATAGAAAATAATAATAGAGTAGAATAAAGAATAGAAAATAACAGAATAGAATAGAATAGCTGGAAGGGACCTTGGAGGTCTTCTAGTCCAACCCCCTGCTCAGGCAGGAAACCCTGTACCATTTCAGACAAATGGTTCTTCCAGTTGCAGGCCTGCTCAGATTGTATTTCTGCAGACATGAAAGACAGAAAGATAATCCAGCGGTCCCAGATTGCTTTAGGACGGGGGGGGGGGGGGCTCCAAACTTGGCAACTTTAAGACTTGTAGGTTTCAACGCCCAGAATTTCCCAGGCAACATGGGGAATTCTGGGAGTTGCAGTCTGCAAGCCTTAAAGTGGCCCACATTGAGAAACACTAGTTAGGGAACGCCCGTGATCCTTTGCTCCACACAAACGGTTGCATGAATAACGCCAATGATTTCAAGCACCATTTTCCTCAATTGGGATTTATAGATTAAACTGGGTTGCGGCTGAAATCTTCGCCTCTAGGTGGCGCCAGAGGCCAGGTCTATGGCAAACTGCCACTGATTTTTTTTTGAAATATACCAGATGAAACTCAATATTTGGCAATCTTTTAAAATTAGCTTCCTGTCCATTAGGCCTCAGAATAATGGTTAAAAGTGGGGAGGTGCCCTTGCAAATTGTGGGGGAAATATATAATCCTGCCTGCCTGCCTGCCTGCCTGAAGCAAAGAGGACTGCAATGCTTTCTTTCTTTCTTTCTTTCTTTCTTTCTTTCTTTCTTTCTTTCTT
>JAKJMR010000738.1:119814-166645 GCA_024449315.1 Daboia siamensis | reverse complement strand
GGTACTGGGCTGTGGCATGCCAGCAACCGGTCTGCACAAACAAAGCAAAACCCCATCGGTGAGATGCAGGTAGCACACAAAACCACACACCCTCCAGTTCAAGGAAAAATCTGTCTCCATGGAACTGGTCCCTGGTGCCCAAAACCTTGGGGAACTCTGCCATAGAGGCAGCAGTTGGACTTGGCTTGGGTGATTCAGCCATTCAGGGTTTCTGAAGAATTTTTCTGTGCATTGAGTTAACAGTGAGTTTGGTAAAGGGTGCTTTTTCAGCTTCTCTTTCTCTCCGTCTGTTTCTTGAAAGATTCAATAGCAAAATGGGTCAATTTCTTGGGTTTAGGTATTCCTACAACCTGACTGACTGGAAGGAATTAGTTTAACCCTGTGTATATATATGAGCTTCTTTGTGGCTAGATTTAACCACCTGGGTTAATCAGTGCAGGTTTGCATTCCACCAGGCTCAAGGTTGACTCAGCCTTCCATCCTTCCAAGGTAGGTAAAATGAGGACCCAGATTGTTGGGGGCAATAAGCTGACTTTGTGATAATGCCGCTTGGGGTGGGTGTGTGAAAGCCCTAATAAGCAGGCATATACATAGAATGAAGGCTACTGCTAAGCTTGTAAGCCGCCCTGAGTTTTCGGAGAAGGGCGGGATATAAATGGAATTTTTTAAAAAAACCTCCTTTCTGGTATTCTCAAAATAAATGTTCTTGCTATTGACCCAGTTAAATGTGATATAGGAATAACTAGTGAGATTTATTGAGATGCAGGCTTTCAGTCGGTGTCTGTTCAGCTCTCCATCCCCTATGTCATATCAGCTCTCAAACTATATTTATATCTCCATACTTTAGCTGAGATATAATTAAAAGACTATATTTAAATTAACCAACAAACCTTTATTATGGAATGTTAAAATTAGCAAATAGTCAGGTACACAATAGATGTGGTCTCATGAAGAAATGATTTTGCTGAAAGTCTGAGGTTTAAAATTGTTCCATTTTTTTCAAAAAAAAGGAGGGTTTTTTTTTTTTTATTAAAAAGTTTTTCAGTACATTTTAATTATTACATCCCATCCCCCAACCCTTCCCAACCCTATCCCACCCTCTCACCCTCCCCTTCCTCCCTCTCCCCCCCCAGACTTCCCAGAGCTAGATACAAGGTATAAAAATAAAATAACCAATCATAAACTCCCATAAACTAACAACAATAAACTATTAAATCTCTCGCACTTTAGCTCTTATAAATTGACTACAAGCAATATACTTATTCAAATGCTAGATGAAACTTTTTAGTCCCATATTTATTCTGGATGTAATCAATCCATTTCTTCCACTCCACAATATATCGTTGTTGTGAATGGTCTTTCAAATATGCTGAAATCTTCGCCATTTCCGCCAGGTTGGAAACTTTTAAAGTCCATTCCTCTATGGTCGGCAGTTCTTCCTTCTTCCAGTATTGCCCTATTAAAAGTCTCGCTGCCGTAATTAAGTTCAACATCAAATTAATGTCCAGCACAATAGTGTCAGTAATAATGCCCAATAAAAACAACTGCGGACAAAACTTTATGCTTCTCTTGAATATCTTCTGCATATTCCACCAAATCTTAATCCAAAATGCTTTGATCTTTTTACAAGTCCACCATATATGAAAATACGTTGCATCTTGATCACCACATCTCCAACATTTAGGCTGATAATTCGGATACATACTTGCTAGCTTTCTAGGATCTAAATGCCACCTATAAAACATTTTATAAAAATTCTCTCTTAAGTTTTGAGCTTGCGTAAATTTCACATTTCTAATCCAAATCTTTTCCCAAGTGTCCATTGTAATAACTTCCTGAATATTCTGTGCCCATTTTATCATGCAATCCTTAACAATTTCTGTTTCTGAATCAATCTCTATCAATGCAAGATATATCCGTTTGATGTGCGCTGGTCCCTGATTTCTAATTTGTTTTACCAAATTTTCATCATCCGTTAAAAAACCAATCTTCTGATCCTCTTTCCACCTAGCTTGTAATTGTCCATATTGAAACCAAGTTTGTACTATCTTTTTTTTCTCGTAAGAGATTATATGACTTCAGACTCCACACATTCCTCTCCAAACTCAAAATTTCCTTATATGTAATCACATCATGTTTAAATCCAACATTTATATTCTCTATTGCGTGTTTGGGTATTGCCCATAACGGTATCTTATAATTTAACTTTTGTCTATGCTTTTTCCAAACTCTCAACAGAGCATACCTCAAAATATGCATTCTAAACACGTTGTCTACCTTTTTATCGTACAATAAGTATGCATGCCAACCAAATAACAAATCATGGCCTTCAAGATTTAACAATCCCCCTTGTGTCAAATTAATCCAATCACTTATAGCTGATAATGCAGCAGCTTCATAATATAATTTAAAATTGGGCATTCTTAAACCACCTCTTTCACGCGTATCCTGCATAATTTTAAATTTAACCCGTGGCCTTTTCCCTGCCCAGACAAATTTATTAATACCCTTCTGCCATTCCTCCAAATTTGAGTCCTTTTTAAGAATGGGTATCATTTGAAACAAAAATAAGAATTTTGGCAGAACATTCATTTTTACTGCTGCAATTCTTCCCAATAATGACAATTGTAATTTTTTCCAACTATCCAATTCTTTTTGCACTTTATTCCATAACTTTTCATAATTATTTTTGTATAGTTTAACATTTGAGGGTGTTAAATATACCCCCAAATATTTAACCCTTTCAACAATTTCAAATCCAGTTAAGCTTTCTAAAGCTATCTTTTGTAATGCTGTCATATTTTTAGATAAAATTTTAGTTTTTTGTATGTTAATCTTGAATCCAGAAACTTTCCCATATTGCAATATTAACTCCATCAATTCCATAACAGAATTTTCTGGATTTGTCAACGTAATAACCAGATCATCCGCAAACGCTCTCAATTTATAATCCTGATCTCTTATTTGAATTCCCTTAATTGTTTCCAAATTTCGTATTTTAATCAGTAATATCTCCAACGTTAAGACAAATAATAAAGGTGATAACGGGCAACCCTGCCTCGTACCCTTTTCAATATTACACATTTCAGTCAAACTGTTATTAACAATTATTCGAGCTGTTTGCTTCTGATATATTGCCCTAATTGGTTGTAAAAATTCATCCCCAAAATTCATTTTGTCTAATACTTTCAGCAAAAATTTCCAATCCAGTTGATCAAAGGCTTTTTCAGCATCCAAAAAGATCAATGCTGCAGAGATCTGGTTATTCCTTTCCAAAAATTCCAACAAATCAACTATATGTCTCACATTATTTTTCATTTGTCTACCACTTATAAACCCTGTTTGATCACCATGAATTACCTGTTGCAATACCCTCATCAGTCTACTAGCTAAAACCTTAGCAAATATCTTGTAGTCCGTATTCAAAAGTGATATTGGCCTATAATTTCTTGCTTGAGTAACATCCTGATCTTCTTTCGGAATTAAAGAAATAAAAGCAGTTTTCCAAGACGGAGGCACTCCTCCCCCTTTTTGAATTGTCTGAAACAGTTCCTTTAATGGCTTTATCATCTCAAACTGTAGATTTTTATAATACGCAGCAGTCAAACCATCGGTGCCTGGTGCTTTACCTACTTTTAACTGTTTAATTGCCAAATATATTTCTTCCTCAGTTATCAACTGATTCATTTCTTCTTTTTGCTCTTGCGTAAGAACCGGGATGCTAAAGTCTTTTAAATATAAGTCAATGTCCATTTCATTAATCTTGTCACTAGCATATAGTTTAGAAAAAAAATCAACAAAAGTTTCCTTGATAAGATTCTGTTGATACACAATCTTTCCCTTATGTTCTATTTTGTCTATATTAGAAGCCCTTTGCTTCTTTCTTAACATATAAGCTAACCATCTGCCTGGTTTATTGGCATTGCAAAAAGTATTATGCCTTGCAAACCGTAAATTAGTTGCCACCTGGTCAGCCATTAACTTGTCAAATTGTCCTCTTAATAACTTAATAGTCTCTTTGATCTTCACATCCGATGGATTCAAAATTAAAGCCTTTTCTTTCTCCTTAATCTCTGTTTCTAGTTCTTTCCTCCTAAATTCCAAATTACGTCTATATTTATTGTTAAGATATATCAGCACACCTCTCATATACGCCTTACTAGCATCCCACACCATTTCCATAGAAGTACCCTTGTGCATATTTGTTTCAAAAAAAATCTTCATCTGTTTTTTACACTCTTCCACATTTTTCTGATTTCTGAACAAATTCTCATTTAAACGTCAGGAACGTCGTTCTCTACTATCTTTTCCAATCTCTAACCAGACTGGGCTGTGATCAGACATAGTCTTTGAACAAATCTTTATCCTCTTAGTTCTAAAAAAAAGATCATTAGACAATAATATAAAATCAATCCTAGAGAAAGATTGATGTCTATCAGGAAAAAAAGTGTAGTCCCTCTCTTGTGAATTCCTTTCCCTCCAAACATTACGTAAATCCATATCATCCATCATCTCAAAAAAAGATTTAGGCAGTTTGGCATGACTTGGGGTACTTCTGTAAGATCCACTCTTATCCATTTGTACGTTCAAAACACCATTCCAGTCTCCCATAAAAATAAAAGATTTGTAATCCAATTGAGTAATCCTGCTGTGTAATAAGCTATAAAAATCAGCTTGCTGTTGATTGGGCGCATATAATCCAACCAAAAGAGTTTTTTTACCTTCTAATAACAAGTCCACAATAACATATCTTCCTTGTTGGTCTGCTTCAATTAACTCTGCTGTAATTGTATTCTTAACATAAATAACCACTCCATTTTTCTTGTTAACTGCAGAAGCAATAAATTGTGTACCTCATCTTGAATATGATAAATACTTTTGGTCCATAGCTCTAATATGTGTTTCTTGTAAGCAAATAACATCAGTCTTAAATTGCTTTAAATATTGAAAAATTTTCTTTCTCTTCTGTAGTGAATTTAATCCATTGACATTCCAAGTTAAGAACTTAGTCGCCATTTCTGGCAACCCGAAGCTTTTGAAGCGCGTCTTCCAGAATCCCTTTTACATTTTTAGGCCGCGCTCCTCCCACCGCTTGGCTGTAGGTACACTTTAAAGGTTCCACAACATTCTGCTGGTCCTGGTCTTGTTCACGTCTGACACGTCTCGAAGCAGCACGCGTAATCCTCTGATCTTTTACTTCTTCTGATACTGTGGAAATTTGGGTCGCTCCTGCTGCAGTCTCATCTATCTGTGTTGCTTCGGCATCATAAGACTTTCCCTCCTTTGTTGATTCCAGAAGTGGTATGGGGGTTGCTTTTAAAACATTATTATAAAAATCACGTGCTTGCAGCACTGTAGCAAAACGGTATCTTGTATCTTCAAACATTACCACCATACCCACTGGGATCTCCCATCTGAACCTGATATCACGTCGCTTAAGCTCCTGTGCCAGAAATGCAAATTCCTTTCGTTTCCTTAGAATTTTTGGAGGAATCTCTTTTAAAACCAAAACTTCTTGGTCTTCAATCACAAGCTTAGTATTGTAAGAGACTTGAATAACTTCATTCCTGATTGCTCTCTTTGTAAAATAAACAACCACATCTCTAGGTAATTTCCTTTGTCTCGCAATCCAGGAGTTAACATGGAAAATTTTGTCTATATCTTCTGCAATTCCTTCAGCTGGCCTTCCCAGCACGTCTTCGAGAGCAACAGAAACTAATTTTTTCAAATCTTCCTTCAAATTCTCCTTAAGGCCCCTAATCCTCACAGCAAACTCCATTTCATGATATTGTACCAATGTCAAATCATAATCAATTTTATCCACCACATTCTCAGTCTCTAGTATTTTTGCATCCAATTTAGTATTATTTTGAGTGAGATCCTCCATTCTTTCGTCAAGGCGTTCAATACATATCGCCATGCCTTGAAATGCAAGCAAGATGTCCTCCCTTATTACTGTAAACTTTTCTGTCAACTTCTCATCCATCTTTTCATCTATCATCTCAGCCAAATGCTGTGAATGCTTTTCCAAGGCATCTTGCAAAACTTTAACAGTTAAAACAGGCGAAGGTAGAGGTGCAGGAGGTACTAACACTTGCGCTGATGGTTGCGGCAGGGGGGAAGCCCCCGCAGTTTTAGGAAGTTTAGAAGATTTAGCGGCCATTTTTCCCCTCTTTTGCAACTACGCACTTTCACTTTCTAAGTCTTCAATGTGGATTGAGCCAAAGATCAAAAGTTCACTTACTCCTTATTCTCTTGCATCGCTCTGCCTGCTTTTATTATCTTCCATAGTCCATTCTTGTAGGCAGGGATGGTTGCGTTCGCCTTGTTCTGCTCCAGGAAAAACGGAGCAGACACGCTGCGCAGCCCGGAGAAATCCAAGCTTCGGGGGGGCTCAATCTTTCAGCCGCCAGAACTTTAAGCCCTGGCGGCCCCAGAGAGCCCTTCCCCTACTTGGAAACTCACCCCCTCCTCTTCTCCCGAGGAGGGGGCTTCCGAACCGCCGAAACAGCTGATCGGCGCTGTTTTCGGCGGTTCTACAAAGCCGCGAAGCTGACAAGCTAAAAGCAGCTGTCGGCGGCGGCGCCTTGCCACCCGGAAGTCCAAAAAAGGAGGGTTTTATATTGCTTATTCTTTAGACTAATTTTTCCAAGAGAAAAACACATAATTGCCAATTTCAAATGATTTCCCTAGAGCAACAGTGCAGCTGGACAATGCTAAGTATGTGGGCTCATCTTCCTAAAACTACCTGGCGTGATCGCATCATTGAGCTGTCACCAGCCATTTGCAAAGTGGTTTTTCTTCTTCTTCTAAAACCCTCTCTGACCTACAGTACATGTATCACCAGTATCTGAGGGGCTGCCACAAGGCAGCGGTGGAGGAAAGTTGTTCACCAAAGCACCAGAGGGAAGGACGAGAAACAATGGTTGGAAACTGATCAAAGAGAGAAGAAACCTTGAATTAATGAGAAACTTCCTGACAGTGAGGACAATCAACCAGTGGAACAGCTTGCCTCCAGAAATCGTGGGCACTCCATCACTGGAGATTTTTAAGAAGAGGCTAGACAATCACCTTTCTGAGATGTGTAGGTTCTCCTGCTTGAGCAGGGGGCTGGACTAGAAGACCTCCAGGGTCCCTTCCAGCTCTATTCTATTATATGGTCTTAAGGGCAGCTTAGATCCTTCTTTTCTCTAGGAGGATTTTGTGTGATGGAACTCTGTGACATTCAAACCATAATTCCACTCCATCATATGTCTTCCTTCTTTTCACTAATCAGGACAAATCTACATATCTAACCAGAATCTGTTTGGAGGAATCTAGTCTGGATTCCCAGAAGGGAGGGGCTGCATTCCAGAGGAGCAAGAGACATCAAAGATTAGACAGTTTGGTTGGGAGGAAGAAAATCAAGACAACTCCTCTTAGGAGTTCTCAGAGTTTTTTTTTAATGATGGAAGTAGTTTACTTTAGTTTGGCAAGTGAGAAATAATAAAAGAAACTGCTGTGAAGTTTCTCAACATGACTTTCTTGGTTGTAGGAACCTAACAGGTAGACTCGACAGTTAGAACATTCAATTCACTATAGCAGGGCTATTCAATCTTTTCACCGATTGTACCACTTTTAGGATATGGCAATATTCAAGTACCCCCAGTTGCCTAGCAAACTTGATGGCTCCCCAAAAAAGAATAAACTGATAAAGTACAGGTAGTCCTCGACTTACAACAGTTCACTTAGTGACTTCAAAATTACAACAGCACTGAAAAAAGTGACTTATGACCATTTTTCACACTTATGACCATTGCAGCATGGCCCCAGGGTCAGGTGATTTACATTGGGATACTTGGCAACTGATTCATATTTATGATGGTCACAGTGTTTCTGGGTCATGTGATCCCCTTTTGCAGCCCTCTGACCAGCAAAGTTAAAGGGGAAACCAGATTCACAATCGTGTTACTAATTTAACAACTGCAGTGATTCACTTAACAAATGTGGCAAGAAAAGGCGTAAAATGGGACAAAACACATTTAACAATTTTTTCACTTAGCAAGATAAATTTTGGCCTCAACTGTGGTCACAGGTTGAAGACTATCTGTACACCCACTTGCCACACTTTTTTTTCCTTTTTCATTGCAAATTTTATTATTTAAAACTTTGGACAAAGTGTTAACAGTCTGACATTCCTTCTTGTCTATATCATTTTTGTATTTTATACATATATATATATATATTATGTACATATCATTTATATACAATTATACAATATTCGATCTTATTAACCATCTTATTCTAATAATGTGTGAAATCAGCATCCTGTATACTGTATCTCTATTTAGATCTTCCTTTCTGTTCCTACCATAAGTAAAACTTATTCCAAATTTTGTAATAATCTAACTGATCCTTATTTTTAATTTCCATAGTTAACTTGTCCATTTCTGCGCATGCCCAAATTTTATTTATCACTTCACTCTTGTCTGGTATTTCACTATTTTTCCATTTCTGGGAGAATGTTATTCTCGCTGCCGTGATGATGTGTATCCTTATATATAACTCTTCTTTGGTATATTTCTCTGTTGTTATGCCAAATAGGAAAAATTCTGGTCTATAATCTATTCTCCATCCTAATATTTCTTCTATCCAAATCCATATCCTTTGCCAATACTTTTGCGTCTTATTGCAGGACCACCAAACATGAAAATAAGTGCCTATTTCTTCAGAACATTTCCAACAGCTAGGGGATATAGTTTTGTACATCTTAGCTAATAAGCTGAGGCCAGCATTAACTTTTTATTTCTATCCCAGAGAGTTTGCCATATATCAAGATCGATACCGTGTCCAAAATTTTTAGCCCATATCAACATTGGTTCTTTAACTTGTTCCTCAATCATTTTAATGGGAAACTTGTGCCTGTTTCTTTGACTTTAATCTTTGCACTGTTCTATCCCCTTCTCTCCCTCTTATCTTATCTTCCCCGTCTCTCTGTTGCCTTCTCTTTCCCCCATCACCTTTTCTCATCTCCCTTCCCTGCCAAAATCTCCTCCTTTTATATCCTCTCCTCTCTCCCCCCTCCTCCTTTTTTCTTCAGTGCAGCTCTAGCTGACTCCTGTCCCTGGGGCTGCGCACTGTTCCTGGAAGTGCCAATCAGCTCTTTTCTGCAAGGCATGGTTCACATCAGACAGTGCTTCTTGAGACCAGTAAACCCAAAACAGGTGTGTGTGTTTTAAAGGGCAGGACACCTCTCAGCAACACATCCAATATCACCACACTGATTGGAGTCAAGGTTGGCTCACTCCTGGCTCCAATTAGCTCTTGGAGAAGTCATTAGGCTAAGGCACAGGTCTGCAACCCACGGCTCCAGAGCCACATGCGGCTCTTTCAGCCGTCTCCTGCGGCTCCCAGTCCTCTGCCATGTGTAGTCCAAAAAAAAAAGTGGGACTAAAAAAGTTCAACCAATCAATTCAAATACGCAGGGTAGGTGCATATCTCACATTGGCTCCACTCTTCAGTCACTCTGTTCTGCGCATGCGCGCATGTACATGCATGTGCACACATTTTTTGTGGCTCCCAGTTTTTCCTTTTGTGAGGGAACCGGTTCTGAGTGGTTCTTTCACTGTTTCAGGTTGCTGACCCCTGGGCTAGGGGTTCACATACTTTTTCCACCCCGCACTGTGAATGTTTACATGTTATGTTCAATTAAAACATGACAACAGCTAATGTTTGTGTAGTATTATTTTAAGCATACTGTGTTTTTCTATTGTTGTGACTTACATGACGTTTAGAGCACATTTTATGGCCAATTCAGGCAAAACTCCACATACTTTTTCTTGCAACTGTAGTATGTTCAAGTTAATCATTCTGGCCAGAAGGATCAGCAGGCAGGGTCAAAAAATAAAGATGGTGGCAACAACCATGTGATCAAAGCCTCTCTCTTTTTCCTGTATATCACAATGCATGTATTGTTGGCCAGGGCTTTAATCACATGGCTGTTGCCATCATCTTGATTATTTTTAACCCTATTTCTGTGGATACACCTGATTTTGGCTTGGCTTCAGTGGTGGGATTCAGCTGGTTTGCACCGGTTCAATAAAACTAGTAGCTAATTTTTTGTTGATTTCGGCAAACCAGCTGATGCCCTAGCTCTTTTTTTGCAAGGCCCAGAATGGCCCACCAGTAGTGCATGGATGCCACTTCCAGAAGTCCATTCTGAGCCAGGGAAGCCTCCCAGGCCCAGAACAGCTCACCAGGCCTCCAAGCTCAGAATAGACTTCTGGAAGTGGTGTCCAAGCAGAGAACTGATTGTTCAGGTATTTGAATCCCACCACTGCTTGGCTTGATAGTTAATGAAGAAGAAAAAAATTAAAGGTAACAGTATTTGAATTCACTCTCAAAAGTCCTTGCCTTGACCTGATGAAGTGCCTCTACCTTATGATTCCAGAGGAATAATACCTAATGCAAAGTCGCGTGGTTGGATGGAGAGACAGACACTTGAGCTGGGTAGTATTTCTTTATTGAGTCAGAAATGAAGCTGGGGCAAAGGGGTTACCTGGCGTCTCTTTATACCTGCCCAGGTGAATGGTGACCAATAGATTTAAACCTGGGCTTCCCGCCAGTGCAGGTGGCCAATGGATTTAAACCCTGGCTTCCCACCAGAGCTGACCATACCCTGGGGCTGTCAATGACTCGCTCTATTCAGGCTTTCCCGCCAAAGCGGTTATAGCCTGGAGCTGTCCAGCCCCCTGCTGTGCTGACATTTCTGTGTATGCTTTAAAGGCATACACTACACCTAAGTTCAAACGTTTTGTTTCAGCAACACATGTCAACTGAACTCTTTCTCATTTCCACAATTTTTCTGTCATTCAGAGATGTTTGGAGTGGGTTTTCAGGCTGGATGACAGTTAGAACATCATGGTATAAGACTAAACCAAAGTAAGAATAAGCAGAATTCTATTACGTTTTATGTTATAGATTAGTGTCTGTTACAACTGTCCCTATAAGGAAACAACAGTATTTCCATAAGATGTTTTTGTCCGCAAAAGAACTTTGAAATGAGACTTAGGGAGCAGAATGTATGATAGCATAGAAAAATGCCTTTGATTTCCTATTATAATATCTCCAATGATCTGTTTATCATGTGCATGAATAAAAAAACAAGTAAATTATGAATAAGAGATTTCATTTAGAATTGTTTGGAAAAAGTGTTTTGTTTTTTTTATAGGGTGGGGGAAGAAACTTCTCCCAGGCAGGAACACAGCTGCATGATTGTGCAACTCTAAATCATTTTGGTTTGCAGGACAGCTATACTCTTGTGCAACTTTCATGTGGAAAACTGAGATTTGTGCAAGAAGAGTGCTAATTGATGGATGAAGAAAGAAAGAGGAATGAGGAGAGGCAAGAGGATGTTGATGGGCTGAATAGCTCTGATCAGCTCTGATTCAGAAGTCCCCAGCCAGTAAGGTCATTGTAGAGAATTCTGTGGGCATCTGGGCTGGGAATGCATGCTTTGAGATATTCTCCTATTCCTTAATATACAAGTGAGTTATACTTTTTTCAATTTTTGGTAAGGTAATCAGGATGTCTTTGAGTCCACGTATAACAGTCCACATATAATAAGTGTAATCAAGTAAATGCCATTCAGTGAATGAAAAGGACAGTGATTCTCCTTTGGTCTTGTAGACTTCAAAAATTGGTTGAGACATGTTATAAGACATTCTCAATAGAGCATGAATTTACTCTAATGCTAACTAAAAGTATCTTCTCCATGTTCAGCACACATTATCAGTTAACAACAGGGCAAGCTACCTATTAGCATGTCTTCTTTAAGGCTGTAATCATATACTGAACCTAGAGTTAAATTGGAACAAAACACACCTTATCGAGAATGAAAGTTCTCCCTGTCTAACTTGAGGATTAACTTAAATCTGATTTGACAGTTAGAAACAGAAAAAGACATATAACATAAACATCAAATCTAATAATTTTGGATTCTTTGGCATTTTTATTTCTGTATATATTTGCTCCCCAAATCATGTTGTCATTTATCTGAAAAGCAAATGATGTATCCACGGTGGAAAATTGGTTTATAAAAAGGACAACATTTGTGGAAATGGCGAAGATGACCAGTTTGGTCAGGGAAAAAGCAATAAAGACCCTTTTGAAAGACTAGAAATCTTATATGGACTTTTTGTTGGAAGAAGAAAAGACTGAATTGATGATTATGGGAAGTAAATAGGGTTAAAGAAGGAAGGGAACCGAGTTACAAAGTAAGAAAAACCCCCAGAGAAGAATAAGATAGTAACTACTCAATAGAAAGAAGGGCAGAAATCATAATGCTATAATTTCTTCTTTTTTTATCTTTTCTTTGATTCTTTATATTTTATTGTATTCCAATAATAAAAAAATAAAGTTTTTTAAAATGAAAACCATACAAGTGTAACACAATTTTGAATGTAATGAGCTAACTTTATTAATATTATGTATGTAGTTGTTATTCGAAAACATTTGGAAAAGGTTACCTCACTTAAATCTAGCAGTATGCTAGATTTAATGCTAGGGTTAAGCATATCTACTGAAACAATCTCCAATCAGGATTCTCAATGGGAACTTGAGCAGAGTTACATTCATCTATTCTATACTCCTTGCTTATCTTCTTTGCTAACACTACCAGTATTTTTTTTCCCTATTCTTTTAAATACAGTAAAGACACTCTTAAGTCAAACTTGACTTTGGTTCACTGTATTGATACAACCATACAGTTTCCTTGGCATAATATGAAAGCAATTTGTCATTGCCTTTAATATAAAAGAACTACCAACTCAGACAAATGACCGAGTAGTGAACAACACTTCTAGCCATACTGACAAAACAAGTTACTATATACACATAGAGCAAACCCCACACCCTTCTAGCGCTGATGAGGTTACTTAGTTGGGTATAGAAAGGTCTGCAAGAAAAGAGCTAAGCTCAGAGAGCATCAAGGACGCCACCATTCAACCCTGAGGTACAGATATTCTCTATTGATACTAGTTTTCAAGTCTGATCTTTGGTGACTGACCAAAGATATCTTGATGCTGTCTGTAGTTTGGGCCACACACTATATGAAAGATAAACATTTTAAAACTTTAGAGAATGACCAGGAAACCGGGCAGTAAATCTTATAAGGAAAGATTGAAAGAACTAAAACGTATTTTAATAAAATGCATTCCCCCCCCCCCCAATTTTGTTTAATAAAAGTGACTTTATATTCAAAATATTTTTGAGGGAGAAGATAATTTTAATGATATTCTTACCGAATGCAGTGCAGTGATCTTGCACTGATTCAGCTGCAAGATGAAAGGAGGTTCCATGCTAGTGTTCTACCTTTCATTGTGCCATTATGGCTCCAACAGTCTGCAATTCTCCTTCCTTTCTATATTGCCACAAAAAATCCCATTGGTGTTTTGCTTTGAAAAAGTGGGCAGGTAGAAGACTTTAGAGAGATGGATTGCCAGAAAAGATCCATGTCAGCACTCATGCTCTCTGGCAGTTACAACAATAACATCAATTGAAAGTTAATCCCAAGAGAAATCCAAATCTAATTTTGAAGCATCAAGAAAACAAAGTAGAAAAAAAGAAAATAGTTTCATCCGGGTGGGGATTGAGGAATTGCACAGCAGCTTTTAGCACAGCAGCATTATGAAGTATATTTAGCCCTGAGAAGAAAATAAAAATGAGGGTGGAATAAGAGCTTAGTCTGAAGGCTGTCAAACTGAAGGAACTCACAGCCTATTTAATAAAAATATCGAAAAAGAAGAAACCACAACCAGTTAGGAATGCAGTACCTGTCTTGAGTTATAGGAAGGCAGATTCTAGCAGAATATAGGCAAAAATATCCTAAAATAAGATTAGTTCAGTGACCCAAGAAGGAGTTGGCATCCCCACCAGTGGCTGTGTTCATAGGATGCTAGGCAGCCAACCCTGTGGGGTCTCCTCATTTGATTCTGGTGCTGAGGGGGCCACTGGGCTCGGTGTGGTAAATGGCTCCTTGTAATTACGCAAAGTCCTCCATTTACAACCAGAATTGAGACTGGAATCTCTGCCACTAAGTGATGCCATCATTAAGTGACTCAGGGTTTTGCAACCTTTTTGCCATGGTCGTTAAGCAAATCAAACAGTTGCTAAGGGAATCTGACTTCCTGGGAAAATTGCAAATGGTGATCATGTGGCTTCAGGATGTTACAACTTTTGTAAATACATGCCAGTTGCCAAGTGCCCAAATTTTGATCGTATGACTGTGGGGACTCTGCATGGGCATAAGTGCAAGGACCAGACCTAAGTCACTTTTTCAGCAGCATTATATCTTTGAACAGTCATTAAATGAATAGTCATAAGTCAAGGACTACCTGTAGGCTTCTCTTTGATTTTTATAAGAAAGCATTCAGCAAACACCATGGAAATGTTAAGAGAACCTTTAAGATATTATCCTTTGCTAAATACACACATGGTTATCAATATCAAGAGCCCTGGTGGCGCAGTAGTTTGAATGCAGCATTGTAGATGTGCTTCCACTGATGTCGCTGAAGACAGACTCGGGAAAATGTTTCTCTTCCCCAGGTCCGAATTCTACCAGCTGGTGGGTCTGAAAGGACTGAAAGTCACCTCATAGAGGCGGCCCGCAAAGGGCAAATGTTTGAGGATCGCGGCTAGACAGCAGCCAGACCGCTGGTCCCAACGAAGCCCCTGGAACTGGCAGGAGAAAGGTGGACCTCATTTATGCGATCCACCATTGTCAGCTGTTTGGCGGAGACAAAGAACTTTAACCTGAAAGCAAACAGCTGAGCTGGGTGAGAAAACTCCTTTTACTCTCTTTACAAGTCAAGACCCTTAGTGGATAGCACTTTTATCAGCCTTTGAGAGCGAAGCCCTTGGTTTTAGGGAGGGGGGTGAAATTTTTCCTTTGTATCCTCCCCTCTTGATTTACAAACTTCCAGCTAAGTGAAAACGTTATTTTATTACAAGCCTGTCTGTGGCATAAAAGTTTGGGAAAGCTTTTGTCTCTATAGACCTGTGCGTTTTGTGTGAAAGCCATCATAACTTTCACTTTCTATTTTTACTTTTAAAACTTTTTAAACTCGAAAGTTATTTTTCCCTTTTACTTTCCCCGCAAATAGGGTGGAATAGATAGCTAATGCCAACTAGTGGTGAAACCTGAAAATTTCATCCACCCTCTCTGATTGGAACTTGGCTGTTTGCCCAGACATTCCTTTGAAGGTCCTTGGAAAGTTTGTTTCAGAAAGAAAAAAGAACTCCTTTTGGTCTTTTTGGCCTGTCTGGTTTTTTAAGATAGATTGTTACCTAAACAAGTCTGTCTTTGAAGCTATCTCCTCTGGATTAAAAATACAAAGAGGTTTAGAATTATTATTATCTGCCTTTGAATTCAACTTTCTGGATTATAATTTTAATACTTTTACTTATTTTACTTATTTGTATTACCTTTTACTTATTTTTATTACCTAATATTATCATTTTTATTGCTATTTTTTGCTTTCACTTTTTACTTTTTATTTTTTCTCTCTGCTTTTTTTCTCCATTTTTTTATTTTTGGGGTATCTTTTTTCTCTTTGCCCCACTATTTTTCTAGACATCCCCTATTTTGCTCCTTTTATTTTTCTCTGGTCTCCTTTTTCTTCTTTTTTCTCTTTTTTCTTTATTCCCCTTCCACTTTTTTGGATTTTTATTTTTTGGTTCCCTTACTTTTTACTATTTTTACTATTTTTGATGGCTCACTTCTCCTAATCGTTAGCAACCCTTTGGATTACAAAACTTGTTCATTAGGCAGAGATACCATATGACTTGAAGACAAAGATGAGCATCTCTAATTTATCCAAACATGGAAAAAAAGGCTCTTCTGCTCCTGCTTAGACTTCTGCAAGCCCAGTCTACCAGAAATCAATTACTACAATGCTACAACAGGAAAAGATTGACACCCAACAGAAGGACACCCAAGCAATCTATCTACAAGCAATCTATGATGCTAACGCTGCCCAGTCTGCTACAGCAACTAAAGATCATGAAGAGTTCAGAAGTGATTTAGACAAAATGAATCAAAAAATTAATAACATAGACTCCCAACTGGAAAATTTCAAACAGATGATTGCAGAAAATCAGCAAAGAATTCAAAAAATGGAACATAAGCCAACTGAGGTTGATCAGAAATTAGAAGACTTCAAAGATGAAAACCAAAAATTGATGCAAATAAATGGAGAACTGGAAGACTCTTTGGTGGTCATAGAACTGGAGCAAGTGTCATACTTTTTAAGTTTTTAAAACGTACAGGAAAATAAGGAAGAGGATCTTTTACAATTGATAACAGAGCTGCTGGCAGACATATTAGGATTTGGGAAGTCACAAATGGAAGGGGAAATAGAGCAGGCAAATAGTGTCAACTCAAACTATGCCATAAGAAATAAGGTGCCCAGAGAAGTGCATGTCACATTTTTAACAAAGAGCTACAAGAGATGAGATTCTGAGAAAAGTAAAAGATGAACTGCTGAAATACAAAGAAAAAGAAATCGTGGTTCTCAAACAAATCCCTAGAAGGATAAGAGAGGATAGAAGAAACAAGCAATTTTGAACTAAGAAACTTATTGAAAAAGAAGTGAACATTACAAGGCTGATTACCAGGAAAGATAGATAGGGCAGCCTAGAAAAGTAAGTGCCCTCTTAACTATACCCAAGCACTCTGAGTTTGTTGGCAATGTCCATTTGCTCTATGAGTTCATGGTGACCTAACCCTAACCCTAAGTAGAATTTTCCTCCAATGCGATTTTCCCATGTATTTTACCAGGAAACATAGATAGGGCAGCCTAGCAAAGTAAATGCCCTCCTAACCATACCCAAGCACTCCGAGTTTGTTGGCAATGTCTATTTTGCTCTATGAGTTCATGGTGACCTAACCCTAACCCTAACCCTAAGTGGAATTTTCCTCCAATAGGATTTTCCCATGTATTTTACCAGAAAACATAGATAACTCTAAATCCATGGTGGCGAACCTATGGGACGCATGCCACAGGTGGCACACAGAGCTCTCTCTTTGGGCATGCATGCCGTCATGCCAGTCCTAGGCCTTCAGCTGGCTTTTATAAAACCTTTTTGCTCTCTGTGTGCAAAAAAAAAAGTTCAATCAATCAATCAATTTCAACTTCTCGTGAGAAAAAAAAAAAGATCTCCAAAGTTGGAATTAATTGATTGAACTTTTTAGTCCCATCCAGTCTGCCATTACCACCTCAGCCACACCCATCCAATTGGCAACACCCATGCCCACCTGGCACCTGATGATACATAAGTGGGTTTTGGGCTGCAGTTTGGGCACTCAGTCTCTAAAAGGTTCACCATCATTGGACTAGAATATTAAGACCTAGATATAATTGAAAACGATGGAGGAGACTGGTATCTTATCAATAAACATTAATGGCTTAAATTCCCTCTCAAAAGGGACATTTTTTTAATATGTTTACAAAAATTAAAAATGAACATAATTTCTTTTCAAGAAACATATATTAAGAGGCAACATTTTAAAATTTTAGAGCAACCAAAAATTGGCAAACTCTACTTCGTGTCAGTATCTCAAAAGAAAAGAGGAGTAGCCTTTTACATCAAAGAAAAATGAGTCCCAAACAAATCTATGCGGATGAAGAGGGAAGAATTTTAATGGCTGAAATTGTGATGGACCAAAAGCAGATATTAATGATTGGAATATATGCACTTAATGATAAACAAGAACAATTTTATCTTGAACTACATAAGAAAATATTAGACCAAAACTACCAACAGTTTTGTATAATGGGAGACTTTAATGCAATAGTGGATGGAACTTTGGACTATAAAAGTGTTAAGCAAGAAAGAAAAGGAGGAAATTTGCTACCTAGAGGGTTTTAGAAAATGATGGAAGAACTCAGTATTTTATATATATGGCGAGAGAAAAACCCAGAGAAACTACAATATACATTTTACTCAAATAGACACAAATCATGGTCAAGAATTCGACATGATATGGATTTCATTGGACTTGAAATTGATGATTCAAGAGGCGGAAATCGAAACCAGTGACTGGGCAGATCACAATCCAATAAAAATGATTTGGAAAGGAATTAAGAAGAAACCTAGATGCTCTCTAAATAAATTGATACTGAGGGAAAAAGAATTCATACAACTAGTGACAAAGGAAATGGAATTTTTCTTTAAATTAAACAAGAAAGAAGAAACATCACTTCAAAATGTTTGGGACACTGCTAAAGCATATTTTAGAGGCTTGGCCATATTGCTAAGAAAAATAAAGAAAAAAACTAATTACAATTTAATTTGAAGGAGGAACTTAGGAAAATAGAATCAGAATTACAAATAGATCCAGATAAAGTAATACTCAAGAAACAAATGGAAATAATAAAACATAAATTAAACTTAGCTGAGATGGAATTAATGGCTCAACAGATTAAATGGACTAAACAGAATTTTTTTGAAAATGCTAATAAGCCGGGAAGATGGCTAGCATATAGATTAAGAAAAGAAAAAGAAAAGAAAATGATAAAGAAACTACAAGATACAAAAGGAGAAATACAATTTTAAAATGATGCGATGAAAAAAATTGTTAAACAATATTATGAGACACTGTACAAGGCAAAGGAAATCCCTAAGGAAAAAAAAAGCAAATTTACCAAAAATCCCCCAGAATGTTCCAAATATATTGAATGAACCAATATCAATGATGGAGATTACAAAAGCTATAAAAAGACAAAAAAAGGTTAAGAGACTGGGGCCAGATGGATTACCTGCAGAATTTTATACGTCGCTACAAGATGTGTTCACCCCGACCCTGAAAGAACTTTGCAATGAAATTCTCCTGGAAACCAAAATACCAAAGATATGGACTGAAGGCAATATCATTTAATACCTAACGAAGATATGGATTTGACACAGATAAAAAAATATAGGCCAATCTCATTACTAAATGCAGACTACAAAATTTTTGCTTCGATAATGGCAGAAAGAATTAAGAAATTCTTGATTGAATTTATACATACAGACCAAAATGGCTTTTTGCCTAAAAGACAGATAAAAAATAATTTAAGAACAATCCTGGATGTTTTAGAGTACTATGAAGTTCATCCAGGGAAACAGATGGCTTTGATATTCCTTGATGCACAAAAAGCATTTGATAATTTAAATTGGCAATTCATGTTTCAGCAACTTACTGAAATGGACTTTGGGGAAAACTTTATGAATGCAATCCATGCAATTTACGACAAACAGACTGCTAGAATAATCGTCAATGGAGACTATACAGAAAGTTTTAATATTAAAAAGGGCACAAGACAGGGATGTCTATCCTCACTACTATTTATATTAACCTTGGAAGTATTGAATAGAAATATTAAGACCTTGAAATTAAAGGACTTGAGATAAAGGGTGAAAAATCTAAATTGCAAGCATTCCCGGATGACTTGGTTTTTATATTGGAAGAACCTCTGGAAACAAGCACGAAATTACTAGTCACAATAGAACAATATGGTGATGTCGCAGGCCTGATAATAAATAGAGAAAAGACTAAAGTTTTGACAAAGAACTTAACAGGAAAACAGAAAACACAAGTTGCAAGAAAAACAAACTTTCAAATAGTCAAAAAAGTTAAGTATCTGGGAATTTGCCTAACAGCAAGCTGTATAACAGTAAAAGATAATTATATAAAATTATTAAAACAAATAGAACTGGACTTAGAAAAGTGGAAGTATCTCCAACTGTCAATGCTGGGGAAAATAGCTACCATTAAAACAAATATTTTATCAAAAATACTTTTTTTATTTCAAACTATTCCGGTAAAATTAGAAAAAGCTTTCTTTGATGAATTGAACACTATAATATTGAAATTTATTTGGCAACAGAAAAAAGCATGAATCAAAGTGAAAATACTACAGGATGTTAGAGAAAGGGGAGGATTTGGACTCCCAGATTGGAAGTTATATTACGAAGCAGCTATTTTAACATGGATTAAAGAATGGATAACACTTAGAGATAAAAAACTATTATACCTAGAGGGGCATGACCTGCAGATTGGCGGGCATTCCTTTCTGTGGTATGGGAAGAATAAAGCACATAGATATTTTCAGAACCACGCCATGCGCTTCTCTTAAAATGGGAAAAAATAAAAGAAAAAATTTATATTAAGATACCTGAATGGCCTTCAACAATGGAAGCCTTTGCTTACCCAAACTTAATTAACTATGATGAACTTGTAACATATAAAGACTTACTGGACAATGAAGGAAGACTGAAATCTAGACAAGATCTACAACAAGATGGTTATTGGCCTAGCATGGTGGCCATACCTACAAATCCAAACAAGATATGAAAAAGATGTGAAAACAACGGGACTTTACAAGGAACAGACAGACAGAATTTGATCTTTTATTGTTAAAAACAGAGGAAATTCTATAGAATTCTGCTTAATTTAAAGATGGAGGAAGAACAAGTCAAAGAAACAATGATAGCATGGGCAAAAAATGTTGGACATGCTATATAGAGCTTGAAGAATGGGAAAAATTATGGGACAGAAATATTAGATTAACTAAAGCTGTATCATATAAAGAAAATATGTATAAAATGTTTTATAGATGGCACACTTTTACTGGTCTATTATAGAGAGAGTCCTCTCGTATGGTATTGTGGTTTGGTATGCTGGTCTGACAGCCGCGGACAGGAAAGTATTACAGAGGGTGGTGAGCACAGCACAAGACATTGTGGGCTGTTCCCTGACACCACTGGATGATATCGCCAGGGCTGGTTACCTTGGAAGAGTGAGGAAGATTCTCAGGGATGACTCACACCCTGGACGGTATCTCTTTACTCTTCTACCATCCGGTAGGAGATACAGGAATATAGCCAGCCGTACCAACAGGCTGAAAAATAGCTTTTATCTGTGGGCTGTTAGGCTTTTAAATGGGACATAATCTTATGCAGAATTGACTTGGGAGGCCGGTGTGTGGTGTAGTTGGTTCACTTAGTGTGGTGGGATGGAGGGTTTGTTGTCACTCTTTGTTGGGGGGAGAGAGCACGGGGAGAGGCTCAGCTAATCTCAATGTATACATGTTGTACTTTCACAATAAAGGTTTATTATTATTATTACATGACACCAGTGAGATTAGCAAAAATGTTCACTGGAAATGCAATCAAAGACCAGATACTTATGATCATATCTGGTGGACATGTCCTAAAGCTAAAAGGTTCTGGCTTAAGATACACTTATGGTTGGAGAAGATGATTAAAAAACAAATAGAATTTAAACCAGAATTGTTTTTGTTAGGAATGATAGGTCCCAACTATGATAAGGAGAGTGGATATTTAATATTATATATACTAACAGCAGCGAGAATTACGTATGCTCAATATTGGAAAAATGAAAATTTACTGACTGAAGAAGTACTAATTAAGAAAATATTAGATTGTGCAGAAATGGATAGATTAGAGATTAAAGAGAAAGAGCATTCAGTTTACTATAGAACTTGGAATAAATTTTATCAATGGCTAAATAAACGAATTAGAGAGAAAGGAATCTGATATGTAATTTTGACTTTATTTTAGTAAGAAAAATACTATGGATTGAAAACTTAACATTGTTTATGATAACTTACTATACTTATTATTGTTATCAATCATTAGTTTTATTATTCTTATTGATATATATTTACTCAGACAATATGCTGTTTGCCAAATATTGAATGTTATTGGGGGAAACCCCAACCCTCACCCCAACCTTCCCTGTACCCTAACCCTAATCCTCACCCTTTCACTCCCTTTCCCAACCCTATAAAAGCCAATAAAATTTTTTCAAAAAAAAGCAAAGAAAAAGAATGCAACATTGCAGGCTAACTCTGCCCACAGCCAAGAGTTCGATCCTGACCTGATCAGGATGACTTAGCCTTCTATCCTTCCAAGGTCAGTAAAATGAGGACCCAGATTGTTGGGAACAATATGCTAACTTTGTAAACCACTCACAGAGTGCTGTAAAGCACTATAGAGTGGTGTATAAGTCTAAGTGCTATTGCTATTGCTGTAATTGAGTCTTCATTCTCATACATGTTAATTTGCTGGAAAGTTATACTATTTTTCCAAACAATAAAACACATTTTGTTTAACTTTTCTTTTCTGGCTTTTCTCCCTCAAAATTAGATTTCCCTCCCTTTCTCCCTCCCTCCCTCCCTCTCTCTCTCTCTGGTGTGTGTGTGTGTGTGTGTGTATGTGTGTGTGTATGCATGCACATACATGGACATGCATATATCTATGTAAGGGAAAAATGAAGATGTCCCTGAAGTGCATTTCCTCTTAATATGATTATTTTGCACAATGGATAATATAATTTCCAAGTCTAGGTATAGACTGCATGAAAGGCGGAAATTAAATGACAGCAAAAGTTATTTCCAGCAAAAACAGCTTTCTGTTTTTCAAGCTGGACACAAAAGGAGGAGATACATTGTTTGATTGCTATAGCCTCTTCCGTTCTTCTCAGCCAAAGGTGAGATGTCCCTAAGTACCTTCACCGTAGTTATCAAGGGGAAAAGCTTGCCATCCTAAAAACAAGAGTCTGAATTGCAAGATCATGATGTTTTTTTACATGCTTCGCTTATCTGTCGAATTCCAGAATAATAAGAAAGAAAATAAGCACAGAGTATTCAGATCAAATCTATTGAAGGAACCATTTCCTTCCTAAGTTATTGCAGATAATTAATTTACAGAGGAAATATTTAAAGCATTCTGAAGAAGATGGTGCAGGGTTCCAGTGAGTCAAAATTGCATGATTGATCGCTCCCACAACTGACATGCTACAACATGAACATATACACATGTGCTGTATGTATTTGGGAGTGTGTGCATTGCAGATGCCCATAGACAGTTTATTTCTTGAGCTGAATGTAACCCACAAGCAGGAATTCAATTATTCTATGGAGCAGATATAGGTAATTCTCTACAATTATGGCTGTCAATTTTTACAACTTCAGTAACTGTCACTAATAGGTTGGGGACAAAGGGAAGGCAACATAAAGGACAAAGGGAGAAATAACTATCATTAGAACATGATTGGGTCATGAACAGGCACAAGTGAGGAGATACTCTCTGTAACAACTTTGCGATCTGTGAACTTCAGTTCCCAGAATTCCTGAGAATTCCATGCTGGCTCAGGAATTTTGGGAGTTGAAATCACAAAGTTGTCATAGTTCCCCACCCCTGCCCTCTGTCAAGTCTCTTCTTTTAGGCACCCTTTGTAGTCTGAATTGATCCCTCCCTGCTCAGAGGACAGTTATCTCCGATTTCAGATAATTTTCCATTACAAAGAAGGTATAATCCTTTATTACAACCAAACGCTCCCTTGCCTCTTCATTTGGGGATATGAGATTTTTTTTTAAAAAATGCTGAACTCAAGCTACCTGAGGCAGAAAAATGTATTAAGACAGACATGTCAAACACAAGGCCCGGGGGCCAGATGTGGCCCGCGAAGTGGTTTCATGTGGCCCGCAAAGCCATCCTGGAAACAGTGAGGGAACGGCCCCCACTGCCTTGGCCCTGGCCCAGAGACCCTCCTTCTGCCAGAGACCCTCAGATCTGTTCCACTGCCCAGGCCCCCATAGGCACCCTTGATGCCAACGATGTAGAGCTGGCCACATCCACCCAGTAGGCCATACACACTTTAGCCACGCCCACCCAGTAGGCCACGCCCACCCAGGCCATACCCACCCGGCCCCCTGAGGGCAACTGCAATGCTGATGCGGCCCTCAATGAAATTGAGTTGGACACCCCTGTATTAAGATATTCTGAGCCTGCTCTAGGCTGACACCTTGTGGTTTGCTACACAGTACATAGCATTGGAGATAAGGTGCTCAGAAAAGAAATAAGGGGCAACGATGTGAATGGCGACACTGAATTATATTCCAAAAATACAGAACCTGTAGATGTAGGAAAAGCTTAGGATTTAGGCAGGAGAAGACCGTTTTACTCCAGGGGAAAAACTTTTTTTAGACCTGACTTGAGTCCTGGACGGAAGAGATATATGATTTTTTTTTACAAGTGATTATTATTTATTAGATTTATTTATTTATTTATTTTATTTAATTAAATTTTTATACCGCCCTTCTCCCGAAGGACTCAGGGCGGTGTACAGGGCAATAAATAATAAAATACAGAAATAAAAAAGTTAAAAAACAATTAAATAAATTATGCCCAATATATAAAATAGTTAAAACCATATTTAAACCCACCCCCAAACCCATCAGAC
The DNA here is from genome assembly GCA_024449315.1 of Daboia siamensis. Lineage (NCBI taxonomy): Eukaryota > Metazoa > Chordata > Lepidosauria > Squamata > Viperidae > Daboia > Daboia siamensis. The sequence goes on along the minus strand of JAKJMR010000738.1, from coordinate 142,356 downwards.
TAGGCTGGTTTGCTCAAATAAATAGGTTTTGAGATCCTGCTGGAAGCAGCGAAGGTCGGGGGCCATCCGGAGCTCAACTGGCAAGCAGTTGCACAGGTCTGGCGCGCCCACAGAGAACGTCCTTCCCCTGGGGGCCACCAGTCGACATTCTCTGATCGGAGGCACCCTGAGGAGGCCCTCTCTGTGGGAGTGCACTGGACAGAGGGAAGTTGATGCCAGCCGCAGATGCTGCCGTAGGTAATCCGGACCCATGCCATATAGGGCTTTATAGGTCATTACCAGCACCTTGAATCTCGCTCGGAGGGCCACCGGCAGCCAATGCAGCTCGCGGAGCAAAGGTGTAACATAGGAGTATCGGGAGACCCCCAGCACAACTCGCACGGCTGCATTCTGCACCAGTTGAAGCCTCCGAGTGGTCTTCAAGGGCAGCCCATGTAGAGAGCATTACAGTAGTCCAAACGAGAGGTCACAAGCACATGAGTGACTGTACGCAAGGCATCCCGATTCAGATAGGGCCGCAACTGGCGCACCAGGCGAACCTGGGCAAAGGCCCCCCTAGTCACAGCTCCTATATGATCTTCTAAAGAGAGCTGTGAATCTAGGAGGACCCCCAAGTTGCGCGCCCTATCTACGGGGGGCAATAACTCACCCTCCATAGTAAGAGATGGAATAATCTGAATTTCCCGGGATGCCGGTACGAACAGCCACTCAGTCTTGTCAGGGTTGAGCCGAAGTCTGTTCCTCCCCATCCAGACCCGGACCGCCTCCAGGCAATGGGCCATCACGTTGAGGGCATCACTGGGGTGGTTTGGGGTTGAAATGAAAAGCTGGGTATCATCAGCATACTGATGATACCCAACTCCAAAACCACGAATGATCTCACTCAGAGGCTTCATGTAGATGTTGAACAGGAGAGGCGAGAGGACCGATCCCTGGGGAACTCCACAAATGAGAGGCCTCAAGGTCGACCTCTGCCCCCCTGCCAACACCAACTGCGAACGTCCCAGAAGGTAGGAGGAGAACCACTGAAGAACTATGCCTCCCACTCCCAACTCTCTGAGACGCCACAGCAGGATACCATGGTCGATGGTATCGAAAGCCGCTGAGAGGTCTAACAGGACTAGGACAGAGGAACAACCCCTGTCCCGAGCCCGCCAGAGATCATTCACCAGCACGACCAATGCCGTCTCCATGCTGTACCTGGGCCTGAAACCCGATTGGTATGGGTCCAGATAATCAGCTTCCTCCAAGAACAGAAAGTTAGATTTCATCCTAACTTTATTATTTTATAAATAACTCAAGGAGGTGAACATACTTAATGCATCTTCCTCCTCTGATTTCTCCCCCTATGTGGCAGGTTAGACTGAGAGACGGTGACTCACAGCCTCCTGCTTTCTAACCTGGTGCCTTAACCACTAGCCCAATCTGGCTGTGATAGAAATCTGATCACTTTGATCATCAGTTATTGCATCTTATATTTTATTCTTTTTCTTTCTGGAGAGAGAGAGAAAGACAGAGAGGAGAGAATGGGCATAAACTGCTAATGGCTTTTCCCTGATTGTTCTCTAGTTAAATCTAAAGTGGTTTCTTGCTGCCATCTAGTGATAACCAACTGAAATCCTTGAATCTCTCTAGACAAAAGGTAGATTTCCAGAGGATTGTTACCACATAGAATTAATACATATTAAATAGTAGTCCAGTCCAGTATTAATACGCAAACAGATACTTGCCATGCAAATCAGAACTCTGAACAATCTGTTGCTAGCATAATACATCAGAAAAAAATGTTGGCCAATTCCCATCAGGCTAGAAACCAGGAAATCTGAGTTCTAGTCCTGCCTTTTGCATGAAAACCAGCTGGGTAACTTTAGGCCTGTCACTTTCCCTCAGCCCAAACCACCTCACAGAGTTGTTGTGGGAAAATAGGATTAGGAAGAGGGTTTAGGTATAGGATGCCTTGAATTATTTATATAAATAAATAAGTAGGAATATGAACTATTTAAAATCTCTCTCATGTTTTCTTTTATTAAACTGTTTCATTAAACTGTGTTATTATATTTGTTAGTATGACAGAAGAATAATGGATATTTTCCTTTTTTTCTAACATTCCTTTTAAAAATATTCAAAGTTTACAAATATAAACCAAACTACAGAAAATATGAAAAAAAAAATACAAAAAAAAATTGAGAGAGGAAAAAAGAAAATAATATACATAAAAGATGATTCGCCCTCACTTCAGACAAGTATAAGCAATTTCAGTAACTGAAAACTGCCTTTAGTATTTCAACAATAATAACAATGAAAAAGATCTCTTCTTCCCATATCTCATCCCTTGGGAATAATCAGATTATTAAAAAAAAATCCTATTCAGGAAAAGTTTATTAAGAACTATCAGGAATAGTAGCATACATATTTACCCTTAATCAAATAAATCTAATTTTTATCCAATTTATTACTTCCTCTAAAACAAAACAAAATAACTCTCTATTTATAAACGATTCTTTAAAGCTTTGTCATTCAATCCTGGTTTAAAAAAAAAAGACAAATCCCATTAATATCTACCAGAAACTGCAACATATACATTTTACCCTGGTGAGATAAATTCACTTTATAAATCATTGTTTTCTTTTAAAAAGCTTGATCTTTGATCCCATCAAATAATGACCCAGAAGATGATTTCTTATCTTTTCCTCTTTGTCTCCTTTCAGGAACAGCTTAGTGAATTTAACACCTTCCTTTTGTAAATCCAAGATGACAGGGTTTTCCATGTCCCTCTTAATTATTAAAACATTGACTGGTTTAATTTGTAAAATCCATTTTGGCATAATTTTCCATATTGTTTGTCTGCTCTGGCATTTTAAAATCCCTTTTCAGATCCACATCACTTATTATCTCCCTTTTTTTAAAATCGAAATCCATATTCAAATCAACCTCAATCTTTGTTTTAGTCAACTGTTCTTCTATGTCCTCTGCCATAGTATCAAACAATATTGTAACTTCTGAGTCTATTGATCCAAAAAAGGCCTTAATTTCTTGTATCATCAAATAGTGCTATCTTATTATATTAGTTGGTCTATTTTCCTTCAAGAGTAATCTCTTACTACTGGTTCCTCAAGCCAGCCTTCAAATCCCCTCTTATCATCTGTTTATTTTCAAATCAACAAAGCTTTCTCACAGGAGGATTTCCCACTGTTAATTGCAAAGACTTCATCTATTCCTTTATAAATGTTTAAACACCCCACAGGAAATATTCTTTCAAACACATCTACCGGTAGTCCTTTAACTTTCCAAAATCAACATTTTAGTTCCCCCTTTCCTGTTTTCTATAAATTAAGGCCTTTCTTGTTAATCCTTAAACTTACTTAGAGCTTCTTTCCAAAACTAAATAACAAGCAACCTTCTAAAGTCATTAAGAGATGGAGTAGATGAACTCAGTGTCCCTTTGAAGGTTTGTTTTAATTAGGATGTTTTGTGTTCCAGATCATGGAATCCCCAAAAGCACTGGAGATAGCTATGTGACTATCTCTTCTCATGGAGGCCCTGAAGAGAATAAATTTGAGGATGATCCTAGTAATTTCCTTAATCTGGAAAGGAATTCTGAGCAGCTCATCCATTCACTGGCACCTTTTTTTGCTATGATCATTAGCTCCAACCTCAGGGAACTGTCTTCAGTCCTTCATTGCTTTCCCAGGAGTCCAATGTCTATGGAGATTCTCAGCCATCTAGATCATAGTTGTCCCAAAAGGTCCCAGCCCCAAAGGTTGTCCTTCTGGGACCAGAAGTCCAATATTTTGTAAATTCTTTATTTGTTTTTTTCTTGTTCCTCCCTATTTCTTGCTGTTTATTTATTTATTCTAGGCAGCTCACAACAATCCATAAAGTATCATTAAAAACAAAGACATCTTTTCCCTCCAGTGCCAGACCTCTCACAACTCAATCCCATCTGATGCTTTGGGGAAGAGCCAGGCCTACACAGCCTTCTGGAAGGCTAAAAAGGTAGGAGTCCCTCAGATCTTCAGTGGGAGGCTGTTCCAAAGTGCTGAGCCAGCCACCCCAAAATACTCTGAGTCCCATCAAATGCCAGTACTTAAGAGAGGGCATCTGGAGCTTGCTCACTATTTAACTAGTAGGACGTATATACCCTCAAGGAGAGACAGTCCAGCAAGTAACATGGCCCTGTGCCATGTAGACTTGAAAGGTGATAATCAAGCCCTTGAATTCCACCCAGAAAGCAACTGGGAGCCATTGCAGCTCCTGAAGTAGTGATGTTACTTGGATGAACTATGGGGTACCCAAAACTGCATGTGCTACTGCATTGTGGAGTAGTTCCAGCTTCTGGATAATCTTCAAGGACAGTCCCATGTAGAGCACATTGTTGAAATCTAAATGGGAATGATTAAGGTATGGTTGATTATGAACGAGGCTTCCGATCCAGGAATGGGTGCAATTGGCTTTTTGTGGAAGGCCTCCAAATTTTGCTCCTCCTTTCAGTGTTTACTATGAGGGACAAACTGCTGAAATCATTTTTTTGTTGTTCTTAGAGCTCCATGGCCAATTAGTAGTTCAGGGCTCCCAATCTTTTTTGAAGAGAAGTCAAGCTGGAATTTTGATAGCAGCTGATAGGCTATCTTCATTAACTATATCTAAAGTAGATGAACATTGAGACAGTCTACTTGAAATCAGCAGGTTTCACTCATCTGACTTCCAATAGGTGACGAGTGTGGGGTGAAGCTCACAGGAGATTAGGGAATAAGGCAAGGAAGGCACAGGTATCTATTCCCATAAAATGTCATGTTCATGGAGAGAGAATGGCTTAAATTGGAAATTTTTCAGCCAAGTCTGCTTTTTGGGTGTTGAGAATATTTTTATAAGTCATTTACCAACAGAAATACCAGGAGATGCTCACCAGACCTGTTGAGGTTATGCCCAATTGACATTACTCTACAGATAGTTTATCACTTGTTGTCTGGGATGATGAATTTGCTTCCACAGGGGCGATTTCTAGAGGAGAGGTTTACTTCTCTGGATAGGTCACCCAAGCATCTTCATGCTTGAGAAGTGAGAATCTGGTAGCTCTGATGGGAAGGTATTACTTCAGTTTCTTGTTTTTCTCAATTGAATTTTGGTGTCACAAAATGGATCAACAAGAGGAGGAAGAATTAGGAATGTAAAATGACTTTGATGTGCTTTGATGCTGGAACTAGTTTGGAGACATTATCAGTATGCTTTAACATGGCCATTGCAGGGAAAGAAGGTCAGACTGTTGGTTGACCTTTCTTTCTTTCAGGTTTCAATCTGAATAATGAAATCAAAGGGACTGCAAAGGTGATCTCTCCAACCTAAAGGTCCTTTTTCAATGCCAGGTCAGTTGCATTTGATCAAACTCCATTCGATGAATGTGTCATTTTTTGAATCCTTGCTAACTCTGGGACTATTGTTGTTGTTGTTGTTAGCTGCGAGGTCGTGTCCGACCCATCGCAACCCTATGGACAACATTCCTCCAGGTCTTCCTGTCCTCTACCATCTTCTGGAGTCCATTTAAGCTCACGCCTACTGCTTCAGTGACTCCATCCAGCCACCTCATTCTCTGTCATCCCCTTCTTCTATTGCCCTCGATCTTTCCCAGCATTAGGCTCTTCTCCAGTGAGTCCTTCTTTCTCATTAGGTGGCCAAAGTATTTGAGTTTTAGCTTCAGGTTCTGGCCTTCTAAAGAGCAGTCAGGATTGATCTCCTCTAGGACTGACCGGTTTGATCGCCTTGCAGTCCAAGGGACTCGCAGGAGTCTTCTCCAGCACCATACTTCAAAGGCTTCAATTCTTTGGTGCTCAGCCTTTCTTATGGTACAGCTTTCACTGCCATACATTGCAACTGGGAAGACCATAGCCTTGACTATACACACTTTTGTTGACAGGGTGACATCTCTGCTTTTTAGCGTGCTGTCTAGATTTGCCATGGCTTTCCTCCCCAGGAGCAAGCGTCTTTTAATTTTTTTGCTACAGTCTCCATCTGCAGTGATCTTGGAGCCCAGGAAAATAAAATCTGTCACTACCTCCATTTCTTCCCCATCTATTTGCCAGGAATTGAGAGGGCCGGATGCCATGATCTTGGTTTTCTTAATGTTAAGTTTCAACCCAACTTTTGCACTCTCCTTCTTCACCCGCAACAAGAGGCTCTTTAGTTCTTCTTCACTTTCTGCCATTAGAGTGGTATCATCTGCATATCTAAGGTTGTTGATATTTCTTCCGGCAATCTTAATTCCAACTTTTGATTCATCTAGCCCTACCTTTCTCATGATGTGCTCTGGGACTATATGGGGATACAAACTGGATTTGACATTTTTGTGCAGCTGGAGCTGTCATGGAAGATCACTCTCTGGTCAGTTTTTGTCTGGTGGTTGCTCTAAACATTTCCAGAGGTGGAGAAACAATTGAAACTGTCCAATTCTCCCGATGGATTTGAATGGTTTCCTGAACAAGCTTAGCACCTCATTTGTCAGTGACACAATTGACTAGCTGATCTGAAAAAAAGCCTTTTCCTTCCAGGAGAATTAAAGCATCACCTTGATTGAGCAGGGAACAGAGAGCAATGAGAGGAAAGGCAAAGGGCTGATATAGAAATAGAGAAACTCCTAGGAGCGGTGAGGTCAAACAAAGAGTAAGACATGTTTTAAGGCCTCTCCAGAATTTTCATTCATGACCATGAGTGCCATGAGGAGAGCTTACTCCTCTGCCTCAATTGCAACTACATAGAACAGGCTGATAATGCATCACCTCTAGCAGAATGTGGGAGAGAAGTCAGAGGTTTTCTGTAAGCAAGATTCATTTTCTTTGCAAACTGAATTAAATCCATCTGACAGTCTCACTTGGCTGTCCAGTAACTCCCCTCAACTAATATTGACTGGAACTAACCCGAGAATTAAGAGAAGCACTATACAATGCCCCAAATTCCGAACCCATGGAGAAGGTCAGAAGGATACTGTGGCCACCATTAGTTAAAACCACTAAGAGATCAAGGGTACATGTATTATCTTCATCCCTGCTTCACCACAGGTCATGAAAGTGCAACCAAAGCTATCTCAGTATTAAACCTTAGCCTCAAACCTGACTGAATGGGACTAGATAATCCATTTCCTCCTGATCAGCTTCTGATTGACTACCCTCTCAAGAATTTTCCTGAAAAAGGAAATTGGAGACTTAGTGTTTGTAAAATTGCTAGGCTCAAGGTCAGCCTCTTGAAGGTGGAGCACTTGATTACAATTTTCAAGGAGGTGGTACCACTTTCTCCTTCAGAGAGGCTAACAGCACAGTATCAACCCAACCATAGGTAACCTACCTGGCGACTTTTAAGAGGGGCTCAGATACAGTAAACAGATGGTCAAACTGACAGCATGTAGAACTCTTGTTTCCTTCCATGGAAGTCAACATCCCAAACTCAGACCAGATGACACCCTGAGACTTTGCCCCTGACACCTTAGCCAGCTATGTCAGTCAGAGTCCAATTGACCTTATTTGGCTGATAAATATGGCAAGGTTGGAACTGGCTTCATGATTAAGAATTTCCTGGGTATTTTGGCTGGCAGTTGTTTAAACTAACAGCCATGATACCTTTCTAGTCTATGTGGCATGTTTTGGCCTTTTGAATAATACTTTACAATGGTTGCAGGGCTTATCTGGCATTTTATATAGTGATCTGGTCAAGACATTTACAGTTGGTAGATTAGATGAAGTAGCAAAATCAAGGTCTATGAATTTTACCCTAGGGCCTCTGGGTTGGCTATAACCATGAGGAGACTGAAGCAGGAGTGAGTTAAGGAAGGAAGAGGTTTCTAAATGGTGCCATGAGGCTTTTAAAACTGTTGGCCCTAGTAAGGAATTTATGAGGTGAGGAAAGCTTTGGTTCAGGCAGCAAAATTCCTCTCTGGATAAGAAATATGAGATGAGGAAACAGCTGTGGTCTTGGTTAAAAGTCTCAAATTCGGGAAATAGGTACTACCATGTTTCCCCGAAAATAAGACCTAGCCTGAAAATAAGTCTGTCCCTTTCCAAGACAGACTGCTAGCACTTTCGACCATCTGGCCCCCTTCACAGCTCTGCTCACACAGCCACCAAAGCTGCAGGAGAGAAACAGGAAATCAGGTGTGCTTGATTTCCAGCTCCATTGCATTTTTCCATTGCGTTTCTCCACTGCCATGTGCAGGGAAAGAAAGGTTTGTGGGACTAAAAGAAAAAGTTCAGTCAGACCTTCCAACTTATGAGATTTGTGTGTGAGAGAGAGAGAAGTTGGAAGTTTGATTGACCCTTTTCTTTAGTCCCACAAACTTCTTTTGTTTCCCTGCACGTGGCGGCAGAGAAACGTGATGGAGAAATGCGATGGAACTGGAAATCAGGTAAGCAAAGAAATGCTTGGGGGAAGTGAGGGCATCTGGGCAGTAGTGCAGCAGCTGCCCAGCTCCACAGTGGCGGGGAAATGCGATGGAGCTGGAAAGTAGGTGGTGCGTGGGGCAGATTGGGGGGAATCTGCCAAGTCTCATGGCAGCAGCATTGGTACACATGATGTGCAATGCAGCGTCCTGCCACAAGTGACCAAGAGAGGCTGCAGAACAAGTTGGGCAGTATGGGAGGCCTGGCTATGGGAACCTCTGACAGCGTGAGCGGGGTGATGGGGGAGATTCCCCCCCTCACCTGTTAAGTCTCATGGCAGTGGCACCATCCTGCCATGGGCGAGCAAAAGTAGCTGCAGAAGTAGTAGAGTGGTGGCCATGTGGGCTGCTGTCATGAGGTGAGACAGGTGTGTGTGTGTGTGTGTGTGTGTGTGTGTGTGTGTGTGTGTGTGTGTAAATAATACATCCCCTGCAAATAAGACCTAGTGCCTCTTCTGGAGGTAAAAAATATATAAGACCTACCCCGAAAATAAGAGTATTTACAAAAGATACTATTTTTTTTCTAGCATCAGCTAAATTAGACATATTACATTGAGAAAAATATAATATGTCTAATTTATTTTTGGGAAAACTTGGTATATACGTTTGCTAAGTCTTGATATGCCTAACAAGGTATTCACTGGAACACAAGCAATACAGGTCACTACATTAAAACTGTACTGATTAACGATATAGTTCTTTATGCAGGATGATTCTTTCCTTGGTACCATTTATTCATTCTCATGGCCTTGAGAATTCCAATGTTTGTTACAAATTTTTCTGGATTTGATTGGAAAGAGGCCTAGAAATGCCAGCACAAATACAACACGCTTGCTGAACGTGCACACACAACTAATTACAATCTTCAATTGTATATGATATATTTAAAATGAGATGGGCTGTCTCAACTGCAACTTGCAAACCATTCCGTTTTGCGGCAAAACAATCCAAGACAAGCTGATCAGCAGAGCTTAGAGAGGACTCAACACAATTTTTGGGAAGGAAAGAAACAGAAGGACAGTTTGACATCTTCCAGTTGATGTTATGTTATGTAACATCTTCTGGGAGTTGAAGTCCACGAGTCATAAAAGAGCCAAGGTTGCCTATGCCTGGCCTATTGGCTTTCGAAAGCCAATAGGAATTGCTGCTGAGCATGCCAAAAGACCTAGCCGGCAAATGTTGCACAGGCAAGTTGTCTGCAGTGAAGGCAGGAACTTTGCACCTCTCCCTGCTGCCCAACTACACCATCTCAACTAGGTAAGTAAGATATTATTTGCAAATAGGATGGCAATAAACAATTTAGGCTGTATTTACATCAGGGCTTTTCAACCTTTTCAGAAATTGTACCACTTTTGTACAATTGTACCACCAGTGCTTAACAAGGTGTCAAAAACTTGATGACTAAAAAAAAAGGGAGGGGTATTTTGGGTTTCATCGGTTAGATTTATTTATTGTGATAGAAATGGCCCCTGACCTTCGCACCTTCTGGCGAGATCTAAAAACCTATTTATTTGAGCAAGCCGGCCTGGTCTGATGGGTTTGGGGGTGGGTTTTAATATGGTTCTAACTATTTTATATATTGGGCATAATTATTTAATTGCTTTTAACTTTTGTATTTTGTATTTTAATATTTATTGCCCTGTACACCGCCCTGAGTCCTTCGGAGAAGGGCGGTATAAAAATTTAATTAAATAAAATAAATAAATAAATAAAATGGCTAGTTTATAATATTATAGAAAAGCAAAAAGTTGAGGTTCAATGTTAATGCTTCCTTCTATTCCTGTAACAGAGGAAGTCAGAAGTCAGTGCCTTTTCTTTTTTCCTTCTCCCCCTCACTTTTCCCTTTTTCTCTCACTCTTCACTCACAAAATCCCCCCCACTTGCTCACACTTTGCTCACAAAAGCCTCCAGTCACTCTCACTCACTCCTCCGTCTTTCAAAAGCACCTCGTTCAGTCTCTCCCCCACTCACTCCATCTCTTTCAAAGGCCTTTTGTTCACTCACTCACTTACTGCCCCGTTGCTTCCAAATGCCATTTGCTCATTCACTCACTCACTTACTGCCCCGACGCTTCCAAACACCATTTGCTCGTTCACTCACTCACTTACTGCCCCATTGCTTCCAAACACCACTTTCTTGCACACTCACTTACTGCATTTGGAAGCGATGGGGCAGAACGAGTGCCGGTGCCTGAGGCCATCAGCTTTTGGCACCGGAGACCACTGCCATGAGGAACACAGCTCTGGGTTGGAGTTCGGAGCAGCTCCGGGTGGGGGCTCAGCACAGGCTGTGGCATGGCAACTGTGGGGAGGGGAATCCCCTCAGCATATGGCTCTGAGCCGCAGGGGTGGGGGTGCAAAGGATGGGTGGTGATGCCGTAGCAAGATACTGGCATCGCTCCCACTGACAGCACCTCTGAGTTCCGGCACCTTTTTTTTTTTTTTTTTTAGAAAAAAAGCACTGCATATAAGCATGCAGGAAGATAACACCATTCTATGTTTTACTGTATGCTCTGTGCTGCGACGTGATGTTGTGCTGGTCACATGACTGTGGAAAGATCTCTGGATAATGCTAATGTTTCTTAGGCTTAAGAAACAAAAATAAGCACTGCCTCCTTAGGTCAGCCCCAACTAGCGGAGTAAAACCCATAGGGACACCATTACCTTTAAGGATAGCCTATTTAGGAGGGCATTGCAGTTGTGCAATTCATTAGAAATGGGCATGCATAATTGTGTGGAAGGCTCTTAGTCTAGATACATGCATAATTAGAACTACTGTATGTGAAGACCATCTTTCAGCAGGAACTATGAATGCAAGGATTCTGCATCAGTCGCAATGGGGAAAGTACAACTCTATACAGAGTAGAGACGGAGAGTTCCCAGATCTAAATACAACCACAGAGTCTTGTCAGAATTAAGCCTAAGTCTGTTTCTTACCATCCAGACCTACAGAGCCTCCAGATGCCAGGATAAAACATCAACAGCAACACTTGGGCAGCAAGATAAACCATCAAGTATCATCAGCAAACTGTTGATACTCAGCTGTATGTCTCAGCCCGTGATGAGTTAAGCGATACCATGACCTACCTCTTGCAGTGCCTGAAGGCTGTTAGGGGCTGGATGGGGAGCAACGGGTTGAAACTGAACCCTGGCAAGACTGAGTGGCTCTGGGTTTGGGGTTCTTTGGTCCCTGGATAATTGTCATCTTTGGTCTTGGATGGGGTAGCACTGCCCCAAATGGACCCTTTGTGTAATCTGGGGGTACTCCTGGATTCATGGCTCAAGAGCAGGTGGCAGCCATGGCCAGGAGGGCCTTTGCACAACTGCAGATTGTGTGCCATTTACGCCCTTTTCTGCACCAAAAATCCGTACTCACAGTCACTCATGCCTTAGTTACCGCCCATCTTGAGTATCGCAACACGCTTTACATGGGGCTGCCCCTGAAGAGCATCTGGAAGCTCCAGTTGGTACAAAATGCAGCAGTCTGCATGGTTATGTGCAGACCTCTGTGTGCACATGTGAAACCTCTCCTGCAGGAGCTGCATTGGCTGCCAATTTGTTTCCAGGTACAATTCAAGGTACTGGTTGTCACCTTTATAGCCCTTCATGGCTTGGGACCAGGTTATCTGAGGGACTGTCACCGTTCACCTCTACCTCACCCACTAGAACAGGGAGGCAAGGAATGTTGTGGGTTCCATCCCCTAAGGAGATGCATCTGGTGGGATCAGAAGCAGGGCATTCTCAGTGGTGGCTCCCTCTCTCTGGAACATCATTCCCTCAGAGATTAGACTGACTCCCACTCTAACATTCATTCAGAAGGCACTGAAGGCCTAGTTCTGCCAGCAGGCCTGGGGAACCCAGAGAGGGATAGAGCCCATCAAATGGCTAGTTTAATGTGTGTTGTCGCTGGAGGAGGAGGGGGGATTATTATATTATTTTTTATTTTTCCTCTTGTTATTTTTATAGGGTTTTATAGGGTTATTTTTTATTTATGTAAGACACCTTAAGTCATCATGTGCGAGTAGGCGGCAATACAAATCTTCTAAATAAATAAATAAACTTTCTAAATAAGGTACTGAGTCTTGATCTAACAGATGACTTCACTCAGCAAATCCATGATAATATGAATAGAAGGGGAAAGAACATTGAGCCTTGAGGCATCCCATAAGTGAAGGGCCCAGGATTGATCTCTTTGGTCCTGTTAACATGGATTGGAACTCACCAAAGAGAAAGAAGAATCACTGTCACATAGTGATTCTATGTGACAACTCCAAATCCTGTCAGTCAGTCCAGAAGGATATCATAATGAATGGTTTTGAAAGATGATATAAGATTAAGGAGAGCCAGGATGGATGCACCATTCCATGCCAGTTCTGCCAATGGCTATCAGCAAATATCAGCAAAAAATTCTGCCTCCATTCCGTGTACTGCTCTGAAGCCTGACTGAAATTAGTCTAGATAATATTTAATTTCTTCAGGATCCTTTGAAGCTGTTGTCTGATCTTCTAACAAGATGCCTTAAAAGGGGAAGTACTGGACAAAAATTGTTCAGAATTGTTGGAACCAGTCACGGCTTCTTAAGGCAGGGGCACACAAAGGCCAGAGGTATTACCCACATCCTTAGAAAAGCTGACATCACCACATGGATTTAAGCCTCATATCACCTCCTGGGCAGCCTTGACAACCCAGGAAGGACTTAAAGCTAATAATAGATAGATGCCTGGCTCTAAGTCTAAAGGATTCTGTCAACTTCATCCAAAGTCACACACTCAAAATTCTTCCAGGTATATCCAGAAGGTTATGCCACAGGTACCTCAACCAACATTTCAATCAGAAAGTCCAACACTGAGAAAACCTGCATACTTTATCTACCAGATAAGTAGAATATTCTGCACATTGGCCCTGAAGGGATTTCTGGGACTCATCCACCCCACTTAGTAAGGAATGACTAGATAGCTATTAACAGAGGAAATAAGGCAGACAAATAGCTCTGTTTCTCCATTCTTAACACCTCTGTGTAATCCCAAGTATTCCCATGTTCAGTCAGATTCACTTTTTGTCTTCCTCCAGTGGTGCTCCAGGCAACTATCCTGGCACTCCTCATTCTGGAATTCAGAACCAAGGAACAGCTTAGGATTGATTTCCTGGGAGAAATCATATAGGGCTGGCTCAGAAATTCTGAGAGTTGAAGTCCACGAGTCATAAAAGAGCCAAGGTTGCCTACTCCTGATATAGGGCCATAGGATTCTAGGCTTCCCCACCCATTCCAGGCTGTGACTAAAACCTCAGCCAAACTACTCATCAGTTCCTTGAGAGAAAGCCCAAGCTTCCTCTGGAACCCTCTGGAATCCACAAGTCATTTGGAGGCGAGTCATATTAAGAAGCCATCATCTGTAGTGAGAGACTCTGGGAAGATAGAAATGAAGGGGCTGAGGGATACCTTGCTCCAAGAGCTGCTGAAAGGAAGCCAAGTGAGTAGGGTGGCTCACATCAAACTTGCCCTGCTTGCCCAGTCTATAATTTTGTTTGTCTGAAACTTAAAACACCCAAAGTGTTTTGGATTTTGGTGGTGCCAATCCAACTTGAAGCAGTTTAGCAGAGATTCTGGAGTGTGGTAGTTTTTCCACAGAAAGTGCATAGCCCCAGTCTGTGGCTAACCTACAAGGAGGTAGATCATAACTGAGGTGTTTAGGGCCAGGAGTTTCCAGTTCCTCCCAAAGCAGGTTGCATCTCCCTCCCACTGTATGTAGCAGGGCAAAAAAGACAATGCAGCTGGCCTTGATTCTATTGAGCTCCATTATTGGATTTCTTGCATTACTTCTAAAAACAATATCCAAAGAGGATTTGGAGGTAAAGCCATGATCAACAACTAGATTTCCTATAGCTGCTGCTTTGCAAATGAGGTCAAGACAGGAGGGACATTGCCCTGCCTCCATTTTCCCTCCTATTACATTGAAGAGCAATGGCCTCTTGCTGTCCTTACATGTGGTGACTTTCCAAGTATCGCTGACCTGTGATTCCCAGTAGTCTTGGGCTGGCTGTTTGGGGCAGGAACTTTCATTTGTAGATTTCTCATACAAAACCCTCAGGGAGGGTAGAAAGTAGAGGTTTTGATGGGGGTGAGTAGAAAAAATAGCTCCTATTAAGGTCTCACTCTTTTCACCTGGTAGCATTAGCCTTGCCAGGTGAGCTAAAACACAATAAGTCTACGGTGACCTTTCCTTATTCCACTCTGACTACAGTGGGTAAAGTTACCCACCACTTCTCCTCCTCATACATTGTAGAGGGCACCTCGCTGTCATAAAACAAGCTGGCTTCCTGCCCAAGGGAATGATCTGTCATCTCCGAGTGCAGTGATCCATGTCCTGCAGTTATTGCAGTGCATATGATACCGTCTCTATAAAGCACCTTAGGGGGTCTGGTACTGCTGGAGGACTTGTTTTATAACACTGAAAGGTGTGCAGAAGAATTTTATGGGAGCCTCAGAGGCCTAGACAAAGGTCTAATCTGGAAATGTTCAGAAATGTGAAGTTGCATAATATGCATGCAGAAAGGCTGCATAAAATATGGGGAAAGAATATGTTTCTTTAAAAGGGAAATGTTTTCCACTTCCACTAACAAGAAGATAGGGATGCTTGTGTGCTGCCTTTGAATTTATAGCTGAATCTCTAGGTAGATTATGTGTGTACACACACACTCTCACACACACATATCCCAACCTTCTACTGGAAAAACCTCTCCTAAGCTGAGGACCTCACCATCCTTGAATGTTTGCTGCATCTGAAGCCTGCCTTATTGCTTTGGATGGGTTCATTCTTCCTCCTCCAGTCATAGCTGCCTTTGAAACTCTCAACCTGTAGGAATTTCTTGTCTTGTTCTGGATGCTGTGAGATAGGTTTCATAGTGGAGAATTACAATAACGATTTAGAAATGAATCCAATCATCACCTCTGCTTGAAACTTTATTTTGTAGTTCATTACCTTCTTGTGTTTAATTATTATAATCTTTTCCACCCTGGAGGAAGGGAAAGCCTGTGTTTCATTATGTTTGCAAAGGGCCCAGGTTTTAGACTTTCAGATAATCATAGTGTCTTGGATTTTGTGTGTCAGTTTGGTATGACATGCAAGCTCACTTAAGACTCCCTTGGCTCTGAGAAAAGAGAGATTCATAGTACAAATTTGCCATTTGGCAGCCCTTGAGGATTTTAGCACTTTTCAGGCATTCTAGATCATGCAAAATGTCTGAATACCCAAACTGGGGGCTGCACAATGTTGCACTAGAATTCATCTGGCAAACTATAAAGTCCTTCCCCTCTTCAATTGCTAAGAAAGCAGGTTTTGCCCAGCCAGCACAGATGCGTAACTGTCTTCTTCAGAAAAGTAAGCAGATCTTCTGCAGTGAAAAAATAAGCATAAAAACTCAACAGCAACAAAGCTCTATTGATTCCAAGCAAGTCAAAAGCAATCACACTCACTTGCCATTCATTCTAGTCCCCACCACTAGTTGGCTGAGCCCTAGGATAGGTCCAGGAAGTAAAAACAACAACAACAACAACAACAATAATAATAATAAGTTGGAAGGGACCTTGGAGGTCATCTAGTCCAACCCCCTGCTCAGGCAGGAAACCCTATACCATTTCAGGCAAATGGCTGTCCAGTCTCTTCTTAAAAACCTCCAGTGTTGGAGCATTCACCACCTCTGGAGGCAGGTTGTTCCACTGGTTAATTGTTCTAACTGTCAGGAAGTTTCTCCTTAGTTCTAGGTTGCTTCTCTCCTTGACTATTTTCTATCCACTGCTTCTTGTCCTGCTTTCAGGTGCTTTGGAGAATAGCTTGGCTATTGAGAGTTTTGGACAAAAGCGTCTTTCAACAAGCCTTTTCAATAAGCAGTATAATTTAGCATGTCTTGGGTTGCACAATCTCTATAGGAGAAGGAGTGGCAGAACCCCCCCCCCCCGGGGGGGGAAGAGTCAAAAGAGAAATCAGCCTTGAGTCACTACATTTCCACAAGCAGTCCAAAGCCAACCTCTCTTGAAATCCATTAACCCTAATCAAGTGACTAAATACTGCTGACTGCTGGTTGACTAGATTCTTGTGCATAGGCATGTACAATAAATCACCTTAATTGGAAGTTAAATGTGTGGTCCAGTTCTTTTGCACTTGACCGTCTCATACCTATTTGCACATTGCTTGAAGATGATGCAAAAGCCAGCATGCATCAAACCATTAACAACCACCTTTTTGTTCTCAGAAAGCTCCTTTAATCATTTTTCTAATAATAGTTGCTCATACCTCACACATCAGCTCTCTTTTCATTGGCTATGTGCAATTACTGTGCTTTGTTGGCTATGCGCAATTAGTATACCTCTATCAGGACACTATGGAGTTATTTTGGCCTATTTTATATTATGTAATTTTTCTCCTATTGTTTGACTTACTACCCTCCACAATGACAGAGAGGAAGCCTTTCTGCATAAAATTGTGCTAATCCAAGCTTCCCAAATCTTCCACAAATATATCCACGCATGATAAATTCACGCATGATACATCTTCTGAGTCTACCAGGTTGTTTGATTTTTGGTGCAGAATAAATTAGGAATCACCCAGGATCCTACTTGCTATCTCCATTCTGCTGCTGTTGTGTAAAAGAGTTACAGGTGAAATAACCAAACCTCCATTCCATGATAATTAACCCATAGTATTGTTTTCAGTAGCTCTGGAAATTTATGTGGCTTTTGATAGAGATATATACAGTAGACAGAGTCAACTTTTCACCTAGTGCATGTTCACATTTCTCTTTCCTTAATTTTACCTACCTTTGGCCTCATTTTGCCAGTTAATTGCAGCATAGTATAAAAAATGCACAACAAACATTCTGACTTATGATACCTTTCCTGTTTTGCTCTGCTTTGCTTTATGATTAGATTGTTACTTAAGATGATGCAAAGTTTCATCTATGGCCCTTAGATCCTAGAATTAACCCCTTTTTTCTCAACTTTCCATTCACTGATGTGAATCACCCAAAGGAAATATGATCCAAGTTTTATATTTTTGTAAGCATAGGTATAAAAATACTTTGCTACATCTACTTCTAAAATATCTTTTCTTTCGGTAGATGGCACTGTTTGTTAAACTGATTACTTTTAAGATGTTCTAATCTATGACAAGCTTGGATAATATGCAGTCTGCTAGAATTTTATGGAAAGAATAGTCCAAACTTGCATTTACGTGTCTTTATTACAGTGAGGACTCAATTAGAAAGGATTTAAACTGGAAAACAAAAACTTTATCTCCTGTGGTAGAGAGAAACTCTTGTAGGCACAATTTTCCCTTAAAATTTAGTAAACTTCTGTGCATGTATCCATCTTATTTACATCCAACTTATTTGTGAAAGAGATTACTTTTCCTCTCAAGATTTATTGCTCTGTTGCCAAGATCATAACAAATGCTGCACTGATTGCTAAATGACAAAAAAGGATTAATAAGACTCATCAACCCTGTAGCTCGTGGAGGGTATAATTCTCTTTTTCTTTTGATGCTTGTCTCCAAATATATTGCATAGTCAGCCAAATGATTCGACACGCATTTTTATCAGCATATTGGGTTCTCCCCAAGGACTTTGGATAGGTAGAACTTGTTTGATGGCATTAAAATTATAATCATAGAATGTAAACTGTTCCAAATAAAGCTGCCTTTTACAATTGACTGATGGTGATTCTGTCAATGCTAATGGTGTTCAAGTGGTGCTTCAGATGTTTTGGGATCACATCCAAGGTGCCTATTATTACCGCTTTATAAAACCCTAGTAAGACCACACCTGGAATACTGCAGCCAATATTGGTCACTATATCACAAAAAAAGATGTTGAGAGTCTGGAAAAAAGTCAGAGAAGAGCAACTAGGATGATCCAAGGCCTGGAGACTAAAACATATGAAGAACGGTTATAGGACTTGGGTTTGGCTAGTCTAAAGAAAAGAAGAAATAGGGGGGACATAATAGTAGTATTCCAATATATGAGGGGCTGCCACAAAGAAGAGGGGGGTCACATTATTCACCAAAGCACCAGAGGGCAGGACAAGAAACTGAACAAAGAGAGAAGCAACCCAGAATTAAGAAGAAACTTCCTGACAGTGAGGACAATTAACCAGTGGAACACCTTGCCTCCAGAAATCATGGGTGCTCCATCACTGGAGATCTTCAAGAATAGGCTAGACAGTCACTTGTTTGAGATGGTATAGATCCTCCTGCTTGAGCAGCGGCCTGGACTAGGAGACCTCCAAGGTCCCTTCCAGCTCTATTCTATTCTAATTATGGGTACTACCTTTGCTTTTTTATATACAACAATGTGAAATTACAGCTGCTAGCTGTTTAGCTGGTGTTGCCTTTCATATGCATTGAGTTTATCATAATAACTAGGATGTCTTAATGTGTTGGCTTAGTATATGTGTAGATTCAAGTAGTGTGGCCTTTGGTAATTGACAGCTGGAAATTTTGTCAATCCACAGATTTTCTAAGTGGTGTCAAGATTTTTTCTGCTATGGCTCCCAATGTGTCAGTGACCACTGGGACCCCTTCAGCCACTTTATGTATTCATGTAAGTTCCAGTTTTTAACCTGAACCACTGCTTGTGCTTAGCTGTCTTTTACATAATCAGCCAATCCGTGCTTTTCTTCTTTGACAGTTTGTTTGACCTCTGCCTCCATTTCTGCAGGGCAGGTATAATGTATCAATATTATTATTATAATTGTCCCACCTATTTTATATATAAATCAAGGAGGTGCCATTGCTTTTTCCTGCTTCCTATTTCCCCACAACAGCAACCCTGTGAGATGGGCTGGGTTGAGTCAGTGTGTCTGGCTGCAAGTTACCCAGTGGCTTTAATGCCCAAGGGAGGATTCCTACTTACAGATGATCATGGGATTGTCCAGCACTGGGATAAAAAATATATGGTTAGTCAAAAACATAATGTTCATTCTGCTCACATCAGACAACACTAACTTCCCTTTGAAGGATGACTGTGATGGACTGTAGTCTGGAGTTGCAGGAGGAAGGGGCTCCCTCCAGAGGAAAAAGAGACAGTCGAGATTGGAATGTCTGGTGGGCAAGAAGAGAGCAAGATTGGACCCTCACTAGCAATGCACAGAGTACCTCTATAGTTATTGCAAATAATGGCTTTAGCTGGCCAGATTCTATCTTTAGGTGAGCAACAATAAAGGAGCTATTCAGAAGTAACTGTGTGGTTCCTGATTTCTTTGGACCTGACAATGACCCAATGGGTCACACAGTTGGGGGGTGTGTGTTTATGTGTATGTACCCACACAAAAACACAGCATATATATACACACATAGATACACCCACACACACACGCACAGAGAGAGAGAGAGAGAGAGAGAGAGAGAGAGAGAGAGAGAGAAGGGGGGGGGGAGAGAGACATACCCACACATATGTACACATTCAGAACATATGCACACACGCACAAACATGCAGATAATGTTGAAAGCAGTACCGTATATTGGTTTTAAAATTGCCAGATTGAAGGATATTAGAATGTATTATATCATGCTGTAACTTCACATCCATGATATTCATAACTCACATACTGCTTTTTCTTCTTTCAAATCTTAGTTAGGAAAATTGAGGGGAGTGGGAGGCAGGATGTTATTCTGCTTTTTTAAAAATAATCATTACCTTCACCAACCACCATTCCTCCACTGTGGTAGTGCTGGACCTTTCCACTTAATAGTCTCACTGCAGCGAGCACAGCTACATCTTCAAAAAAAAAAAAAAAACAACTGGTGGAACTCTTGTAGAATGGCTGCTGTGCAAATTTCTGGAAAGATGCTGCTCTTTCAGCGGGAAGGTGCTGTTTCTAGCGGTCATGGTTCATGCATGTTCCTTGCAAAAGAGAAACATGATAAAGGATGTATAGTCATTACAACACTGCCAGGTGGAATGGCAGAACCGATTGTCTGATTAATTGTAGAGCATAATTGATTAATTGTAGAGCATAATTTATTTAACAATGGTGGGATCTTCACTAATTACTCAAAAAAAATTATACCCTGCCTTTTAATTAAAAACCTACTGTGGCAAAAACGGATCCTTCCTCTCTTCTTTCCTTCTTTGGAAAGCTGGGCAGACTGTATCAGAGAAACTGATGCTAGAAACCCTACTTGCCAGCGGATGTCAGTATGAGCCCTAATGTTGGTGTAGCTCAGCTGGTTTGCAGAAAGACTTTTGCATAGGAAACTGAAGGAGGAGGAGGAGGATCACTCTTGCTAGCTTTGTTTTGGATTTCTTACTGTTTTTTCAGAAGACCAAGGATCAATGACTTTTCCTTTAGAGACATTTAAAATATAACAATATTCCATATATTTCCAGGGAAGTTGATCAGTATTCAAAAAAATAGAATAAAACACACGGTTTAAAACAAAATCAAGCCAAGCCAAGCCTTTGGTTAGGATTGCCACAACTATTGAAGATTTGTTGCATTTGTTACTAATGATGTAATAATGCCCAAATATTCCTAGAGCCCTTTGGAGTGAGATCCATGTAGCTGCCATTCTGTTGGCATTCCATAAAATGTTGAAGATCTGATTGTTCTTCCAGACCTTACGATGTGACAAATGAGGCTCCTTGGGTATGTCTGATTTTTTTTTTTTTGCTTTCTGTTTATATATTGTGCCTAGTTGCCCTCTTGTTTTTGGTTTGCACCAGCTTTTATATTACTACTTATGAATTACTCAGAGTCCAAATTGGATTACATAAATAAAGTAAACACTCAGTGGTATGAATGCGGCATCAGTTTCCACTGATTTTATATCAGTTGTCTTTCTACACAAATGTAAATTGAATATAATCCATGTCTCTCTTGTCTTGATCAAGGCCAGACCTCCTTCCTGATAATATCACTCATCACAGATCTGCTTTATCAGGTAGTTAGGGACACCTCCTCAGCTTACCTACCCGCTTACTGTAAAGATTTACAGAATAGCCTTCAGTCCAAATGAAACACTCTTGTTCAACATTGCAATGGTTCTTTTTAATGGTCAAGAAGAGATGCTACATTCTCTGGCTGTATTGACATTTGGGAAGATTGGGTGAGAAAGTAGAGTAGAGTGTCAGATTTTTCACCTCAAACTAACAGGCTGAAAGTAATTTACTTCTTTTCCAGCTTAGCTTTTTGTACTTGGAGTTCCTCCAATGTAGAAAACTGACACAAAACTAAGTATATGATTTTTCTGCTCAGCATCAAGTTGCTCTCTGATAGCATACCTGCAAAGATTCAGACATATCCAGGTAAGGTTGTCCTTCATACTTTGCCCAAGGACAAGCTCATGATCAAAATAGTCAAATTTAAAATTTAAAAAGCAGCTGGGGACAATTGCATTTTGCAGGACTTCAGTGTAGACCATCCAAAAAAGTCTTATGCTCTATGGGACCAGCTGGCAGCATCATCTGCTGCCTCGAAGAACTGGCATGTATTGGGATAATACTGTAATTTCCTTATGCGTTTCTCTGTACTTTCTGTCTTGCAGCAAATAAACTTTTGTTGCATTGTCTACATCCCTTAAGTTTGCTTATTGCTTCTGAATCCTAAAAAAGAACCCCTTGGCTCAGCTGGCCATCATTACCAGGACAATGGCAGCAATTCAAATTTCCTTATCAAGTGAAACCCTACAGTCTGTCACTTTAGAACAGTGTTTCTTCAAGTGTGGTTCAAGGGTCTTTGGGAATTCCCCAAGACTCCTTCAAGGTCCACAAGATTATTGTTGTTATTAATAAAATATGAAATAAAATAATAATAAAAAAACATTTTATGCTATGTATAATGAATTTCACATTATTTTTACATTTTTAATAAATATCTACAAATTCAACCATTTTAATTTTTAATATGGTAACAATAAATATAAGGCAAAACAAAACAAAACGTAATTTTTAAATGTAGGGGGTGAGGGTTTCCAGAGAACAAAAAGAGAAACACTGCTATAAAATACTGTAATTGGGAGTTGGATGGCATAAACAAACAAACAAACAAACAAACAAACAAACAAACAGATTATCTATCTATCTATCTATCTATCTATCTATCTATCTATCTATCTATCTATCTATCTATCT